>OX461812.1:33603334-34203334 GCA_949802685.1 Dicyrtomina minuta
CAAAATAAAGATCTGTCAAACCGTCAGTATCTTATGGATTCAAATATAATTTGACTCAATATTTAAGGATAACTGGAGGTACGTGAGTACGTTAACGTTAAGTAATAAAAGCTCAAGCAGAACTTTGTCATGTTGAATGTTGAAGGAAGGAAGGAGGGACGGGATGTTTATGTGTGGGTATTTTTAAAGGAATGAGGGAAGGAAGGCATCTCTCTCTCTCGGTCTCGGTACAATATGATAATCATATCTGTATAGGGAGGACATGGAGTCCATGTAGTCGTATATATATAGGATATGTGGGTTGGGTATCACTTCCCAGTTTCTCACAAAGGATGAAAGGCTTAAACAAACCAAAAAATCTCTCTCTCTATTGTTCTTTGTTTTTGTTCTAGCCTACAGGTTGACGGGGACGGGTCTCACGGATCTCGCGGATCTCGGAGCTCGGTTTTGAGCGGAGTCGAGTCGTGCATACTCCCAGACTCAAACAAAAACCGAGCCCTCACCATAAGCAGAGAGAGAGAGAGAGATCCGCAGGAGTCTCCACGATCATGGACGTGCATAAATAGAGAGTGACTCGTGAAAAAATCCAATTGAAGATCTGAAGGGATGAAAGAAATATACGAAAACTGTAGAAAATTGTATTATCTAGGGGATTTATAAGTTGGAAAGTCTGAAAGTCTATAAAGAGAGATGACAGTAGGAATCTGGCTGTGGAAAAGAGAGGAAAATAAAGGAGAAAACCGAGGAGTAGGACACGACGGCGGAGGAGACGCTACCCAAACCCAAAACAATATCTATATTCATAACACAGACGAATATGGGAAGACCCGACGAAGAAGAAGAAGGAGGAGGAGTAAGAAAGGAAGACGAGGGGGGGGGAAGTGTACTATGAATTAGAGTAAGATTGGGGCTGCTGGGTGCGGAGAAGACAGGAGAACGTGTGGCGGACGTGGAAGATGGGGAATGGAAAGTGCCCTACTATCTATCATCAGAGTATTAAGAAGAAGATAAGGAGAGGAAAGAGCATAGGAGACTAAGGCGATGACTGGGGAGAGAGTAGTGAGAAAGGAGTATCATCATGTATGTAGTTACTTACCCGTGGAATGTAAGGAAGTACTTCTTTAAGGCTGTGCCTGTAGAAATGAGCTTTCTGACTCGGATCTTTCATCGTAATAACATCAAGGAACTGAAGAGCATGAACGCTTGGATCACTAAAGTATTTGATGAGTGCTAAGAGCTGAGATGTAGGACGTTGACGGGGTTCTTTATTCACTAAACGAATTAGTGCTTCTTGAAGACCGATTGGAACTCTGGGGAGAATGATATGAAGTTGGGCTTCCAACTGGAAAATACATTTTACATCTCATCATCATCATCAACAACAGCAACAACAACAAGAAAAAGGAGAAGGAAGAACGATTTTTTTTCATGCTCAAAACTCCAACGCATCTCATCATCATCTTCCCATTCTCATTTCTCATTTCCCACCAAACTTTATGCATCACTGCCTCACCCATTGACCCATAACCCATTAGTGAATAATCTCCAATTTTGGTTTCTTATTATGCAATGTAAATTTGAAGCATCTCCCCCGCAGTCTCAGTCTCTACTTGAAAAATCAACTTCAAAGTCAAAAATCCAATTAAAAATAAAAAATCCCGGGTATAATAATTATTATTGATCAGGATCAAAGGGAAGAGAGTAATATGATAAATAGGGAAGACAAGACGGGTGTCTAGTAGACTCTGGACTATGGTAATCATGGATTTTTTCCGGGCGCTGGATTTTGATGAGTAGAGATGAGTAGAGTTAATGTGAGCGACGGAGCGATTAAATACTTAAATAAGAGTGAGAATGTTGGAGGGGGGGATGAGTGATGATGATGATACTGGATGAGATTATAAATTAGGGATGAGGAGATGAGTAGATAAAATGCAAAAAATTGGATTAACTCACCCCTTCGATTTGTTTGAGGTAATTTGAACTAGAGTGATTTGAGTTAATAAGAGATTTGCCATTATTGAAAATAGAGGAAATGACCATGCCTAACGAGAACATATCCGAGAGGAGACTACAGGTGGAGGTTGTTTGGATTTCAGGTGCTGTAAAATCCAAATCTGGTTGACCTGTTTTGGGTAGGCGGGACGTCCAGGGTTGACAATTGATCGGCTCTAAACCATCTATCTCATTTGCTCTCTCTAAAGACACAAGGACAGACACAGTTCACAAATCAATTCCACCAATTCCCCTGTACACGCTCCAGAGTCTCCGCTAATTCCAGTAATTCTATTAACTCGTCGTGTCACTACATAGAGACTCCAAATTCACTACTAACCGTGTTCTAATGAGTCATTGAGTAGGTGAGTATAATGTGTTGATGCAGGAGGGGCAGAGCCTATATAGCGGTGTAATGACATAGGCTCAAAAGGTAAGAGGGAAGTGTACACAGGCAGAGAGAGAGAGAGAGAGAGAGAGGCGGTGAGGGACTTGGTTGGAATATCTACAAAATCTCAAATCTCCACATTCACATTCAGATCGATTCACATCATTACACTACATTGCACTACTATGAACATAGAGTCGCCTACAGTCATATAGCGGAGCTCAGAGGACTCACAGCTGTGCGCATACTAATTAATTAGAAACATTATGGTATGTGGATGGATATAGGACAGCGAGTCTATCTCCTCTATCCCATTATTTCATTATTCCATTATCTTCTTGCTCATCTCCTCGAATTATGTTCCTCATTCAACTTTTGAATCTCATGCACTCACCATCCCTCTTGTTAACCTTTGAAATTTTGATTACACTCTCCAAGCCTCGTCTCCTCTTGAGTCAACACATGAACAGTACTCCACCACAGGCAGAAACAATGCGAGACAGACACGGACAACATATATATACGGATATATGGACAGATGAGTGCAGAGAGATGTAGGACTGTCGACCCAAATGGGCTCAGCTACGGTTACGGTTACGGTTACATCAATTACAATTACATAGCAGACCAAACACAAAGACACTCGAGACACAGAGAAGGCAGGGCAGAGAGCGGGGACATTTTGCATATTGCACAGCATATAGAATATAGCATTGCATTATTATTGGCATGGCATGGCATGACAGAGGAGCCATGAGGGCAGGACATGACATTCATTTTCATTGTACTTGAGCCTGGAGAGAGCGAGAGACAGAGAGAGAGAGGACAGTCGAGTAGGAGAAAAGGGAAAGGACTCAGAAACTGGGAACCCACTACACTAGATTGATTTCAGGTGGAAACTTTTGTACTTCCTTTGTTGCCTTTGTTGTATTTGGAGTTGTGGTAAATAGTTGGTAGTTGTGATGTAAGTAGTTGAGTGTGAGAGTGGAAGGTGGAATAAAGAGTTGAAGAGACTGAATGGTAAATGAGTTTAAGACACACAATTGACCACTAATCCACTTCATCCATCTCTCTCTCTCTCTCCGTCTATCTCTGCACAACAAACATGCAGTAATAATATTTCCCCAAAAATCCCGAAATCTTCTCCCCCAATCTCTCTCCTCGTCCCTCCCTCCCTCCCACCCACCCAACCCAAAATTCGTAAATTCATAAATTCGTAAAAATTGGGGAATTCGCGAAATTCCAAAACTCTACTGATACTTCTACTCCCACATGCACATCCTCAAAAAAAAATAGGAGAGAGAACTACTACGAGCGCTCACGAGCCACTACGAGTGTCTCCTATCCTATGTATCTCTTTTGTCCAACGAAGTCCGACGATCCAAAGTACACAGACACAGCAGCTCCCACCGAATCTCCCGTCCATGAAAATTGAATTACATTACACTGAACATTTGAGAGTAAACATGGGGAAAAAAGGATAGGGAGAGAGACGGCCGTGGCCCAAGTATTAGTGGAAGGAAAGCAATGATATAATGGACTGGAACGGGATCGGGATCGGGAAAGGGAGAAAGACATACGAGGCAATGCACACACATACACACAAAATGCGAAATGCGATTCGATGCGGATATGGAATGGATATTGGGAGAAAGAGAGAGAGAGAGAGAGTAGTGGAGCGAAAGGGAACATGGAATACCGACATGGACAAGGAAGGAGCTTGTACAAAGCCAAATGTAATAATCTTCGCTTTCTATCTATCCATGTTTCCATGTTCCATGTTCCCAGAATGTTTGCTTGAGAGCAGCGAGAGACAGACGGGTCCAGAGTCGGAGTCGGAGGCGAAGGGGGGAATGGGGAAGAAGGTAGGAGAAAGTGGAGGGAGGAGGAGAGTGTGTGTGAAGTAGTAAATAATGTGTAGGTAATGAAGATAGACGAGAGAAAGAAGGTGTACCATTATATAGAGAAGAAGACAGAGAAGAGAGGGTTCGTGGTATGGGTAGTATGTGGTAGTGGTCGTGGTGGGGATTCCTCATTCATAAACCACGAACCAGGCAGGCAGAGAGGCAGGAGGACGTAACGTAAAACGTGAGGGAAGGCATACGAGGCGTACAAACAGGAGACCCCTATTCCATAATATCCTATTCCATCAAAAATATTAGTGGACACACAATCCTGAGAACGAGACGACGACGACAGACAGTCCTGTACAATGGTCCTTATTTATAAACATGTCTTTCCTCTTGTCCCCTCCACTCCCCTCACCATAACCATAACCAGGCAATACGGGCCAACCAAATCCGATCATTTCCATACAGGGAAAGGCAGGTATGTAGTTGAGACATTTGCCAATTTTCGCCTATGTGCAGTGTAGGACTGTAGGAATTGTACATTCTACATTTCCCGACAACTGCCGCGACATAAACAAACTATATATAAATACACCGTAAAGCTTCTAAGAACTCCCGGGGGAAGTTACATGTCAAACTTTAGTTTATACCCGGGAATTATTAGAATTCAATGCTAAAGACCCCGGGAGTTATTAGGGACCCCGGGATTTATTAGAGACCTGGGAGTTATTCGAAGCTTTACGGTATATTATATTTGAATTTGTAGTTGTAGATATACGTGTAGTAGGGAAATTAGTAGCTCCGGCCCCGACGCCCTAACTACCTCCACTTCCCCTATAAATGCTATACGTGCATGACCCTAATCCAGAATCCAGAGATAATCTGGATGAGCTTGCTGAGTTATAGAAGAGGGAGACTGACGCTGAGAGAGAGAGAGAGAAATCGAGAAGTGAGTCTGTATATAGGCAGAGTTGAATCAACATATAATTATCGATATTCACACAGAAGGCTACAAAGACAACCAAGGGGAGAAAGATCGACAGGCAGACAGTTGATGGAAAGCCAAAACCGGAGCCGGAGCCGAAGCCGAAACCAAAGCCGAAACCGAAACCGAAGAAGGGAAAATGGATGGGATGGAGACGGAGATGGAGATGGAGAGGAGCGACTGAGAGAGCGCTCCCTCCCAGCGACTTTCCTTGTCTTCTTTCTCCGTTTTAATCTCCTGCTCCGCCATCACGACCACCACCATCCCCAGATGAACCAAGGAACCAATCAACCTCCGACAGAATGCGACTTATTATATTTGTAGTTATGATTATTACAAAATCAAGAAGTAGTCGGCTCGTACACAAGATAAGGAGTTATCAAGTTAATTAATTTAATTATTCCATAGACCGACCTACACTACTAAATACAGAACCAAATACAATCAACTTGTAGCTCCTACTTATTCTGTCTATCAGCATTATCCCCCAGCAGCCTCTTCTCCCAATCTAATGTCACCGTCTCCATTCCAGTTTTGAGACGCAATAACAGACATTTGCAAATATGAGATTTTTGACAATAAATCAATAAATGAACGCAGCTTCTCAAAAACATGTTTCTAACCTAGAAGAACCTCTCGTACGTTAAAAAAAATGTAACCTACCTACCTACCTAATTAGAACTTGTTCCACTGACTGATCCCGTGTTACAAGTGCATACTAAGAAACTTGTATGTTTCCTGTAATAAATAATAATTGCAACATTTTTACGCTGGTCAATAATTTAATTAGAAAAAAGTTTGGGATTTTTTGGACAGCTGGCCCTTGTGCTACTCATATGGTGAAGTTGTTACATTCTGGCACATATGTCTGACATGGCATCTCCAAGGGCGATTATTATGTTCCTACAGTTGTATATACTCCAGAACTTCTCCTTCATATTTCTGTGTGTCCTTGTTGAGTTATTTAGTTTTGGGTTGGTTGGGTTATGGTTTGATATGCTGTATTACTTCCACTCTCTCACATCCACTAATCTAATGACCCCCTCACCATAATTACTTTAGCAAGTGGAATCAATTCATGTTACAATTTTCATACAGACCACATATTTCCCCTCTATTCATTACATCCCGAGTCACTCTGCAGGAGGAAAAGCATGAAAAGTCAAATGAGAGTGTGGACGACAGGAACACATAGTTTCCAGAATTCCACACAAACTTTCACTCGGCTGAAGCTCAGAAACACAGAGGTCTACTACATACTATAGGTACCTATAGCCTACAGTGCCCTACTCTCCCATGGAACTGCTCAATAATGTCTCTCATACCTCATTATTAAAGGGGGAGGTGGAAGCGGGGAGGGGGGGGGGGGTAGTGAAAGTACATACATATTATTAGAGCGTATGGCATATATACATGTTGTGTTTGTAAATTATAGAAAAAGTACAATCTGTGTTTGTTTTCCGTTCCATGTATATTGAGCGAGAGAGAAAAGTGAAAGGGTCTCACCGGAGGCTAATTAATAATTAATTAAATTTGAGGTGTCATCAGTATCAATTATTTTTCTTTCCCCCTTTTCATGTTTTTTTCTCTTATATACATATAGTCCCTCCTCCCGCCCCAATCCACTGTGTACTTTCCCACACATTTCCTCTCCACTTTTTTTTGTTCTCTCTCTCTCTCTCTCGCTCAGAGAGACACACAGAAAATTACTTTCTCTCTTCCCTTCCTTTTTAGTTGTTCAATGGTTCGTCCGTTTTTCGGGGGGCTTCAGTTCCTCAGAGTTGCTCTCTTTAAGTTTTGAATTAGGTAAGTAAGCCGAGATTAAGTTGTCATGTCAAGTGAAGTGAAGTCAACTGAGAGTCATGGAACTCGTAAACTCGTCCAACTTTTCATTCTCATCTTTGAGCAAATATGTGAGCAACTTATGTTATCCTCCCAACTGAACACACGGAGCCTATATAGGAGCCTAAAAGCCCTACCACAGACTATGTACCTACATACAGAGATACTTTCATGGCTCCAGCCTATGCCTAACAACTTTCCTTCCTACTTCCTCCACCGTACCCGACCCGACCCGTACCCATCCGCGCTCAAATGAGGCTTCATTTATATCTATTAGTGCTTTCTCTCTCTCTCTTTCTCTGTCTCTGTACTTAACGTGCAGTATAGTTTGTAGGATTTTGAAGCAGGCGTTTTGAGTGGTGGTGGAAAGGAGGGGAGAGGATGGAGTTTAAAGGCTCATAACATAAGTGGCAAGAATCAGGATATTCCTTTTCTCTATTCTCTTCCCTTTCTATTCTCTACTTTTTCTTTCTTTCTTTCTTTCTTCCTTCCCTTTTTACTTGTTGAGCATTTACCACGTTCCACTCTCGCTTTCTCCGTTCGCGTACATACTCCGCCGTCTGTCGCTCCCACTCCTCGTCCATTTTAGTCCACACTCACACGCTTACTACTACCTACTACATACTACATTCTACAGGCAGACTGAGGTGAAAGTCCCATGTCCCATATTATCAACTCTCGTCCTACCCATTTCGGAAGCAGACCTTCTACATGTACATAGGTACATATTTATGGGCTCGAACGTGTGCAATGTCTTTTATTTATGGATAATAGGGAAGGGCGAAAGAGCGGAGAGAGAGAGAGTGAGAGAGAGTGAGGAAGGTTTGAAGAATGCAAGGACAAAGGGCGAAGAAGACATGTCACTCTCTAATGTTATATATTTGGTAGTGAAACTGGAACAAAACTGAGAACAACTAAACAGCAAACGAAGGACAACTCACTCCTCTCGCTGTGTATTCAAAATATTAGCCTCCTAGCTACATACTCCTTTCCCCGGTTTTTTTTCTCTCTCTCTCGCTTTCTCCACTTTTTATGCTCCTCTTATATTCATTTAATTCGTTGTAGTTTAGTCCCTGTCATCGACGTCGTTCTTCGTCGTTCCCTGCCCCGTGTTCGTGTCGTTTCCCTCTCGAGTTGTCGTTTGTCGTTTTTCATGTAAAAAAAGAAAGTACAGTGGAGAGAGAGAGAGTGAGAGAGAAAAAGAGAGAGAGAAATGGAGGGAGAAAAAAGGGGAAAAAAATAATTGAATTTTGTGCGGTCTTTGTGAGGAGTAATAAAAATCGATGAAATACAGCGCCTCATTCTTATTTTAAAGAGACAGAGCCAAAAAGTGTACAATTAAAAAGCTTATTCCTTTATACTAAAAGACGTCAATTAGGTCAGAGAGAAAAAATCAATTTTGTACGTATTTTCTTTCTCGCTTCTTTTTTTCACTTTCTCTCACTTTTCTTTCCCAATTTCCCCTCGTTTTTTGTCTTCTTCTTCGCCTTCTTCTATGATTTCCGTCTTTCTCTCTGTTTTATATTTGTTTGAGCTTGTACTTCTTCTTCTACTACTTCTCCTGCTTCTTCTTGGTCTTCTTTTTTTTAGTTTTCTCTCCGGAACTTCTGGGATACAATGATGAAGAGTGAAGACAAAAGGGGTGGGGGAATTGGGCAGGAGAGGGAAAACATGGACAAGAATTAATGCTCCTGATGGAACGGAATCAAAAGGACAAAGAGCCAACAAGGACTCAAGAAAAAAGTAACAAACGACGAACCAACACGTGAAGAGGCATAAGAGACGGCGAGGGCATATTTATATAGAAGATGTTGAGAAGAATTAATAGGGTGAGGTAATGTCTGGCCAGTACAGTACTTGCTGGGTGGGTAGGGACCTCACAGTTCACAGCAGTGTATTGACATGTGTGCAATTAATAGTGAAATTAAGGATGAGTTTCAGAATTACACCAAACCTTGTATAATGTGTAATGACTCCAGGAGAAAGTTTTCCTCAGCACGGGAATGACATTATGGGAGGGGGGTGGGGGGCCGCAGGGAAGGAGGTCAAATTAAATTTGAGTTTCAATTAAACTGGATGGAATCTATATATTAGCAGATGGATGCGTTCATCTGCCGTAGCCGTAGCCGTAGCCGTGAATAAATCAAGTTCTCTCTGTGTTTTGATTTGCAAGTGAAAGTCCACAAAATTCTGAGCCCTGACCATTACCATTTTTGCAGAGTTTACAAGTCCCAAAAATTGCAAATAAATCTGAAATTTCAGGAAATTATATTGACACTCTCTAAGCCCTCAGGCTCTCCATGTACAAAATATACCCTCGTCTATAGCTCTAGGAGAAGTAATACTTAGTAAATCCACCGCTTCCAAACAATTGCAAAAAATGGTTTCAAATTTAATTTTTTTAAATCATGGCAAAAACCATGGAGGACATACAATAGGAAATGAAGGTAAACAAGTCAGGGGAAATATGACAGAGCTTATTGATATGGCTGAAGTAGAGTTTAATTTCTCCTTTCCTGCCTTGTCTCAGCTGTACATATGTCTTTTGGGAGGCGTGTGAGCCCGGAGCGTGTGAATCTATATTCTAGCGTGTGAATCACTCTCAGCGTCCCCGCCTCGGCACGTACTCAAAGAGAGAGAGAGACATGTGGAAATGTTTAAAATTGAAATGTCTTGTATCCTCCACTTCAGTCAACTCCCTCTCATCTTCCTCCGCGTCTTCATCTTCACGGCTGACTGAATCTGTTGGATGCGTGCGTACATAGGGTAGGGAAGATCTATGGCTCCACATTATTTCCCTGGGTATTAGCATTCCAAATAGTGTGTCTGTCATGATGATGGCAACAGTATTTATCAGCTCTGCAGTTTCTCTCTGTCTCTACATCTCTCTCCCTTTCTCCTCTACACATGATAATTAGCCTCTGGGAAAGTTTGCTGTGGGGCTATATGCGGAGTCTACATGGTTTTCTCCTGAGTTGTTTCGACTCGGTTTCGGTTTCAGTTTTAGAGTTGAAGTTGTCATTCTACGTACCACCTACATTCCATATCCTCATTGATTTTAATTTTGATTTGGGAGTGGTGCTGGATGCTGGACGGGAACTGCATATTAGATAGGCACTCGTCGACGTACGTACACAGGGAATGGCTGTCAGCCAAACAAAAATAGAGGAGACAGAGAGACACTGGAGGGAGATGGACTTGGAGCGTGAATGAAGATACGAGTTGGCTTGTTGGCTCAGCTCTTTGTGTCTGCTACTGTCTCTGGCTCTGGCTCTGGCCCTGGCGCTGGTGTGAGACGGAGTAGAGAGATAAATAATAATTATAATAATGTACTGGATGGGGAGCGGATGATAGATGTAGAGCGTATTGTATCAGCTCTATTGGATATTTCTTGTCGCTTCCCATTCAGACTACATACTGGGAAGATAGGAGAGTGTAGCTACGGGGCTACTACTTCCAGATACGATACGACTCCACATCCTGAAGGACTCTCACCGAGGAAGCGAAAAAAAAATTGGATGTGAAAGTAAGTGAGAGGAGAAGGAGGGAGCAATACGCTTGAGATAGGAAATGTGAAAGGGAGACTGTAGAGCATAGAAATAGAATAGTAGTATCCCTCTGTGTATCAGTCCTAAATAATAAGTTATAGGAAACAAGGAGTGAAGAGATCTAAATAGACTTGAGCTGGAGCTGGAATGCAGCATATATCTAAAGTAGGTAGGAAATTACAATTGGGAATTACAGACTGTCTAGGCTCTCTCACTGCCCGGCCCCCATCTCCCTGACTACGAACTACGAGAGCGAGATCGAGATCGAGAAAGACATCTCCATCCACCTCCCAACCTCACCTCACCTCTCCTGCAACTACCTACCTCACGTCCCACTCCCAATCTCCCAGCCTTAAAAAAATTAAGAGTATCACGAGAAGAAGAAGAAGGAGCAAAAACAAATGTGGGAAATGAGGAAATAATGGAGGCCTATAGCTACACATAGAAACGACGAGGAAAATAATAAAAACGAGAGAACCAAGACTCAAGAAGGAGGAAGGAGATGAAAGTGAAAGTACGGAGAAAACTCCAAAGTAATGGACTGAGAAAGCGGAAGCGGAGAAAGCTCAAGAAGGAGGGGGGGGGAGGGGAAGAAGAAGAGGAAGGGGGAAAAAGTGGACAGCTGTGATTGTGGGAGTGATTGGGGAAAGATAGAATAATGATCATCTCACTGAGTCTTGTCTCTTCATGTATAGAGCATGGATTTGATGTTCATGTTTATGTTTAGTTTATGGGGACTGACAGACAGTGACAGTGGCAATGGTAGTGGTAGCGGTGAGTTGGAGATCCGACCATTTCCACCATTTCTCCACACACACACACACAGCTCCACATCCTCACAAATCCAGAATCCATGGCACTACAAGAACAAGAACAAGAACAACTACTACGACGACTTTCACTACTTTCACTACTTTCCACTTCCACTCCCTCAACAACAAACTACTGATTTACAGCTGGAGAAAAATACAAGATCCACTCTGTAATGATGGATATAATGAAGAGAATGAAGAGCGGCAGATACTCCCAGTGAGCTCCCTTCCCTTCCCACTCACCAAAACTTCACTCCACACTATCTATATCCTCCATACCCACAGCTATACCTATACCTACCCCTACTCCTACTACCTACTACGTCCTGCATAGTATGTGTAAATCAGACGGAAGGAAACCAAGAGGAAAACTAACTAGTGAGGCACACGTCTCCACACACCGCCCATACGTACGTACTCCAGTGCATACTTTCTCCTCGTCCCCCACCACAAGATCACATAATAAAAAGTAGGCGCATCTAAAATCCATATTAATAAATCGGCATTATCAACATCTCCACATCCAAATACAAATCCCATTCTACTCACTCCTACATGCAATGTAGCAGCACAGGCACGACTCTGTAACATATCCCCTATACCACACCACTGTATCCACTGATAAGGACTCCTGGCTCGACCAGATACCACCACAACCCAAATGTAGTATCCTAATCTAACAATTTCTATTCCTGTCCGGAGACAATAGTCACAATCACGATTCGGGATTAGAAATAGAAGTAGACGGGGAAGAGAGAGAGAGAGGGAGAGGAATCACATGACAACATCCAAGCACTTTTTTTGAGCTCCAGCGGAGGTGAAAGTTTTATCACTAGGGAACAAACTTAGCGACGGGGTACGAACGAAACCAAAACCAACGAGGGCGCTCTATACATACATGCCCACGGATGTAAATGCATAATACAATGATGTCTAGAATACTTGGAGCAGTGGTAACCTCCTAATAAAACGAAAACGACACTGGGTATAATAATAGTAATAGTATAGGTATAGCTGCACTGGAAAGTAATGGCATATGGCTATGGCTATGGTTATGGTGTGCTGCTAATGGTAATGATAGCTGGAGGCGGGATAATGTGTGGAATGGCACGGGAAGAAGACGACTACGGATTTACAAGTAACCAAGAGAGAGAGAGAAAGTCTGTGTCTACGATATGGCGTGAATAAGAAATAAAATAAACGTAAAAAGTACAAGAGTTCTCCGGACTGAGACTCGGAACACACACATTCAAAAGTAGAGAGACGGAGACAAGTGTCAAAGTAAACGGGAAGTAAACGCGAACAGAAAAGGTTCACAATAATAACAGGTAGGTATGCAATAAAGGGAAGTAGTGGTATAATATACAGTAGCACATTTCTGTGTATAGACAGAAGTAGGTTATCATACTATTAGTACTACTACCACTACTACTACTACTACTACTGCTACTGCTACTGCTATGGGGTTTGGGTTGAGCTTATAGCCTACGGCATACGGAGAGAGATTGCACTCTGACTGCACATTAGTCTAGATTCTAGATTCTAGATGGTAATTGTAATAAATAAATAAGTAAATAAATAAATAGAAAAAAACTACACATGGAAAAAGTTAAGAAAAGATTAAGAATGATTTGTTTACCCGTGAATTCTAAACCAGCTAATTTCCAGGTACCACGCTTAGTGACTAAAATACTGGAAGGACAAACATTTCTATGAAGGACTCTCCCAGAATAGTGGAGAAACTGAAGGGCTTCCGTCAACTTTTTACCCGTCCAATCATCACAATATCCATTCCCATTAATTAAAAAACAACATCATATTATTTTTTATAATTATACATTTAAAAATAAAATAAAAAAATTCTATCTTTTATTTTTCTTATGATTAGCCTACCTTTTAAATTTAGGGACTTTCCTCATTTTTAATTTAGGTTACTTAATTATGAATTAAATTTGGCAAACTACTGTACAATACTTTTGTCATTCATAAAATCAAGCGTAAAATATCTCCGTCTGCGTATGTGTATAAAAAAAGGAGAGTAATAGTAATAATTATAGAAAAAGTTAAACACCTGTAGGATTCCATATTTAAGTTCGATATCAAGGAAGGTTGAGGTGGACTCATCACTGAGCAGATTTGATAGACTAGCTAAGACAGGCTCTGAGGCAAACGCTAATGTTTCTCCACACTCCTCCACCGGATACACTACCTTTAGTGTCAATTAAAAGTTTTTTTTGTTTAATTCCCCCGTATGTACATATAAATACACATTGAAAATAAAAAAAATGGGAGAGTGGCTTCTCCTTTGAAAAACTTTTTTACCACTCATAAATAAATTCAGAGACAGGAGTTTTTCGAGTGGTGGATGTAATACTGTAATATTGACATGTGATATGCGGCTTTTGATATTATGAGGGAAAAAATGACAAAAGTTTCACGCAAAAAAAATGGAGTAAAAATTAATAAAAAAAAGATGAGCCTTTTTTTGCCTTTTATAAGTAAAAGTGTTGATGATGAAAGGATGAAAGTACATTATAATGAATTAGTAATATTATATTAAAGTTTAGGGCTATACTAATGGACTAGAAATTGAAATGGACGAACGAACCTGAAGGATTTTAGGATGACGAAATCTCTCCAACTGTCGGACAGATGATCGTAAAATTTCCGTAATAGTTTCTTTTCTCTTGGGTTTATGTAGCTTTTCCACTGAACGCTTTTCAAAGATGAATATTGAAACCTCCTGTCCAGAATAATAATTTGGTCAAAAAACAAAAATATGCGTTTTTTTTTCTTTTGTAATATAATTTCCAAAACAAAACAAATCAAAATTAAATAGATGGGAACACTCAAACTAAAAGGAAATCAAAATTTGAAATTAAAATCAAATCATATAAAAAATTTCACAATAGCACAAGTCACACAAGATCAACATCAAGATCGAGATGAAGATGTGAGAGAGGAGAGAAGCAGAGAAGAGAAGACACAACAGGAAAAATAAATTATTAATTATTTTATATCAAAATACACAAACAAGTTGGTTATATAATTATTTTAAATTTAGGCTTGTCTCGATATTCGATATTCTTAGTATTGACATGTCTTTTTTAGTTTTTTTTGCTGTATATATATTGTTTTATATAAATTGGTAGCGGGGGTGTTTTTTTGCGGGGGGGGGGGGCAGAGGTTTGAAGGAGAGGAAGTTAACAGTGCAATTATGTGGGTCTTTTTAATTTTTTATTATCCGGATTTTTATTTTGTGAAAAATGTGTCACTAGCCTTTCCATCCGATTTTCGATAGCCATCAAAGATTTTCCAAATGGATTCCGGTCCAGCCGTCGCCACAAATCTTCCAATGTCAAAGTACTGTCCCAGTGCATTGTTCTCTAATTGATTCGTTTGGAAATGTTGGTAGTGTTGACCTTTAAATTTGAACATGCTGTTCTTCCTCGCCACCGTGGAGGGTTGGTGGAGGTGGTGGTGGTGGGTTGGGGTTGGGGTTGACGGTGGTGGCGGTGACAGTGGCAGGGTGGCGGATTTTTTTTTCCAACGTCGGATGTGTTCTTCCACCTCCTCCTCCTCCTCTTCCTCCCTCTTGGCCTCCTGTCCTTGTCGTCGTCCTCGTCCAGGCCTCTTCTCACGTGTTAATCCCAGTTTGCCTTCTATGGGTCTTCCCGAACAGCAACAACAACAACAACCACAACAACACCAACTGCAGCAACCACTTGGGGTAAGTTGTCCTATTTTAATGTTAGTAATTCTCAAAAAAAAATAGTTAGGTCGTGGTGACAAGTGGTGAGGGGGTGAGATTGGCTCCGTTGGAGAATGTGGTGGTTTCTCCCCCTCCCTCCCAGGATCGAGCAAGAGGAGCGGACTGAATGACGGGGAGAGAGCCGACTCTGGACTAATGACTAGAGGGTGAGTAGTGTTGTGAAAGTGAGAGTAGTGAGAGAGTGCTGAGTGGATGGATGTTCGTCTGAGTCTGATTTGGATAGTTTGTGGTAGTGGGACTCAATGTGTTTTCGGGAGTGAGGAAGTGAAAGTGAGGAGAGATGAGGAGGAGGGAGGAGGGAAGGCAGGTGGGAGAGTGGAATGAGTGGGACCGCGAGTGGAGGAGAGAGACTTGAGATGTATTTGCAGTGTTTGAGGGAGCGAGGGAGAGACGGAGACGGAGAGGAGGATGAGTCGCCTTGGCAGACAGAGACGAGAGTGAGAGGAGGTGCGGGGAGAGAAGGAGGAAAAGGAGAGATGGAAGGAAGTGAAAGGAGCCCAGCAACCTGATGAATAAACCACCTGTAGGAATTCACCATGCGCGGGTTTCCCTCGCCTTCCAGAGCCTCTCATCCACTCAGCTTACCTGTTCATTGATGTTTTCCCAGCTCTTTTCGGAGTGCCCGGGAGTGGGAGTGGGAGTGCGAGTGTCTCTGTACACTAGTACTACGACCCAACTAAACCTCACCAACAACTATGAATATCAACTTCTTGGAAAAAGAAAGTGTGGAGAAGGCGGAAGGAGAGAGGCTGAGCTGGCGAGGACGAGGGCCAGGGACTCGGAGTCGTGGCCGGATCGATACTTTCTCTACGCTCTCCCTCTCTCCCTCACTCTATATACCTGGCTGTTACCATGACACTATTGATTTTACTCTTCTCTTTTTACCCGGGTATTTTCTCCCCGCTCTAACCTATATTGTCCGCGAGTCCCAGCCTCTCATTCTGAACCAGCTGCTCCTCTCGCATGGTATGCCCTCCCAATGCTCCGCTCGCCTAGTGCATCGCCTGCTCTCTCTCTCGTCTCCGCTGCAACACTTTCTCCCTCCCTCCTCTCTCCTCCCGCTCCCTCTCCTTCTCGCCGTCCAAGTGGAACTCATCTCACTCCTGCTCCCTCCGTCACACGTCCACCAGCCAAGATGCAACATCCTCGTACATGTCCAACGCACTCCCGTCAACCGTCAACCGTCCCATCAATGTGTCTTGGACGTGGACAGGCGGAGGAAGGGACTGGACAAAGTAGGCTGGAGTGAACGGTGGAGGATGCGGCGGAGGAAATGGGACAGTGGGAGTGCAGGAAGGAGAAGAAGGGACACAAGGACATCTCGGAATATCAGCCACTATCATATTATTATCATCATCATCATCATCTGTGGGCAGGAAAATACCCAATACTCAGATCTATAGCCCCACTTTTACTTTCATCCACAAGTAGGTTCTGAGGACGAGCTCCTCCAGTGCCACCACGATGCCTCCCGCCGCTACCACCACCACCACCACCATACCACTACCACTAAGAGTCTCGACTACAATGTGCCCAGAATGATATGTTGTTGTTTGGCTTCGTCTCGTGCCCACATGTTACTCATCCAGCTCCTGTCTGTCTGTGGAGAGATGGACGGATGGAGAGATGAAAGTGTTATTGTGTGTGTGTGAGTATTTGTGGAATGACTGGCTGGAAGGACTGGGGAATGTAGTGCAGTCCCAGAGTCCTCACTTCCCATATGCTTTCCCCTTTATGAATCTCATGTCTCTCCGCAATTTACTACCTCTTCCCTCCGCAGCCCCTTCCCTCCATTAGACTCCCTTCCTCCTCTCCCCGTCCGTCTCCCTGCACAGAATCTGAATGAGTTCTCAATGACCGACTTCCCTGAACTTGCTCCTCTTCATTCCATTTATTCCCCATTTCCAAATCCAATTCATTCTTCCACTCTCGTCCCATTCTACACTTTTCCACATTTTCCCCATGATGAGCCCATAGCTACATGGCTCCACATGCTCTGACTAAAAGGCATAGGAGAGTGGGACAAAGAGCCAGGCTCCCATCTTCTCCTCTCGTACACTTTCACTCCACTCCTTTCACTCCACTCCACTCTCCCCAACGCGCCCAGAATCCTCATGGAAATTCCTCCCGTGAGCCGAGACTGACGAGGTGAAAGGGAGCAGAGGGAAAAAACAAGGACAAACAAACAGAGAGCTTTCACATTCCCCCTTATTTATTTTATTTCTTCCACTCTGTCTATTTTTATTGTTTCTCTCTCTCTCTCTCTCCCCGTCTCCCTGCTTGGAATATAAATGAAATTAATTATTATACTTTTAATCCGCCATCCCTCACGCTCCAGAGTATTTTCCTACATTAGAGGCACTCTCCTCAGTTTTCAGTTTTGCTCATGAGACCGAGACCATATCCTGTTTCTCTGGATTATATTACAGTACAGTACAGGGCAGGGCAGGGGCAGGAGACTGAGCGAGAGGACGGGACTTTTAATAAGTAGGTACAGTTATTTCATTTTCCAATGACAATGTGTCCTTTGACAGCTTGGATAAAATATAAATGAGCTCCGTATGACATGACGCTGGGTGACATAGAGACAGGGAGCAGTTCAAAATAGATATTTATGATGAGGACTGAGCGGAGCAGTCATGTCAGACGCACCTGCATCTCAATCTCTGTCGCGTATTTCCATGAAATTGAAATGCACAGGGCAATGGAAGGGACAATGCCATGAATAGACTCGAGCAGCTCCTACTGCCTATGCTCCTCTATGCTCCAACAAGAAATTTAAATAATTATTTATTTTTTTTATATTATTCATTTCATTCATTCCCATCATCCCACATAATTTAGCCCACCCATAACTTATCCTCATCAAATAATATGACAGAACCAGAACCAGGCAGTGTACCACTATCAGGACTGAGAACTATTAACTGGGCAGAGAACTGAATTGGAGAATGCCAACCCAATGCAATAGTCTGAACCAGAACCAGCACCAGAACGTAGATCCAATGTGGACAATGTGACAAGGACAATACTTCCATAGAAGCTTTTAGAGGAAACGGAGAGAGAGAGAGATGCATAATATGTCTCTATTGGACTCTAGTCGAGTTACATCTGCTCTCTCGGACTCCGTATGACACAGGGAGGAGAGAGAGACGAGATTAAATGATGCTGTTGAATTCTCTGTTCTGATCATGTCATACATATCCTTCACGTCATGACGGAGTTTCCTTGGATTTGTATAGATCTCGTCTTTTCCTCTTTTTTTTTATTATACCACTTTCGTTTCGACTTCGACATAGTATACGCTTTTACTTCATTCTCACATCCCGTGAGGCCGTTCCGGTTCCAGTTCCAGCTCCAGTTTTATTTCCAGATCCTTGTTACAACAAACTCCATATATAGTCATATAGCTCCAGCCCAATCCTAATGTTTACAAATATATAATACACAGGACGTGTGTCGTCCCGTACTTATACCATACCTGCATAAACTACAACTACAACCGCAACCACTCCATAACATCCTGGTATGGCCTCATACTGGTACTCGTGATGCGATGCTCTGACGAACAAATGACGACAGATGACAATATCCCCCAAACTCTCAGACCAACTATCTGTCAGTGTAAATCCTACCAAACCAACAGCCTACCTTAGTTAGTTTTGAAATTGAAAGAATAAGTAGAGATAGGCTGTCAACATATTGCAGGTCCGGACGAAGGAATTGGTTTTAGGCAGGAATTTGTTTCCATACAAAAACCACCATGTTGATTTTATTGATGGTTTTCTTTGGTAAAGCAAAATGTTGTATTTATATGTTTTCTAGAAAAGTGCAAAATGTTCTTTTTACTTGATTCAGAAAAGTGCAAAATGTTCTATTTACATGGTTTGAGAAAAGGGGAAAAGGTTTTATTCCCATGTTTTTGAAATGAACAAAAAAATTTATTTTGCATGTTTTTGAAAAGTCAAAATATTTTTTTTACATATTTTTTTGAAAACTCTAAAATGTTTCATTCCCATGTTTTTTGAAAATTCAAGCAGCTTCCTGCGCTGCGGCCGCATTATCCGGCCCTGACATATTCGAACTGGGACCAGGACCATAAATAATCCCCAGCAATCTAATTTCCCAAAAATCAAAGGAGGCAAACTCACTTTTTTTATTAAAAAAAACAAAAAACAAAACATGTCACCTAAAAATCAAACTAAAAAATATAATGCCTATGCAAAGTGATGCAAGGAATTACTTAATAAGGAGGGCGAGAAGAACACATTGAAATGTATCGATTAAAAAAAATGGTGCAGAAATTGGGAGTATTATTAACTACTAATGTGAGTAATACAGAGTATAATATTCCTCATTGGGTGGACGTAACTAGGGATCGTCCGTAAATGATGTCATCATCTAGGCGGGTAGGTCCAAAAAATCTCTCCATTTAAGGCAATGTTGAAAAAGTTGTCATTCTATCGTTAGGGTGGGTTTATCACAAAATCTTCATGTCATCGATGACATCATTTACGGACGATCCCCTTGTAGGGGCTGTGGTTAATGGGACTGGTGATGGAGATAGAACAATTTACTCCTGTTAGAAGATGACCGTATGTGAAGAAAGGTTGTAGGTAGTTAGTTGGTTTTGGTTTTAATGGGCAGGTTGGCTGCTGAGGAGAGCGTAGAAGGTGGAAGGGAAAAAGTGGAGCCAAGGACGAAGGGTGACAGGGAGAAGCCGTAGTAAATGTGGGAAATGTTGACAGTGGAGACGACCAAAGTGGAGAGACGAGCTTCGGGTTTTCCCGTCCTCTTAATTTCATTATAGAAAAGTGGCAGGCAGGAGTGAAGATATGGATAGCAGAGAGTCAATTGCTACTAATACTTTAACTACGGACAAACTACTTTTTCTCTCCTCTCTCTCTTGTTGACTATTTGACTTCTTCTGCCTTCTTTCACTCTCTCAACCCTGATTTGTTAACTGTCCTCATTCGTAGTAATCCGTAATTCCAAAAAAACATTTCACATCCGAGTCCTCCCTCCACACTTACATTATAGAAAGTTAATAGTTCGTAGTTTAATTTTAAACTACTTTGTACCATTACTTGTCCCTTCAACGTTTAACTACTATTTATCATTTTATGACTAGACTCGATTTTGTAGTTGGCATTGGCATTGGGATTGGGACAGGATTTTTGAACTGTGAGTCATACATCATACAGTGTCATATTTTAGAGTCAGTCAGTGTTATTGTATAGTAATCAGTCAACAGTCAGTGTAAGAGCTGTGGTCAAACGTATAAGAAAATTAGCTTATAATTATTGTTAAAGTTATCGTCGTCAATCGTGTATATTTCGGAAGATTTTAGCCATGGATTTATATCAAAATTATTCCACTACTGATTTTCATCGAAAATCCCAAACTGTTGCGTCGAACATACTTAAAATTTCACAAAATGGTAAGTTCAAAAAGTTTATAAGACTTGTTAAGTTTTTAAATCAAGAGATTGATTCTGTGTAGTGTGACTGGCGGACAGGCACAGTGGAGGATTTGATGATGTCATTTGAGTATTTATTATCACCTGACCGTGTGCCTCTTTGAATGACTTTTGTCAATAGACAAAAGCGTTATCGTCCATCTGTCTTATGAAGGTGCTATTGAGTTTGTAAATACCTATGTATGTTGACTGTCATTTCTGATTTTGAATTTACTTTTCTTGTTTACAGTGTCCTCAATGCAAAAACTGGTCGCGCTGCTCTCTTCTGGAGATAACTCGTCGACTAGGAAGCAATTGTAATTTATGAAATTTAATGTCATAATTTTGAATTTTATTAGTAGTGCTTGGTAGGTCATTAATGTACTATTTGGGAGTGACAGTTTAGTCATGAGTAGATATTTAGTGTAGTTTTTGAGTCAAAGCTGTATTGTGGTACACTGTTATCGCTTGTCACATATTTTGATTGAAGTTGGAAGTTCTGAATGGATCCAATGGAAAACCATTGGGCAGATTTAATAGAAATCTAATTAATAATAGATGGACTAGTGAATGATGAAAAAATTAAGATTTCGCTATAAATATGACGTATTTTTTATTTGCTGTGTTGATAATTTCATCATACAATTTAATTTTGGGGGGAGAGGGACAAGGACAAGTAGTAATGAGTTAGGAATGGAATTTATAATAACAAACAAACTGGTTACTGGTTTTGTAGTCTTTAAATTATTTAAAGTATTCCTGTCACTGTTAGTTGTGTTTTTTGTTATATCTTTTAGTCACGTGATTCGCGTATACTTACATTAAAAGTTTCAAAGTGTAATTATGTTTCGATGTTTGATAGGCATGAAGTCACACACTACACCGGAACTTTGGCGAAGGACACGAGCGAAGACTTGAAAGAACTGAATAAATATCCTATCGGGGACCAGGTACTAACTCGATATTGCTTTGTTGTATATTCTAATAGACCCAGTGATCTGTTGGAGTTAATGTCTCAAGCATATCAGGATTTTACCTGGATACGAATATCACTATTATTATATTGTAAAGTATGCAGGATGCACAAGCTCAGTAATAAATTAATGACATAAAATAGTAGAAGTAAATAATTAATGTTACAATTTAAGTTATTCTTGTACATTCATTTAGTTATTTAGTGATATCGGATTTCTTCTCTTTGTGAATTCCTAGAGACAACTGAAGTTGCAGCGAGAAAAACTGACGTCGGATTTCTCAACCGTACTAAATGCATTCCAAACCATTCAGAGGTAATACGGCAGTGATAGAATTACAAATTTAAAATAAATAAAAGATGTTGTCCACGCATGAGAGCAATCAGGAACAACAAATGAATAATTACTGTATATGCTTGCTAAACGTTCTAAATTGGAAACAGTGATAAATTGTTTTTTTAATAATATTTTAGAACTGCTGCTAGTAAAGAAAAGGAGCTGATGAGAGCCATTCAAGAAGAGGATCAGCAACCAAATTTAGTGCAGTTGAGGGAACCCACATCGAAGCAGATTTTCGCGGAAGAGGAAAATGTCAGTGAATTGGTGGAAAGGGAAAAGTCTATTCGCCAACTTGAGGTACGCATTTTCATGTACTTAAGTCTTTCTCCAAACTTATACTGCTCTTGGGCCTCACTCACTCGTCTTTAATTTATCTTTATAAATTCTCTTTTCTCGTGCCCCTTTTTAGTATTCGTTCCAGTTTAGATAGGATTTACCCGCTTATTATTCTAAGCGGAAGTGCCTGTCCCTCTATATTTACGTCGTTGCTCGGTTTTGAAGTTTCTAGCCTGCACAACACATTCTAGTCCCTCTCTTTCCCAACTATGAAAAGTGGATGTGGATTTTTATTTCCACTTAAGAGGATGGAGTTATATCCTAAGTTGGATTTAATCCAAATTAGGATCCAGTCCTGTTTTTTTTGTTTCTGTATATTTGACAATAACACACGTACAAACATTGCATGTGGGGTTAGACTGTTACCTATGCGCTGTAAAGACAAGAAAAGTCAGTTCTGTTTGTGCAATTTCCGTGATGAAAAAGTTCGAGTTGGAGAATATCGGAGGCCGAACAATTTCCATGAATAAAATATTACATTCGACTAATCCCTATTCACTCGTTGTGAGTATACTCCCCTCCTCCATATACCCATCTCCGTATTTTCTCTTACCTGCTTGTTCAGATTTCGAGTGTTTATAAGTTATTTTCAATAATCTATAAAATTTACTTACCAAACCTTCCATCCAGTCCTGTTAAACCATTGCATTATAGGAAAAAAATCAAAAGTTTTTGTTCATTTTCAATAGTTCGCTTTGTCCTTTGTCCCTTGAATTATTAATCCCGTCCATTAAACTAACTCTTTCAAGACTAAACTACACGTGATGTGTATCACCCTTGTCTTTCAAATAGTCGATAAGTACCAACCTTCGGCTTTCAACAAATTTTCATTAGAAGTAAATTCAATTATGATCTATGATATTGATGGTTTTGGATTAAGTTTATGTAAAATGATACTTCCGAATATTCTCTGATTTTCAAGTAATTTCTGTAATTATGAAATCATATAAGCATTAAAGTAATAATATGAAATAATTTTATATGAGAAGAATGACAGTGCTGTCCAACATAGTTTTTCCCGTATGTACGATGTATGCGTTTTATCCATTTTTTTTATTATTGTTTTTTTTTGAATTTTATATTCCTCGATATCATTTTTTGCTGTTTCAATTCAATATAACTGTAGAGATAACATGCTTATATTTATGTTCAGTGAATACGATTTAATACATTTATGTACCTGGGATTTCTGGTACAACATCGATTTCGATTTTTTTCGTTCTGCAAAAATATGTATACAGGCTGAATGCCTATTGCGTGCCTTCGTCCCGAAAATTTTACGTCGATCAGTATTATTATTTTTAAACTATCTTCTAGTTTCTTATAGCATAAGAGAATTACATTATAAATAATTCATGAGATGCGAGAGGCCGCTTTTCTAGATACGTTCCCGGCAATTCAGATTTCTACGCAGAGCATTTATTATAAGCTTAAAATTAATGTGAAATGACCAGGTGGTTCAGGGATGAGAGAACTCTGAGCAGATTGTACTAATTAAATATTATGATTACCCTAAGTAACACAATAAATTGAGACTAAACAAATAAATTGGTAAATTGCAGACAGACATCTTGTCAGTGAATCAGATATTTCAAGAGTTGGCTAAAATGGTGCATGAACAAGGTGACGTAGTGGATTCTATTGAAGCTCATGTAGAAGAGGCCCAAATTGGTGTCCACGAAGGAGTGCAGCAGTTATCGCAGGCTGCTACTTACCAGGTACAATATTTCCCATATTTTATGTTAAAATTTGTTTAAATACACAATCAGCTATTTTTGTTTGTTTTATAGACATTTTTATTTATTTATTTATTATATAACTAACTGTGACGCAATTTACAATTATTATATGACAATACTACATAATATTATTTTGATGGAATCTCTGAGTTTGAAGCTTTTACGATTCAACTGTAATTACTAATTGGTATTACTTGAAATTATGTAAAAACTAACTGACTGGTAAATATAATTTTATAATTTGACTTTTATAATTTACTATTAAATTTGATTTTTTTTTCGTTACCTACGCTGACTCCTGTTTTTCGTTTCGGTTCCGAATGGCTGACTCCCTGGTTCTTGGTTTTGATTATGCTGAGTAGAATAAAGCGAGGCGGACTAAATTCTGTATCTTCATGGTTCTTGCAGTCGTTATTTTAATATTGATTTTGATCATTTACTTTACAACATAATTTGTTTGTTAATTGTTTTGTACCGTCCGTTCCATGAAGGTTCATATCTGTACAGTTAAAGAGTACAGAATTACAGTAAAAATATGTTCGCTGTATCGATTTAATTCATATTCGTAATTGTGTACTATAAATATTATTAACTTAATAATGAAAATAATTGTAGTATTTTATTAAGTATGAAAATTTTCCTTTTTTTGTTTGGTTCCCACACAGGGTCGTAAACGACGTAACTTCTTTTACTTACTCGCTCTAATCACTTTAATAATTATTATACTTTTGATTGTAATGGAAACTTCATGGAAGTGAAAATATAATAAAAGAAATTCTTTGAATCTTGAAAAAATGAAGATGCGACAGGGATTTCCAAATTCAATTTTGTACAAAGGATGGAGATGAAGTAGTTGTTATTTGAAGGTTCACGTTGATTGATGATTTTCGAGATCAACTGAATGAGGAAGGATAGCGAATTGTTGTTTTATTATTATTATCAAAAAAATATCCAAGTAAATGTTTTTTTTTTTGAAAAACAAAAACAACAAAATCACTAGTCTTCCAGAACCAGTCTCTCATGTCGACGACGATGTCAATTCTGTCAATGTAGACGTATACTTTTTAAGGTTGGAATATCGTTCCGTTTCGCTGTGGACAAACGTAGGAAAGCAACGTATAGGGGACGAGTGTGAGTCAACTGTTCATACAACACAGCCCAGCTCCAGTTCTTCCAGCAACTCACTTCTCCAGCCCTTTACTTTATTCCAGACCCGACAGCTACATGGCGTTTCAATTGACGATCGATTAAAAAGGATTTCAAAAAGTGGAAAAGCATGCGCAATGTTATGTCTCATGTCTCGCATCTCTTTTATTCTCTCCACCAAAAAATCTTGTCCACAGTCAATACCAGGATCACCACCACCACTCCACGTAGACATAGATGTACACACGTAGGAAGTAGACGTGGATCGGAATATGCAGGCATGTATAGAATATTAGATAATAAAGGATGTGGGCATTCAAGATACTATAGCAACTCCCTTTTTCCATCCAATGCTCACAACTTAACTAGTGAGACCGAGAGCCTAAGAGCGAAGGGCTGTTATGCATGTAGGTACTTCCCCTCTAACACTGGAACTGGATAGGGAATGGGAAAGTCAAAACTACACTGGAAACCCAGTATGCTACTGGATAAGGGCTGATTGAGACTAAAGAGCAGGTAGTAGGGGGTTCTACATATATATGCATGGAAGATACATTGAGGTATGATGAGGGTCTGTGGAAAGATTGGAACTGGAAACTCTGGAACAGAATGGAATACTCTTGGGGTAAGCTCCGAGGAGTTGTCTCTGGGTCTGGTCGGTGGGTTTCGGCCGGTCTACTCCTCCTGACTTCCCACGTTCCATCTTCCATACACTTTCACCTATGCAGCACTAACGCGCACAGTACACGGTCAGGATGGCGAACTGAAAAGAAGGAAATGTAATACAATAGAATAGAACTGGACGGGTAGAATGAAAAGAATGGAAAAGCAGAGGAGGAATGTATGTAGATATATAAAGTTTTTATTTCTCTCTTTATCATATTTTTGTCGTAGACAACTCTTTGTTTAACTCAACTAAAAAGTTACCTACATCTACAAATATAATATTTATACTCACATCATTCATATATATAATTTTATAGTAATTATTTTTTGTTACTCGTTTTTTTTTCTGTTACAACTCTACTCTTAGTAAATACAATAATTTCATTTCAATATATAAAGTTACATAGTTAACAAGAATGATTATTACTTCGTAATAGTATTTTATTATAGGTATTTAGATTTATTCTCATAATTATCGTGACAACTGAAATCGAAATCAACATCTTGAATTGAATTAAAAAGTTATTAGTTGATAAATACTATCTACATTTACGTTTAACTTAACATAATCAAATCATTTTCATCACATGAACGCCGACGAGGTAAAAATAAGTGGGTACCTCCTCTTTCTCCTCCTCTTTCACTATTATTCAATGAAGAGAAGCAAAATGAATGTCTTATTTCACTACTTGAAGTAAAAGGATCTTTTGGCCTTTTTTTTTAATCTTTTTCGTAGGAAAATATGATGACTATGTTTTGATTGGAATCCCTTTCGCCCTTCTGCCTGCTCAACGACGAGATGAGAATGTAGTTATTATCAGCTTCTTGATTCTTCAAATAGAAATGATGGCAGATACACATATTATGTATCCATACGGATGTACTAGTATGTATTGTATGTAAATAACACAGAAAATACACAAAGAAAAGGTTTTTCACATGGGTCCCTCAATGGAACTCACTTTCATAGTGCAATAGTAAATTGATCGAATGAGGAAGAACAAGCCCACAAGAAATGCTCCAATGTAAGCTACAAAGATTCCACCTTTTTTCTGAGCAACCTGTCAGACGTGTAAACAATTTCGTATATTATTATCTCAAATTAATTCTGAAAAGAATATTATGAAATAGTATGTTCTAGGTTAGAAAAATAACCTGATAAGTCCCAATCGTAACTCCTATACCAATAGCTAGAAATAGGAATGCAAGAACCAAGTAAATAATTCCACGGGAACGTGCGAAGTCTGGTCCGACAGAAGATCTATAAAACGAATTGAGACGTATAGACACGTTTTAATTTATATCCGTTTATATTTTACTGTTAATATTGCAAAGTGCAAGCAAATTAAATTAGATGCTTAACATTAACACGCCTTAACACATATAGTATTAGCAGGATTTAAACATTGCTTTTAAAGAAAAATTCCATGCCCACGCATGCTTATAATTTGCTTAATGATTTAAAGCAAAACCTTCCGAGATAATGGACAACAAAATCGCTTCGATAAAGACATACTGGCGAAGAGACTTTGATGCTTCCCATTGAACTTAAGTAGGTAACTGAAGTTGTACACTCAAGCAATACGAGTAAAGGACAATGAAATATGTAGTAGTATGTACCGTAAATCTTCTAATACTTACCGGGGGGAGTTAGGTCAAACTTTGTTGAGACCCTGGAGTAATTATATAGGTACTGGGCTGGGGTATGAAAAAAAATAAAAGCGTCTCCATTCGATTTAATACTAAACACCCCGGAGGTTATGATGAACTCGGGAGTTAAAAGAGACCAGGGAGGTGTTGGAAGATTTACGGTATACCCAAAAATCAAAACCATACAAAAACATATTCTAATAGATAATCAATGAAGACTTACAATTTTCGACAATGCGGGCAACGCGCTAAGGAATTATTCAGCGTGTTGAATAAAAAAGAGTCAGCACAGTGTGCACAGGTAACCCGCGCCATTCCTAGTGGAACTGATGGAAGTGCCGGACTTGGAGCCAAATTTATAATTCTTTTGCCTATAATTAGAATGTTAACGAATCAATTATAGCTCAGTTAAAAACTCATGACATGATGAACGAGTTTACAGCAACATAGAGTACACTGAGTATTGGTGCTTGCTACTTAGTGTAAAGATAAAATATAAGGTACCTACTTAAAGTTACTTCCGTTCTCAAAATTTTACGACTGATGTTATGATATATTATAACTATAGCATTAATTTGAACATAATTTGTATTAAATTGAAACTCACAGTCTGGTCGTGGGCAAGCTATGCGTTGAGAACTTGCACGACAAATCAAAAGGCAATTACACGGGCATCGTACATACTTTTTTCCTGGAGGTGGATTTCGTATCGGCTGTAACAAAAATAATCAACAAATAGATCTTTTAATTACCGTGGTTTTTTTTGTAAAATAACATTTTCGAGTTCGTGTAATACAGTGAAACAAAAATTTAAAAAAACTCACAGTAGCTTCATTACACTGTACACATTTGACAACATGCTGCTCACGCTTGTCACTGATGTCAATTGTAGCTTGACACACGCGACAAGTCACCAACGATCCCGATGGCATCGTTACCCATTCTAATGTTCGATCACCGGGTGAAGTTATGACTCCCTCTGAAATTAAAAAAGTAATTAAAAAAGTCAATCATACATCATATTCTACTTCTGCAGTTCTTTCAGACTACAGGGGTGGGCCGAGATTATAGAGACAAACTAAAATACTAAATGTTCACCGTATTCTTCACATGAGAACCGCGGCAATTTAACATACTATGAACAAGGCATTTAGGCTTACGTGTGCAAAAATTCGTAACGGTAGCTTCTAAAATGGGCCCGAAAATAGACTCTGAAGTGGAAACCCGCATCCGGGTGCTTTCCGAAATTAAATACCCGTGTAGAAAAATAGCAGCAATGCTCAATAATGAAGTAATACCTGTTTGCGTTAGCATTGTTGATCTTGTTGTAAATTCTGTTAGAAAACGAAGAGCAGCTGCAGGTTTAGGGTTTTCTCGGCCCTCAAACGTGTACCCTCGTGAAGTTGTAAATCCGGGTATTATAAAAATAGTTAACCAAATGACTTCTAATGTCAACCCCTGATCTCAACGTACTATTGCAAAGCAAGTAGGAGTATCTCGTACTACTGTGAGGCGAATAATAATAGAAGATCTAAGTCAAACTATTCGAAAAAAGACGCGTGTGCATCTGTTGTCTAATAAAAACAAACAAGTCCGAAAAACTAACGCCCGGAAGCTGTACGAAGAAATTCTTGCAAGTAGTAAGTCCAAATTTGCAGTAACTCTAGACAAGGCATTTTTTTACGTTCAGGACTATAATGGGGAGAGAAGATTTCCCTATACTAAGGACAAAGAATTAGATGTTAATCCAGTGGTGAATAGGAAAGAAAAGTTCGGTGACAAGATAATGGTTGTTGGTGCATTGACGGGTCGTGGAGTGCTGCCACTTATTAAAGTCCCACCAAAGGTCAAGGTAAACTCAAAGTACTATGTGGGCAAGGTTTTAAAACCTATATTAGAAGTTCATGTCCCACGACTTTACGGAGAGGACACCGACAAGGTCGTTGTGCATCATGACATGGCAAGTTTGCATACTGCCCGGGTAACCCAGTGGTATTCTATAGGCTTGGAAGAAAGACTCAGAATAAAATTAATTCTGAATTCAGAAATTCCCGTTTAGTCACCTAATGTAAGTCCAATAGATGTTTTTGGTGTTGGTTGCTTAAAACAAGCATTATTTAAACGAAAGGCATCCACCATTGAAGGGCTTTGGAAAGTATCAAACGATGAGTGGAACAAAGTCACCTCTGAAAAGTGCCGAGAAGTATTCGAATCGTGGAAACAAAGACTACGTACTGTATCCAAATTGAACGGCGAACACATTGAAAATACTAAGTTTATTCATCGCTGGGTTCTACATGCTAAAAATTAAAGGTGAACTTTGTCTCTATAATCTCGGCCCACCCTTCTGTAATGCAATGGACTAAGAAGAAACTGAAGAAAATTAATTTCACAAAACAACTGTTTGCAATTTAATTAAATGAAAGCACTTCTTGAAATTCATATTTTTTAAAAACGTTCAAATCATGGAACGATTTTCATATATATAGTGAAGTTTGTTTTGCCACCATGGTTCCCATCGGATCAGAACTAAAACATTTCTCAATAATACGTATTTTCTTCGATCATTAATGTTTATCAATCTATTATACAACTTATCATCTTCTGTACGTACTAAATACTGACTTCGACCATAATCAATGAAGTAAAGATCATGGGCCAATCCAGTAAACCTTAATTACCCTCATGGTCATTAAGTCATACAATTTGGTTCCTCATGAGTATCATTGAATAATGAATCTCCTTCAAATGGAACTTCAAATTCGGAAGTCAAAGTCAAAGCTCCTGCGACGAAGGATGCAACGAGAATTAAATCGAGCTATTTCATTGAATTACGACATTTAAGCAATTTTATAAAAATCCAAATCAGTTCACTTCATTAGCCAAGGATTTATATCTTAAAATTCTGAGAGATTTCAACTACTAAACGTTGAAAATACAAATCAAAACTAAAGTACTCAACAAAATCCCTTTATACGCAACAAGCGCGATTAAATTATTTCTGCTACATAATACGTTTAATTGGCACCAAGTTTCCCGAACAAATTAGAATTCACATTTTTTTATTGTTATCCACGATGATGGATAAACATGCTTAAAAGTCTAAAATCTCATGAATCATGATGATGACTCATACATAATATTTTCCCACAAACAAATATTTTAATTCGATACAACTTTTACGTAATCCATGGAATATACATAATTAATTAGTAGATACATTTTTTGCTGTTGGTTGTACTATCGATGACGATGGCTGCGACACCTCGATTAACTATGAACGCTAACGATTTTACCTCCGTCTAAAATCTAAACACCCACAGAAATACAATATATCCAATTAACAAAATATTGAGTCCCAAACTGACATTTTTGACATTAGCTGTTTTTGAATTTTAAATAGCCATGAATAATCAGGTATTAGTCATCGACATTCGACATCGTAATAGCCCAACAATAAGCCTAGAGCTACAAAATGTAGATGATGTACACTAGTGACTAGGGGCTAACAACGACTAACGCGTTACCTTCAAACAATACTGACTACTGACAGTCATGGTCATGGAGTCATGGATAAGTTTGAACTTCAAACTTTCCAAGAACAGTAGCCTTCAAATCACACAAGAAAACGAAAAAGAAAATGACAAATGACAAAGAGACAACTAAATGTACCCCTTTGAGACCAACACCAATTCGATGACGGATTAATTTTATTGTCAAGAAAGACTATACACTACATATTCAAAATTCAGTCAAAAATGGTCACCTGCTTTCGTGATGATTCCACCCCTGGACTCCGATGTCAACAACGGTTGACTTTCCTCCGACATTTTCCCCTTATTTATGTGACACCCCTATGGATAAAACTTGTGACTTGAGTACTCCTTAATTAATTCTTATTCATTTTATAAGCAATAATTAAATACCCTTTTAACTCAACACTACACCACTACCACTAGTTAGTAGTTCAACTTCAACTTGTAAGTATGACTCGACCTCGGCTCGGCGGAACGACTATGTGTAATGTAGTGTGAGCCTGTATATATATGTATATATATTACAATTAATTCACCGACTTTGACTGTACTGTAGAGCAGAGTGAGAACGTCTTTTCGTCGTCTCGTAGTAGGACTGTAAAGTAATTGAAGATGGATTATAGATTGTAAGTAAGCTACAAAATATCTTTGATAGAGACTGTTCAAAGAGAATCTGAATCTGAATTAAGAGTTTTCGACTATTGGAGTAATTCGAGTTTGACTGTACTTAAAACTTATAACTTATAAGACGGGGAGACTGCACAACTCACAGCCCAAGAAATACAGCAACATCACCCGCAAATAAGAAAAATCACTTCCAATTTTCAATTCCAATCCAAAGAAGACTTTTAACTTATTACAAAGTTTCTCATAACAAGTTTTTTTTCTTCCCTTCTTCGTTTCGTAGTCTGTCCCTGTATTGTGTTTTATGTAATATGTACTGTTTACTGTTTAGTATGTGATGAGTCTGTCTGTCCGTCTGTACTGTGCTGTACATTCACACAGAATCAAATACGGAAATACGAAGTACATACTTACACAATAAACACAATAAGAGAACGGAGAATTAAATTGGGGACGTCCATAAATTACGTTATGTGTTTTTTTCAAGGGGTTGGTGGGTCTATTCTTTTACAAGGGCAAACGCACTAACTATCCCATTTTTATGTTACGCAATTTATGCACGCTCCTAAAGTGAGCTTGAATTTATGTAGGGAACAGTGCACCTACTACCTACTTACTGTACCCATACCTAGCCTTTTTTTAATGGTGAGTATAGTTAGCATAACCAATTTAAAGGCAAAACGAGCTATTTATTACGTATTCAATCTAAATTCTGGTAGGAATCTAAAACGCTAAAATACTAACAAGTTCCCATGTAGAATGGGCTACACATTGAGATCAGTTATTCCCTTTTGATTCTCCCAATGAGTAGCACATATATAATATGGAATTATATGGAGAACACTAACAACTAAAGCTCCCTACTAATACAGTACTGACTGGGTAGTGTAGTGTATTTAGTGCCGGAGGTACTACTGCCAGTGCATTAAGTTTCTGAGTTGTTGAAAAACTGGTAAAAAAATGCTGCAGGTCATCCAAACTCGTGATTGAGTGTGCGCCACTGCGCAGGCGTAAATATCCAAAATATTTTCAATTTCCTCACTTTACTCACTCACATGCATGACAATTAAATTAGACAAATTGTCCAAATAGCCATACTAACAGTATTAATTAAATAAATAATAGATTAATGAATATATAATATGCCTCTTTATTTACTTTTACTCCCTGTCCCAAATCCCAAACTAAAATCCGATATCGAACCGAGGAAAAACTCAAAACTCACGTTTCTGATAAATTCTTATTAGCTTTATTTCGTTTGTAGGACCAAACTAATAAGGAGTCGTCCACAGATAATGTAAAATGGAAATACACCGATTTCTAGGACCCTGTAACATGGAATGACATCAATATCCAAGTAAAACCATTGGCCGTACCCGTGACGTCATTTAAGGACGATCCCTAAGTAGGAAGCAGATAACCTCTGGACTTCTGGTTCTGGAATATCTTGAAGAGTCGACCGAAAAGAAAGAACAATATCAACATAATAATTATCTTTATTGAGATAAGAATAAATTGTCGACCAAAAAGTCAGAGCCTCTACTTAACTAGGCCTTTGTCTGTGGACTGTGGATGCTTTCTATTTTTACTCAATTTTATCTTTCAAGAAACTTACGTTGTTGTTATTAGAGTGACTTTAAGATTGAAGTTATCTTGTTTTCGGAGTATACACACAAACCACCATCCCGGGACAAGTGGATTAATAGATGATTATATGCATAGAGTTAGGAGTTGGGATGACTTGCTGTGTAGGCTTGTAGATCATTTCATATTTCAATGCATAATTTCCTTTATTCTGGCTTCCAGTGGAAATTACCAACACCAACACACCAACATTTGCAATTTAGTTTAAAGACAAAGCAATTTTATAGTTTGCTATTGTTATTGTTCATCTTACTTATTTTGCCTCGCCTCCATATGAATATTCTGGCTGAATATATGACATGAGAAATATTGAGTGCTACCTTGAGTTGTGTATTTGAAGCAATTGGATAAGCACTCACTCATAATGCATCTTATGCGAGAGAGGGATGACATTGCTTTCAGGTTCATTTCATTTCAATGACAACGAGTTGTAGAATGTTGACTTGTGAGTTAAGTATGTAAAGTAGTAGTAATTATTTATTATATATTATATTTATTATTATTTGTACATGTGTAACAATGATGCACATCTATAGAAGCTCTGAAATATAATCACACTTGAATTCTGAATATTGTAAAATGGTAGACTGAAATCGAAATGTGAAATCTAAAAGTTTATAGTCATATAATACGTATAATAATTAATTATTTATATCATATTACCTATATATTTGCAGTACAGTGCCCGTCATCTTTTGTTTTTTATTTCAATACTTATTTGACTCCGACTTATTGTTTAATGTGAAAATGTAACACATACATAAAATAAACATATATAAACGTTTGAACAGTATAACTGTACATAAAGTATTGGTCTGGACTTCGATTTTTGATATGAAATATGATCAGTTGATCAGTGAGGTGAGACATGTCAAATATTGTTTACACTGTATCGTATCGCATGATTGTAATTGTGGTGTGGTGCAGCACAATGCACAAAAGATTAAAATGAGTTTTTGAACAGTCTTTAATATATCATCCTAGGTACCATCCATTTCAGTGTTGTGTCACATGCTGGAATTTTATTTGCTTCGTGACAGTATATAGTTATTTGTAGTCGATTATTTATCATTTTATCAATAAATACACCATGCTTTATCTTAAGGTTACTCCTATTGGGTATTGGGTAGTAATTTAGTAATAGAACTTTATGTCACATAAAGTCGGTCGGGTGACTTTTTTCGTGCTGCTAATTCGTAATTACTTAAGTGCCCCCAAAACTTGAATTGTTCCAGGGGCTCTGTACAATTATATTTGGGTTCTTCAGTATATAGGAGTAAGCAAATTGAATTGCTTTCATTTGTACAATTAATTACTTACTGGAATATACAAAAACAAAATGAAAATAGCAGAAATGAAAAACCGCGAAAAATGGGAAGCCATAATAAAGGCTTTTTTTATGTTTTTATTTATTTATTGTTCTTGTAGACAGATACAGCTTTTGAAGGGCTGGACGCACGCAGGGCTACGGGGTATCAAAAGATGCAGAAGTCAAGTAAGGAAGGTGTAGGACTTTTCCTACTCGGACGTTTCCTACCTTCGACCAAACCTAGGACATTTTAAAATAAGATTATTTTGGTTAAAAAGTTAAAGTTAAAGTATCTTTAGTTTCAAGGGGTCAAGCGTTTTAAATCCTTTAAGATCTGTTCTCCCAACACGGGCCACCGTGTGACAAGCTTACCCCGTACTGACACAGAGCCAAGTAAGCCAAGTAAGTTACGTGTACTATTCAACTAGATACGTTTACTGCGTGGTGCATGGTAAAGATCAAAGTTCAACCAGAGCAACTTTTTAAAACAGCAATTTTTATTGATGGCATACCTCGATAAGTCCATTAATTGTTAATAGCAAAAATCCGGCGCTTCGCGCCGGATTTGTCCACCGTGGGCCCGAAGTAGATGCTGAGCTTACAGACACATTGTTTTAACCACTGGAAAACTTTGTTTATTTAGTAAGGCTAACGTAAAATCCTTGCAGTTAGTGTCCATAGAAGCGGGCTGAGTTACAACTTTTGCTAGTGAAAATCGACGCGATTTGAGTGGCGCTGGTACAAGTAGATTTTAAATCAGCACAGGTTTGAGTTGGTACTTCGGTACGAGTGTGCTAGATATGAGCTTTGCTGGTACCATTTGGCTGAGTACAAGGGACTTGAACACAGATATAGAATAAATATAGATACCCGAGTTGAGGTTGAAACTGTCGAAGGCAAGGGGCAACGCACCATCTGTACTTGGTATCTTTTCCTAAGGAAACTCAAGCTTGCAGGACTGAAGCATTTCACCTTTCAAAGATGTCTCTGGGGTGTTAAAGTTAACATTTTTTTTTCTTAAGGTTTTGAAAATTTAGGTTTTATTTCAGGAAATATAAATTATAGTACATACAGTATGTTGTATAATAATTATTTTAATGTAGCAGTTTGGGTAGGGAGTTAAATAATGTTAGTTATAATATCAAATTCAAGATTAGGAATAAGCTATGTTTATTGATTATTTGCGTCCATCATTTAGGGCATTCGCGTCCAATCATTTTCTGACGCTGGGACAGACTCTTAAAACATGATTAGATTAATTGGGAATATTAATATTTTAATTGAATTACGACATTCGGATATCAATCCTGTTGTTTTGAATTTTAAATAAAAAATTGACTTCTGACCAGTATAATTTAAATAGTTCGAGTGTCACGTAAAAATTGTAAAAGTGTCGTAGTAAAACGCCAATTATGGACAATCTCTTGAATAAAGAAACTCAAAGCATGCTGTTATTTGCAAAAATTAACAATCTCCTAAAATAACGGACGGTGGAAAACCGACTGTTTTTCAATCGGCTACCGCCGGAACGGCTCTCGCGAAACTTTCTGTTGTTCAGGTCGGTAGCCGTTAACAGGCATGGGCGGGATACTTGAAATAGTAATATTTAAACAACCTCATTTGTGAACGATCTTCATATGAATAGTAGTATTTTGAGGATATGTCAACCTAATATCTGAAATAATGACAGTGGTGGTCCCTAAAATAGTAAAATTTGCATGAAATAATTTCTGGCCGATTTTTGTACGAACGCTTGAAAAATGCAATGTTAAGGATACATGTTTACTTAATTTTAGAACTAAAGGCATGGGAATCTCTTAAATGGTAAAATTTGAATGACGTGATCTATGGACAATCCCTGCAGGCATTCTAGTAAAATCCTATGTTGAGAATATGTGTCAACCTAATTTCTGAACTAATGACAGTGGGGGTCCCGAAAATGGCAAAATTTGTATGACGCCATTTATGGACAATCCCTGCAGGCATACTAGTAAAATCCTATGTTGAGGATATATGTCAACGTAATTTTTGAACTGATGGCAGTGGGGGTCACGTAAATGGTAAAATTTGTATGACGTTATTTAGGGACGATCCCTGCAAGCATACTAGTAAAATCCTATGGAGGAGTATGTAATACTAAGGAGTACATGTTAACCTTATTTCTGAGCTAATGACAGTGGGGATCTCTAAAATGGTGAAATCTGTATGACGTAATTTATGAGCGATCCCTGCATGCATACTAGTAAAATCCTATGTTAAAGATATATGTCAACCTGTTTTCTGAACTAATGACAGTGGGGGTCCCTAAAATGTTAAAACTTGTTTGACGTAATTTATGGACGATCCCTTTTCAATGGTATGTACCTACATCTAAAGTCTACTATGGTACGAATATATACTAAATACTAAATACCAGGTATATGGGACGTGCGGCGCATGTACCTACCTACTTAGCTTCAGTGGCAATATTGAAATTGAAATGCATGTAAAGTCTTGCCAAAGACCCGTTTTTCCTGCATGCATTTTATTGATAAAAAGTTGGTCCATTATATCGTTAATTATGGAAGAATGGTAAATCTGTTTAATTCCAAAACCAATAGAGTTCTATTCCATCGCATTCACGATCATTTAAAATTTATTTGAAAAAATTAAGTTGAAAACTGTGACCTGTGGAGCAAACAAAAAAAAAGACACATCGACAGACAGACAGACGGACGGACGGTGTTGTATGGGCCACAATCAAAAAACAAAAAAAAGGATCTCTTCATTTTTTAAAAGCTTTCAAATAATATATCACTCGTTAAAATCATATAAATTTTTTAAATCAATTATGTTTTTTTCAAACCATTTAAAATTTGATAACACGCGTTCGTCCACACTAAGTTATTTAGATTCGCCTAATTGTTACCGTCCGAATGGTATATCGTTTATACGTATTCTCCATGTCAAAAGTCGAGATAGCTGGTTAGGGCTGTCCAAACCCTGCCCGTGTCCATTTGATTGCATGGATATGAAACTCTTTGGACAGCCCTGCCCAGGTACCTCGACTTTTGACATCGAGAATAAGTTTACTGAGTTACCGGTCGAAATCTTCATTTAACACAATATTTAATGTTTTAGCGGGAAATTCAAAAATTGGAATTTTGAATTTTTGGTTGTATTACATAAATTGATTATAAATAAGATAAATAAGATAACCAAAAACACATTGTGCGGCTTAATTGCTTCTGATAATTTAATACCTCTAAAACTAAAATTTGACGGGAAATTCAAAATGCCTAATTTTGCTGTTAAGGCTGAAATATTTTGCTGGATCACATAAAGCTTCTTGTGAAATAAAGTTACCATAAATAAAAAAAACTGTTATGCATAATCTATTATTAGATAGAAAATCCATGGTGACTAATAGCTGAGGCCCAAATCAAATTTCAAAAAAGTAAAAAGTATTCTCCATCCGCATCCCTCCTTCACGTAGTATCCGTTAATTTCAATTTCTGTCGACGATGCCATGGCAATTTATGAGCTGTCATCATCACTATACTTTTGAAATTGAGCAATTAAAGTCAAGGTAACAGAAGGGAAGAGCAGCGTGCCGCAATGTTTCAATGGCTTCCTGGAAAATATTGGCGTCAACAAAATAATGGCGTGATGCTAAGTATACGCCAAATGGCGATACATAAACCGCATTTTATTTGAGGACCTATGTACTAGTGCCGTAATATTGTAAATTGTAATTGTAATTGTATTTTTTATTAAATTACATTTACCATTGTAATTGTAAATACAATTACAATACAATATCAAATTTATTTTCTGCAGTGTGTTCCGAGCCTTTATTACGCTAAAATAGTGTATCTACATGATAGTTATCATAGTAAATATCAAGTCAGTAATTTAATCCTAATTAGAGGTCTAATTAAGGCTCCAAACGTATAAATTGTAATTGTATTGTAATTTACAATTACAATTACAATACAATATTAATTTACAATACAATACAATATTTTTATAACAATAGTTTTACAATATTACGGCACTACTATGTACCTCATAAAATTTCTGATTGCAGATTCGTGATCTCCATAGTCGAATCTAAAAAATAATTTTACGTTTTTTAAAAATACTGAAAAACTCAATTATCTAAGGAACTATCTAAGTCATATTAATTCTAAATGCAGATTCGTAATCTCCGAAGTCATGTCTAGAGATGCTTTTGCGTTTTTAAAACAATATTAAAAAATAGTGTCAGTGCATGAGAAAAACCTCCAGATTTACAGTAAGCACTTTTTCACGGCATAAATTTACAAAAGCTGCTATTGTCAAAATCCGTCAAAAATAATTTTACTAGCTAGTACTGGCTATGAGCAATAAACTAAAAACTGATTGGCACTTATTATGACGTAGATAGATGTCTACATGTCGTAGACCACAACAACTACAAACCTATAACCATTATTGGTATGTAATTTATGCATACATCATTTCAAGAAAAGATGGCTTTTTATGCTGATGTGTTGCATATATGTACTTATTAGTAGTATGCATGGGTTGATATACCAGTTATATAGAGCTATGTATGCGTTGTTACTGTTAATAATAGAGCGAAGTGTGAGGTGCTGGAAAGTTAATTAATTTCAGCACTTATGACAGCATTATTATTTACTGGAGTTTCAGCCTCTTACGACATTGGCACCGCCGAGGCCTTATATGTAATGAAATATTGCAGACTTAGACTCCCTATTATTATTATTATTATATGACAGGGGTTTAGTCCCAAAGAGACCAACGCCGCCGAGGCCTTTATAATTATGGCCTATTGCAGACTCCCCCTCAGTAGCACAAGAAAAACAGGTCAAAGTACAAGCCTGCCCGTAGATCGCGAGAACGCAAATAACTGAGCGACCGAAGCTTGACCTAACATTTCCAAAGAGATAAAAAACCCCCATAGATATGGTTTCTCACAAGTACAAAGACAGGGCACACAATCATTTAAAAGTGAGTTGGTGTATCATCCTCCTCCTCACAGTGCACGCACGTAGGGGAGTCCAACACTCCAATTCTCCAACCGTGAGCTCCCCAAGCCCCATGTCCCGTCACTAGCCCAATCAACCATCTTAATTGATCTCTGGGATAACGCACCAACGACGCATTGTCGTAAAGTGGTGCCGATATGCTGAGCTTGGCCTGTCTACAGTTGCGTAGTCCAGTGCATTGTCTTTCATGCTAACGTCTAGCCCACCGCGCAATTGCGCAATGGACAGCGGAGAGTGGGACTGAACGAATGGTCATGGACCAAACTGTCTAACGCAACTCCCATCATGCAAAGCCTTTGCCAGCCTATCAGCCTCCTCATTACCCCTGAAACCCGAGTGCGCAGGGATCCATACTAACACAACCTCACAACCCCTCTCAGCGAGTCTGTTGAGGTTAGTGTGACAGTCCCACACGACACTCGAGACAGTGTAAGGCCTGGACATTGCTCGCAAAGAACTCTGACCGGAAGATTCTTAGTGTCATTCTCCAGCAGCTAATGGGCCGCGAAGGAGATACCAAGGGTCTCACACTGGAATACAGAGGCATCAGCACCAAAATACACAGACAAAGCCATAAGAGTTACTCCCTGGTTTCTGTCATAATCACAACTCCACAGCCAGCATTATCACCATCGCGGAGTCGTCAGTAAAGCAAACCACCCCAGCCCTAAAAAGGATAGGTCACAAGCCCAATCTACTCGTGACCTAAGTTCAACAGTAAACCTACTAATCCAGGCTCATATACGTCCAGTCCACTGACATCTGGAGAATAGGGACAAAAGAGCCCCATCTCTCACAAATCACAGTATGGCTGGTTGAGCCCCAAAACGCAGTATTTTTTGTCCACAAATCCCTCGTTTTCAGCCTATCCATAGACCTAACAGTCATCGCCTTTAGACAGATGTCCATAGGCATAAGACCGATAAAACACTCCATTGCCGCCCTAGGCGTCCATCAAAGCCCACCCGTAATCATAAGGCACGCTTGAAGCTGTATCCTACCCAACAAACTAACATACCAGCTTTTCTTCAGTGCAGGAGCCCAAGCCACAATTCCATACTCTATCACTGGACGGACAAGAGCAGTATTAGTCCATCTTGCCACGGTGGGAGATAGATCCCATTACCTTCAGACCATGCGTTTGCATCTAGCCAAGACAACCTTTGACTTGCTTTCTACTGACTTGCAGTGTGGCATCCAGGTAAGGTGCTTGTTCAGTACAACGCCTAAGTACCTAACTGTTCGCCGGATCTCTAGGCTCACTTCCCGGTACCTCACAGAATTAGAAAAGAGCCTGGTGTTCCTAGTAAACCGAATTAACTCAGTCTTCTCAGCATGACGGTTTAATCCCACCTCCACACCCCTGTCACTGATAATATCAAGACCATCAGTAACTCGATGTGTGAGTGTGCGGAGCACTTCGCCGCTTTCAAGCACCCCTGTGTCATCGGCATACCCTTGTGACAGAGTAGACGACGCCCTTTGCCTAAGCCTAGTCAAAAGACCATCCATAACCAAGTTCCACAAGAGAAGTGAAATAACCTGACCTTGCGAACACCCTCTTACCATTCTCCGTTCCCTAGAACAACCACTAATCTCAGACACTACCCATCTATGTCTAAGACTAAAGTCGATCCACATTTTCAACAAAGAGCAAATACCAAACCTACCCCATGCTGAAGTAATAGCACTGAAAAGTTAATTTTTAAAGGCCTCTTCAATGTTAACAAAGGCACCCAGAACCATCAGTTCCAACCCAAGGGCCCTCTCCACATACGCTACTGTTCTATGAATAGCCGCATCCGTAGAAAGACCCCTCAAGTACGCAAACTGATGATTAGCCCTGAGCCTGCTCTTCAACTCAGGTGTCTTGATGTGCCCGTCCACCAGTTTTACTAGGACCTTCAACAAAACAAGATCTAACTGTATGAGCCCCCACAAAATAGCCTTACAGTAGTCGTCCCTACCTGGCTTAGGTATACATTCTACCCTAGTTACCCTTCATCCCAGCGGTACAGTGCCCAATGCCAGGCAAGCCTGATAAAGAGCAACCAACCGCCACAAAATCACTGGTGAACTCCTCTGCAATTGCACAGGTTGAATACCATCAGTCCCCGCTGACTTGAATGTACAAAAACTCCAAACAGCATTCTGCACCTTCCTCTCAGTGACAGGCTTTAAACAGAAATTGCATGTGTTCAGTGAGTAGAGACAAGGTGTGCTGTAATACAACCGGAGCTATACTATCTGGATCTGGGGCCTTATACGGCCCAAAACTGTTTACTAACCATCTTAGCGTTTCCGGCGTTACAATTTTTTTAAACTCCGGCACGTTCATAGAGGTAAGCTCAAGAGCTGGAATGACCAGCTGCAAATCACTAAGAATTTGTTGAGCTAGAAGAATGTCTAGTATTTCAGCCTTGTCCTGGGTAATATTATTTATACTATGGAATATTTATAAGTAACTTTCGTTTTTCATTTCCAGGAGCCGTGCTAACCCGTGCAGATAGTGCTAGACTATCAATCTGCGAGCAGTAGTTGCTCCAACCTAAACGCTGGCTTCTTTGGTAGTAATTAGTTAAAACCAGGAACTAAATTTAATGAATAATAGCAACAGGAGATATGCCTGTTGTTAGAATTGATAAAGCGGCAATGCATCACAATTTATCATATTATATTCACGAAGATAAAGATAATAGACATAAAACAGATAGAAAATTACTAAAAGACATAAATGAAATAGAAAATCTAACATTTAGTGAAACAGTAAAACGCGTTGTAACCAGAAGTGTAATAAAACCAAAATTAAATCTTGAATATTTATTAAATAATAAAGTATGACTAGAGAATGAATCATATAAAAATCTTGATTCTGTATATAAAGACTTATTAACTTGATTGGTTGGAATAAATGAATTAGCTAGAGAAACAGCGATAAAACCTAAAACAGTTAAAGAATATCTAGCTACTTAGGATACATATACTAAGCCTCTGGGTAAAATAACAAAATGTAACGTAAAAGATATTATCCTCCTGGAATTGATGCTATATAGCAAGCTGATTTAACTTTTATGCCTGAGAAATGGGTTCAAGATAACAATAGTTATAGATAAATTAATTTGGTTGTTGATACATGTTCTAAATATGGATGAGCTGTACCTTTAAAAACTAGAAATGCAGATGCAGTAGTAGATAGTAAGACTCGTATCTGATCAAACGCCTAAAAAGTTCATTTTTATTAAAGAATCTGCAATATATGCTACAATTAGGTGTTAAGAAAATAAACAAAACAAAATTATTCAAGCATCAATACTTTATTTACATAAATGAATAGGAAAATTAGGTTGTACTGTGCTTTCTTTCGGGACGAACAAATGAACCATCCGGTCTTACGCGGTTCGTGTGCCCTTCTTTTCCACAATTTCGGCATCGATTTATTCGTAATGTTGAAATTTTAGGTCTTTTTTTCGGTTGTTTTAGTTGTCATTTCAGTTGTTTTTAAAGATTTTAAGGAAGTTGTAGGCTGGTCTTTATTTTCTTGATCATGGTAATTCTCGAGTTCAGGATCTGGCACAGGACACAAAATATCTTTTTTTGTGGAACTTACAAATGGCCGTATTTTTTCAAAAAGGTATTTCTTTCATTCCAGGCTAAGACCGTTTGGTGTGACAACTTCAGGAAATGAATCACCAACTAAAGCTCCAGCAGAGAACACTTCAAAAGGTTCCGAAAACTCATCCTCAAGAGTGACTTTCGTTTGAATTGAGCCTAAGACATTTTTGTTTGTAGTGAGATGATACATTTTGAGCAGATTGGGTACTGAGTTTGGATTAAATTTTTGGAAGTATGATTTCCAATTGTAAGTGTTTACCACACTATCTCTACGTTCAGTTCCAACAACAACGGGTACAATGGACAAATTAGATGTAGCGCTTTGGGCAACAGTCACTACATCTTCCAGTGATTGAACTTCATGAGCATTAAATTTTCTTTTGAAAAGTCCAAAATACAAATCCGGGGCAAATTTGGTATGCCCAACTGGTAAGAAAGAGAGATTTACTTTCTTGTGAAGTCCTTTAAGTACTCTCCAAACTAAATACTGCATCAGAAAGTTATTTTTATTCTGACCAGTACAATTATCTGCATGAAAATGGACAGCATCTTCACCTAAAGAGTAATTTTCAAAAAAGTGATGGAGTAACGAAATCACAATATTTGCTCCCTTTCCGGTATTGCACGACTCTGGAATTAGGTAAAGAACAAACTTTCCTATCGGCTCAATGGCAACCCCAAACAGAGAAACCTTGCATCCAGTCAAGAAATATAACGGTCCTACTTGATCAGGGCTACTTGGTGAGCAAAGTCAAAAGAGTAGTGCACCATAGCAGGAAGAGAAATAGGACGATGTGGACCAACAACTATTTGTGTCGCCATAGCTTGCAGACATTGACTGGATTCCAAAATGAGGTCATTGTAGTACTTGCGATCTTCTTTGACACGCCTTAGATGTTCTGTGGATCGTACAATTAATGCTTCTTGGTCTTTTAAGGGCAGTCGCGTCATTTTTCCGAGACTGGTTTCATTTTCCTTGAAAGTAGGACACAAATCAGATCTAGGTTTTTGAATAACAATATTCATGCAATGCTCCTTCCAAATATTGTACCACATTCTCAATTTAACCGGTTCTTTTCCTAATTCGGCGCATGCTGCTGTGTTCTCTTTGTATATGTAGGACTCGTTCATACTACACGATAGGATAATGAGCTTTAAGTTTTTGTGAGATGGCACTCTTCCAGGTAAAACCAAACCATTTCGATCAGCATAATTCCTTATGAACGTCCTAACTTCTAAACGTGTTTCCAATGGAAGAGAACAAATATGGGATGTTTTGATGACATTTTGATGTTGCGAAGGCACAATCCCAACCGTGCTTAGTGTTTTTCTAAGCACTTTAAGTAAATCGCTTTTACAGCAATTTGCGAATTGAAAAAAGTTCTGACATACTTTAGTCCCTTTAAACATGTACTCACTTTTCGTGAATTTTCTTGGCTGTGGCTTTCGACCCTTAGAAGTTGTAAGTTGCCCTGTCCTACTTACTGCATTCAATGCACCCATTAGGTAGATGTGTTTGTGACTAATGTGGTAGTTGCATCTTTCGTTGAGGTCAGTAACTTGACTTCTGCATTTTCGGATTTCTTGAGCAGAAAATTTTTGATGACAGCTGGCTGTACACCCACATCCGTTTTGCATAAATATTGTAACTTCATCATTGCCACTGTCATCAACGTTTTCATCTGCATTGAGTTCATTATTATTTAAATTTTGAATTACATGAACTTCCAAAATATTGTCATTTTCATCTCCATCTTGAATCACTTGGGAACTATCAGCACCACCGTTATTTTTTATCTTCAATTATTTGGGAACTATTAGTACCATCGTTAGCTCCATCTTCAATTACTGTAATACTATTTATACAATCTCCATCTTTAAATACTGAGGAACTCACAATCTTATCGTCGTCTCCATCCTTAATTCCATTGTCACGTCCGTCTACATTAACTTCAGCAAAACGTTTATTATCTCCAGCTTCATACACTCGGACATTAATGTTATCATCCTTATCTTCATCTTCGCACACTCAAACAATAATTTTATCATCCTTATCTTCATCTTCACGCACTCGAGGATCAATGTAATTATCCTTATCTTCATCTTCACGCGCTCAAGAATTAATGTCATCATTCTTATCTTTATCTTTAAACACTCGAGAATCAATGTTATCATCTTTATCTTTATCTTCATGCACTGGAGAAAAAATGTTATCATCCTTATCTTCATCTTCACGCACTCTAGAAGTAATGCCGTCATCCTGATCTTCATCTTTGCGCACTCGAAAAGCAATGTTATCATCTTTATCTTTATCTTCATGCACTGGAGAAAAAATGTTATCATCCTTATCTTCATCTTCGCGCACTCGGGAAATAATGCCGTCATCATTATTGCCATTATGTTGTGACCCAGTATGAATTTTATCGATGTTATTCTGAATTCTATTCACAAAATATTTAGTTTGAATAGAATTATTTTCATTTTCTTCATCAGTGTCAAGCGTGTCATGCTCTTCATCTTCCGTTTGAACTTCATCTTCATTGTCCGATTCCATGTCAGGACCGTAGTATGCTCGAATAAAATCAATGGACTCCGTAGGCATTTCAAATTGACCGTACTCCAGTAAATAATTATTCATTTGGCTGTCAAAATCTTCTTTTGATCCAGCTTCGGAATCACTCTCCTCTAAATCCAAGGGTTTGTCACTGTCACACTCTTCGTCATCTTCATACATTGCTTGCTTTCAATCAGCAATTTTCTGTGACCAAAAGATGTTTGTCAGAAATAATACCTTAATTAGGTAAATACTACAACTAACTATAATTATTCCACATTTTGTTTTCAAAACTTTTAAATAATTGTACATAACACATCAATTTTTAATAATACCTATTAAAACGATGAACGATCATTATGTAACATGGTACACCGTCGCTGACGTAGCCGGTTTTGTTTTCAATAATTATAGTTACTTAATACAAATGATAATGTAGTAAAAAATAACAAAGCGATGTACTCACCTATACATTCAAAACTCTTGTCACGTTAATGCACTCAATTTTTACTTATTTGTTAAAATGGACCAAAACTCATTCTGTAATATTCGCAAACTTCAATAGCCAATTTCAAAAATGCCAATAAAATCATTCAAATAAATACGCGTTTTTTGCAGCAAGACTCTAAACTCTATTAATAGCATAATCAATCGATCATAGATTTGTAATGTAATCATACGCAACAACATCATTTGCATTGTAGTACGTGTAGGTATGTAGGCTATAGTCAGAACATTTTGCAAAATAGTATTATGGAACGTGTACGGTGGATGGAGGGTGCTACTCGGCATGCTGCATATAATACCATCGTTTTCATAGAGTTTTCCGGAGTTATGGAAATAGCGCGAAAACGTTGACACTTACTTTCCGACGATAATAATATTGCAAAAGTGGAGGTTTTTCTAGTGCACTGACACTGAAAATAATGGCGAAACATGAGACAAAGTGACGCTTCACGAACCGTGTCAATACTGTCAATCACCCACGAACCGTCCCACCCGTGTAAATCATACGGTGGGACGCTTCACGAACGCTCCCACCCATGTAAATCATACGGTGGGACGCTTCACGAACGCTCCCACCCATGTAAATCATACGGTGGGACGCTTCACGAACGCTCCCACCCATGTAAATCATACGGTGGGACGCTTCACGAACGCTCCCACCCATGTAAATCATACGGTGGGACGCTTCACGAACGCTCCCACCCATGTAAATCATACGGTTGGACGCTTTACGAACGCTCCCACCCATGTAAATCATACGGTGGGACGCTTCACGAACGCTCCCACCCATGTAAATCATACGGTGGGACGCTTCACGAACCGTCCCACCCATGTTAATCATACGGTGGGACGCTTCACGAACCGTCCCACCCATGTTAATCATACGCTCCAACTTTTAACATTTTTCAGCCAGTATATTTTCTCCTTGTACACAAGTAACCTAATTAAGAATAAAGTAGCTTAATGTAAACGTTGCAAGGGTGTAGGGTGGTTGAGGGTGAAAATTACGTATGATGATTACGGGGTGGGTCGGTAAAGATTTCTTCGTTTTGGTAAACGTCATTTTTGCACGCTCAGAAATGTTTATAAGCGTAATATTTGTAAAAATCAGGTTTAAAGTATCCCTGTAAAAAGTAATGGGGGTGCTCGGTAAAAAGATGAAAAAGGTAGTATCGAAAAATTGATTAAATATTGTTTACAATGGTATTTGTATCTGTGTCACATTTACTGTTACCTCTGTTAACAAATAACCGATTACATTCATAAAATGTGGTTTACAATAATTTTGGTAAACATTTTTCAAATTTTGAATTTCCAGTCTTATTTGCAACCAATGAGCTTTGCTGACATTAAAATCCCTCTCACAAGAAATGAAATACCAACTAGCGATGAAAAATAATTGCCGTACCTAAATCATTTCATTTTCATTTCAACTAATTAACGGTTGGAGAGTATTCGTAACAAACAAAGGGAAAACAACGAACAATGATAACAAAAGTCAGAACTTGAAAACGTGAAATTTTCAGTGGACACAGAACAGATGCGTTATTTTCTGGGTTTCAGCTGTTTTTTCATTGGTAGAATTAAGACTCCTTATACCCTACACTCTTAGAAAAATAGGAGTGAATTGACTACTTTCTAATGTTAAATAATTGATTTTTAGGCAAAACGGGGTAAGTCCACAACATTTTGATTTTTAAATATTTTATGAAAATTTCAAAAATCTCTTTGGAATTAAGTCACTACTTGTGATTATGCTTCGTCAGGAACAGTATATTATGTGGGAAAATATTAAGCTTAAAAAAGTAATCCAGTCAAATTTTATTTGAAATGTGAAGTTTGTTTGAATGGACATATCCCGTTTTGCCAAAAAACTCTTCATGTCACAACTTTAATTGTTGTCTGCCATTATCACTTTCAGCGTATACTTTCATGATAGTTTGTGTGAATAAGAATAATTAATTATAAACACGCACCATTATTACTAAAAAATTACCCATGATTCCATGCATAATTACTAGCAATAATTTAACAGGCCATTTTGAATTTTCCATGTTAGCCCTATCACGGAACGCTCATAAATAGTTGAACTTACATTTTATTTCGGTATTAGTCATGGTCATGGGTATAGGAAAAGTTTTAGGTTTGGTAGTGGGTACTCCAGGTTGGAAAAATCCGGGTACAAAAAGTCCGTTTACAAGTAAGGAAACATGCCCAATGACCCAACGGCGCTCTGCCGTTTATACTTGAATGTGAAAATGTGAAGATGTGAAAATCTGCTCTTGGGCAAAAGCGCTTCTAGTTCTGGACTGGACTTTTAGACAAAAATGCTTCTTCATCGACGAAATGGTCAAAACCAATAACGCGGAAACAGTACAACAGCAGTAGTCTTCGTAAATGTGATCAGTGGCCGCCGTTCTAATACTACCGCCTTTAAAAATCTGTGCAACTAATATTCATAGTACTACAGCTTTTATAGTTTTAACTACCTATACTAGTGATTTCAGCTGCTTTCCTCAAAAACTATGGCTATGTAAAATCATGAAAGTTTTGAACACTTTTTTGAATTTATTCATGCCGATCAAACCCTATTTTCCATTAACTTTAAATGTATTTAAGCTAATTCAACATATTAAGGGTACTTGGGGCGTTGTAAGACTTCCCGAAGTTTATTCGTACAATGACATGTATCACTTGAAAAGATTTTCGCGCATACACTTAAAATGGCTAGTGGAAATACTCACTGGTCATCATGGAAGGTTCCAGGCACATATGCACAGAATGAGACTAGCAGATTCACCTTTATGTCCACAGTGTGGAACAGAGTCGGAAACAGCTTATCACTTTCTGGCAATGTGTCCGAGTTCGAGCTACATTATGATCAGGAATATTTACCTGCGCGTGCATGCATCCTGACAACTGATCTACTACTACTGGCTACACCTAAAGACTTGTTGTCCTATACAATGGCAACAGGTCGTTTTGCGTAATGCTTAATTAAAGTTATAGTATAAGGGTAGTCTGCGATGGGCCTATTAGTGGCCTGAGGGGCATCTCGAATAGTTAATCATACTGTGTGGGAGATCCCTTCAAATACAATACAATTACAATACAATACAAATACATTTCTCAACCGATTTTGATAAAATTTGAAGATTTTTGATCGTTCAGTGAGTTATTGTCGTTAAACGAAGAGTATACTACGAAATGTCTGATGGCCGCTACTGCCATTTGCTTTTCGATGTCGCCTACTCAATATCGTACTGCGAAAAGTCGTTTCGACCCAGTGTCGTACAATCGAAAATTTATATTTCTCCGAAAACTGACAAAACCATAATTTCAATGTATTGTACATAGCCATTGATTTACTGTCATATTACGTGTATCATCACAAACAGCAGCGTTGCCGCCCCATTCAGTTGCCCTCCATCCCCCATATATTTTAATTTTTAACAAAGGCCAACAAAAATGGCCGACTTGCACGTAACTGCGTCGCCCAGAAAAAATGTCTAGATCCGTCACTGATCACAAACCACGAAGTCACATCGATTGAAGAATGGCATGCATACTGCTACTTAATTAAGCTATACAGGTCATTTACTGGATGATTTTCGCACTCGCCATATTTATATTAGTCGGACATAGCAATATAAGCATATAGGCATAGGCCTAACGTCTTGTACAGTATAATATACAATGATATATAAATGCTCTACTGGATTTTTGACATATATTTTAACAGATTTTGCGGTAAATAATTACTGTTGCTATCGAAAGTCCGGTAAACCACTTTTAACAGAGGCTGGATTCTGCACACTCCAAAATTTAATTTATATATTTAAATAATCTAAGACAGCTACAATAGCTTTTCCTCTTTACCGGAGTCCTGATCCTGCTGAGATTTTTACTAAGGATGTTCAGCAAGCAACATTGAGTCGTTAAAGAAGCATGTTTGCCTAAGTCCAGCCTAAAATCCATACGTTTCTTAAGAGCATTTTTGCCCAAGTCCATGCAAATTCTAAATGCTCTATATGTAGGTTTGAATAGGAAAGGTCCTCGCTAATTTTCCATGGCAGACTGCTTTGATTTTCAAAATTCGCTGGAGTGCTACCCAAAAAAACGTTACAAAAAAGATACAAGTTCTTTCTTAGTGTTTTATTGCAACCTGCAACTCGTAAAATTTGATGAAAATTTAGTTTTTGCTTGTTTTTGTTTTTAAGTGCATATCATGTTTAGCATAATAGCATTAGCATTGGCATAAGGCCGCCTACTTCGCGGAAATTGTACTTCCATGAGCTTTGTAAGTCTAGTCAGGCAAAAATGTTCCAGTGTTATTTACCTTACCTTCTAAGGCTTAGATTATTCTCTTCTTTGAGTCTAATCAAAGAATTTTAGGATAAATTAAACGAAGTTTGTGGAATACTGATAATTATATACATCTTAAGTTAGTGTTGGTAAAATGCTACTAAACTTTCTTTCTTACTTCTTTCTTACTTCAGATTACTAATATTACATTTGGTGTAAGAATGTTGAAGAATGCGCACCTATAAAATACGACGATGTTGAATACCCAAATACTGATAAGGTAATTTAATTTAATTTCGAAACTGACAGCTGGGGGGAACATGTCCGTAGCATAGCATATACCTATATATCCGGCAAGTTATAACTATTGTTTCTTATAAAATACAATTTAAATGATTATGATTTAAGTCGTAACTTTCCAAAAATGCTGAGATTTTATTTATAATTAATATTTTTGCATAATTTTGTGCACTACCAAACCCAACTGCCATCAGTGCTTTGAATTGAACTAGAATTATCCCCAGTGATAAAAAGAAAAGAATTGTACAAAATTGTATACTATGTATATTATGGTAGAAGAATGGTAGTATGTATACGCAATATATGGGCAATGTTTTTAACCGTACGATTTCCCTGATTTCCTCCTATGTAAGTAGTTTGTCTGTTGTCGTTTCCTTAAATATTGCTTTTATTATAGGGACCGGGAGACAGGGACCGGGACCGGGGTCCGCAAATCCGTGAAAGAATGAAGAAAACTTTCATGCATCTCTGATGCAATGCTTGAAGAGCCATCTATCCTTGGAAAAGAACAACTTTGTGAGAAGAAGTACTCGGCTTTAGTACTTGTAAATTTAAAAATGAAATAAGGACGATAGTGTGCACTGCAATAGCACGCTGTGAGTGACCCACAGAGGCACCATGTACTGGCAAAAGCAGTAAAATAATAAATCGAAGCTCGGCTTGGAAGCGTGCTACTTTATTACCGGATGGTAGACGACTAAGTTATTGTTGGTAAAGGTAGAAAGAAAGTGAGTGAACTCAGTGAAGTGATTGTGATTACATTAATTTTACAGCTGACACTTAATTTTTGACATATTGAATATTCACGAATTGACTCAGTTCTAATTAATACGTCCATCATGCCGCCGAAACGGCATACTGGTAATGTCGGTTTTTCTTCTTCGTCCTCAGCCTAATTCTAACTAACATAGATTTTCATTATTGTACCTGTAATTAATTGTGTTAATTTTGATCAATTATTTTAGAGGAGACCGATAAACAAACTCGGATTGCTATTGTTAACTCGGACAAATGCAAACCAAAGAGGTAAGTGAAGTAAATTTATTTATTGTTTTATTGTCACTCACTAAGCGATAACGATTAGTGATTCATTTTTCACCTTCTGCCTTCATCCTTAGTAATAATAACCATTTGCATTTTTTATATTTCCAGGTGCCGTCAAGAATGCAAGAAGAGTTGCCCCGTGGTTCGTATGGGTAAACTTTGTATTGAAGTTGCTTCGAATGATAAAATAGCCAAAATTTCTGAAGAACTTTGTATTGGGTGTGGTATATGTGTCAAGGTAAGTTGTTAAACGTTTCAACAGCGAATTCTGTATTACTGATCCTCACAAAAAAGCTACTTGTCACAGTCACATGTGTTTCTGAGGGAGCTAAATCTTGGAGAATAAATTAGACTGCATTTAGAAACAATATGAACCAGAAGGAATGTTATTGTCGAATGCCATATGTCATACTCATATATGTCAAAGCTGGTGGTAAAGAATAGTGGTTTCTTTAGACTGTATAATAGGTATCCATGCCAGATTATATGTTGAGAATGTACAGTCAGTTGACGGTAGTTAAGGCTACAATTGTATGAGGTTTTAAAACTTTCATATATAGACAACAGTCCAGACTCCTAAGAAATGTAGAAAAGGATGTCAGTCTTACTTGTTGAATTGAATTATTGGCTGATTCATATTGACAGCCAGCTGCTTCGAGTATGTCATGCTATATTGATGAAAGAATACTGGACAGTCAGTGACAATATAAAGTAATTATGTTTTTGCAAGGTAACTTTTAAATTCATCGCCTTCAGTTCTTTACTAAATTATCTATCTGTCAAAATTAGTGACCATAGGAGCATATGTGACATTCCGGTGTGTGTCGTGTAATAAGTAGGCATTCAATATGAGTGATTTTTTAAATTTGTATTTCATGACTATATAAACATCAACAAGAACGTTCAGAGATGCAATTCATTAATTTAATTTACATTTTCAGAAATGTCCCTTCGAAGCTATTACAATTATTAATTTACCCAGTAATTTGGAAAAGGATACAACACACAGGTATAATCAGAATTCTTTTAAACTGCATCGTCTTCCTACCCCCAGACCGGGGGAAGTATTGGGATTAGTCGGAACCAACGGTATTGGAAAATCCACTGCCTTGAAAATTTTGGCTGGCAAATTAAAACCGAATTTGGGTCGGTTTACAGTAAGTTTTTTGAGTCTGAATTCACGCTATTCCCGTCAAAGCCACAGTGAAATGTAGTATCAGAGCCTTTTGTACGTATGTAAACTTATATATTTAATAATTCGTACTTAGGATCCTCCTGACTGGACTGAGATTTTGGCTTATTTTCGAGGATCTGAGCTTCAGAACTACTTCACCAAAATTTTGGAAGATGATTTAAAAGCTTTAATTAAGCCTCAGTATGTAGATCAAATTCCTAAAGCTGTGAAGGGTCTGGTGAAAGAAATGCTTGACAAAAAAGCAGAATTAGAAAACTGTAACGAAATTTTGAATCTGTTAGGTGAATACGTAAGAGTTTAATACAATGTTTTATGCAATTATTATAATACAAATTACTAATGACCGTACTTGAATATACATATAGATTTGCAAAATGTCGTGGATCGTAACATCATTGATTTGTCTGGTGGGGAACTTCAGAGATTTGCATGCGCAATGGTTTGTGTCCAGCGGGCTGATATATTTATGTTTGATGAACCTTCGAGTTACTTAGACGTAAAGCAGAGACTTAATGCTGCGTTGACGATTCGTTCACTGCTTGGCCCAGACAAGTAACTACAGTAATTGTAAATATTTGAAATCATTTAATTGGAAACTCAAGATTGCTCTTACGTATTTTATTAAAATGATTGTCTAGGTATGTAATTGTTGTTGAACACGATTTGTCAGTTTTGGATTACTTGTCTGACTTTATATGCTGTTTGTATGGAGTACCAGGAGCATACGGAGTCGTGACAATGCCTTTCTCGGTTCGTGAAGGTAAGTAGTGAAATAAACAAGAACATAAGTTCCGATACCTTATAGTAAATTATACAAATGGGGGTTATTTAGCCATTGTGTGTTCAAATTTCCAGGAATCAATATATTCTTGGATGGTTTTGTTCCAACCGAGAATTTACGATTTAGAGAAGAGTCGTTAGTATTTAAAGTTGCAGAATCGGCTACTGAAGAAGACATTAAACGAATGAATCGTTATGAATACCCAAATATGGTGAAAACTATGGGATCGTTTAGATTGGAAGTCAAAGCAGGCCAGTTTACTGACTCTGAGATATTGGTAATGCTGGGAGAAAATGGCACTGGGAAAACTACGTTTATCCGTATGTTGGCTGGGAAGTTGCATCCCGACGATGGTTCTGGTAAGATAACTTTGTATTCCAATCAAGTAACAGTCAATTGTATCTTTTTGTTGTTAATTTGAGTACTGATCTTTCAGCCGATGTTCCTGTGTTGAACGTAAGCTACAAACCCCAGAAAATTAGTCCAAAGCATACTGGCACAGTACGGCAGTTGTTACACGAAAAGATTCGTGATGCTTACATCCATCCTCAGGTACTAATGAGTAAATTTATTAAAGTGTAGAAACATAAACTTAATAGTGAAAATTATAAGCGCGAAAAGTAAAGAGCATTTCTTTTATTTTTGTAGTTTATTACGGATGTCATGAAACCAATGAAAGTGGACGACATCATTGACCATGAGGTGCAAACACTGTCAGGAGGAGAATTGCAACGTATTGCTTTAACTCTTTGTTTGGGCAAACCCGCTGACGTTTACTTAATTGACGAACCTTCTGCGTATTTGGATTCCGAACAGCGTTTAGTTGCAGCCAAAGTTATTAAAAGGTGCGTGTAGATATTTGTTTCAGGCTTCGTTCATTCGCTTTAATATTCCGAAATATCAAAATCGCTAACTACTTGCTCGTCGTATGCTCTTACAATTTATTTAGATTTATTCTTCATGCGAAAAAGACTGGTTTTGTTGTTGAGCACGATTTCATCATGGCTACATATTTAGCTGACCGTGTGATTGTATTCGAAGGAAGACCTTCCGTCGATACCCTCGCCAACGCCCCTCAAAGTCTATTAGTTGGAATGAATAAATTTTTGGGACTTTTGGAGATTACCTTTAGAAGAGATCCTAATAACTTTCGTCCACGAATCAATAAGATGAATTCAGTAAAAGATATTGATCAGAAACGGGCAGGCCAATATTTCTTTTTAGAAGATTAAGCATTAAATTTATACAGTTTTTATATACTGTTCACAGGCAACACAACTCTGTGTTAAAAATTACTTTCCACAACTTGAATAAAATCGAACGGAGAGGTGGAGGTGGGATAAATTTCGATCCTTGGTAATTACATGTTGTATTTATTTTTATTTGTTATGAAACTAAACTGAGTTTCAAACTGATTGGCCTAGCACGCCGTATAAACGTCATACAAGTTGTGATTTGAGCATATTCATAATGGAGTTTCTTAAAGCATGATTTCGGTGCACGATATTTAATTAATGCTGCAGAATAGAGTAGGATAGTGGCAAAATTTTATTCTTTTATTGTGACTCGAAAGTAAGAAACGTCTTCTTTTATTTTTGCAGTAATTGCAAAACATGGAACATAGTATAACAACAATAATTTGAAGACAAAACAGCAAAAAACACTAGTAATATTAAATCATATAAGATAATAAAAAGCTCATGAAAATAACAGCATTTGACACAAAAGTAATGGTAAAGTATTACGTAAATGTGATGGTACGAATAATAATGATTACATTAAGTCTAATAATAAATCGTTGTTGTGTGTGAAATTAAAAACGTAACGAAACAAAAACTATCTGTAAATAACAGTATACGAAACGAGTAGTTACAGATAAATTATACATATTTGTTCGCGACGCACCACCATATATATATATATTCTAGCTGTATACTGTATATATGTAATTATGTAAGGTTTAAAGTTTTAAGTTTAGGCCTGTCTGTCATCAGAAGAGGAAATTCGAAAATATTGCTGAAGTTAGGAATACAAGTTAGCTTTTAAGTATTGACACGAAGTAAATAATTTCTGCGGTGAAAGGTGTTAGAAATTGCGTTGCGTCACGGGTAGAAAAAGACAGGAGTAAGAGTGATTTTAGAGTAGTAGACCACAAATATTACTTCCACCCCAGTATTATTTGCAATTTTCTTAAAACGTCCTTTTCCTTATTTCCATTTCTTTATGTTTATTATTGTTTTTTATTTTCGTTATTTTAAAATCTTGATGTGATTTAAATTGATTAAGAATAATTATGAATTAATAAACGTTGTGACTACAGGTAATGCGGTGGAGGAGGAGTAATACTTGCGTATCTATTAAAAGTAGAGTAAACGCGTTGGTCCCGTTGTAAATTTTTCTGTCTTGGTCTGTATATTTAAGAGGAAAAAAAATGAACCAATTAATCAAAAAGAGAACTGATTTTTACAAGAAACACAACAAGCTGACAGAAATTAATTTTTGTTTAAACGCATATTCTGTTTAAATTGTTTTTAAAGTTTTACCTATTGCGCCCTAAACTAGAACTAAATTTATCATCGCCTAGATCAAGTAGTAACTCTTCGCTGAATTTAGGTGAGTCGGTTGCTCCACAAATGTCGGGCATCATTTTCTCTTGTTGCTGTTGCTGTGGATGCGACGATGGCTGCGGGACTGGCGGGTCTTTCGGTGGGTCAACCATAGTAGTTGGTTGTTGTGTGACATGTATCTTATTTTCTAACAGCTATGTAGACCAATCAAAATTATACGCATACAAAATAACAACATGAATCCTCAAAATATTAGTTATATTAATAGAGTACGGTTTTTGAAAGGAATTTACCGATGTGACAGAGTCAGGGAATCCAAATTCACGGACTACCCGAAGGCGAATATATTTAGAGATGGCTTCTCTTGAAACTGTTAAAGCGCGTGAGTTGGCAGCACGAAGTTTTGCTTCCCTGTACTTCATTGCCGTTAAAATTTCTGGGTCGATCACTGTAAAATGCCAGTCGATGTGAGTTACATTAACTGCGAAGATTCGTCGATAGGGAACTAACAAGTATGCATTAAATTATGATTTAAAGCTATGGTATATACCCATTTGCTGATCATCTATGACTTGTTGTTGATTTTGCTGGTGTTCGTCGACCATGTAAAGAGCGTCAGGTATAATAAGTCTAAGATTTCCTCTTCTTGCTGTAACTTCAGTACCACAAGTTGACCTAAGTATTGACCTAGATTCTTCGTAAAATGGAGTGTACAGTCTTGGTCTGGTAGTTAACCATGGATTGTACTTATCGGCTAGCATTAAATTTGATGGAGGTAATGAGATCTGAAAGTAGTGAAGAAACAATACAAGTATTGAACACGAATATTGCACTACGTAAACTCCCATGGAACACCTTAATGGCATGCAGTCATTAAATTTTCAGCCTTGCTATAGAAGAAGCCTCGCAAAAACTTACCAATCCTCGTCTAACATGGTTGGCTAGCACATCAGTGTTGAGGACGTGTTCAGTGCGAACATGAAACAGTAAATCTCCGATAATTTCACGGAGTTCTACGTCTGAGAGATCACGACGTTTGATTCCTTTCCTTGTGACAGAGTCCCTGGTTGTTGTCAGTAGATTTGGTTCTGAAGGGAGAAAGTTATTTATTAACACCTTATCTAGAACCAAGTTTCGCTTGTTTTACATATTACTTAGAACCAGTAACATAGCTTCAATCAAAGTACATAAATACTGATATAAAAAATGCAGTAATTTTCACATCGCTTAACTAATTTATCGTTGGTCGAACTTTATTAACGCGTTTAGACCAATTTGTTGCAAAACCATTCTACCATCGGTAAAACACATCTTTATATCTCTGTACTGGATAACCAAATCTAAATTGAATGAATTGAAAAATTATGATTTGTGTATGGGGGAAATGAACAACAACGCAATAAATCAATATTACTGCTGTCACTGTGCTGGAATGCTATACTCAAAATTTGAAGTGGATTACCGTTTTCAAGGCTAGCTTTGCAAACTTTTGTTACTGCCGTCAGCTGTGTATGTAATCTTTAATTTGTATAAGTTGTGAGTAAAAAAACCTATAGTAATTTTAATTCATCTTAAAAACCAAACAACGCTGACTACCTCGATCTTCCACACGTTTCACGAGTTGGCTTTCTCCCCATCGGACGATAGCTGTAAGAACATCCACTTCGCTGGCCTGCAGAAAGCAAAAATATTCGTCGTCAAAAACTACAGTTATATACATGACTACCACTGAAAAAAGAAGAGTAAATATTTCTTGTAGAAGTACTTGTAGAAAATCAGACTGAACAAGTTCAGAGAGAGTGGAACGACTGAGGTCTAAGAAAGACGGAGAATTCATTAGATGAACAAACTCTTCCCGAAGAAATAACATCGCTTGACGTCGCACAAACGATGACCCATGTGGACATGTCGACCATTTGAGTACACAAGGTAAGATTTCAATCGTTAGTGAGTCAATAATGATATCCTCTGAAAGCTGAGCTAGCATGTCAAACTCAAGGAATCGGGCTACAAATAAAATATTACAGTATTAATGCGACGGCCAAAAATTTTAACACAAATAATTTAACAAGAAACCATTTTTCCTTTCGATGTTCATACCAATTTGGAAAAGTTCCATGGCTTCTTCAAAACCAGCTGGATTTAGTCGTCCATTTACAGTAAGGGATTCGACTTCAGTAAGTCCTGAGCGAGCGGGATCAATTGTATTCAGGTCAAGTTTATCCGTGTACATACAGTGGAGTAGAGCGCGGACGAAACGCTTATTAATGACTGACTCGTCGAGTATGATTTTCGAGGAAGTGGAGCGGCGATGAAGTAGATTCCTAAATTAAGAAGTTCAGTCAAACTAATTAACTATGGACATAAAAACCACTGCACTGGCACTAGCAATTTATGTCAATTGTGACTGTAGAAATAACACAAACTATTCAACTGGAGCGAACTGAGCTATTATTAAATAACTGACTATATTCTTTGGATAATTTTTCAAAACAATCAATACTGGAATTACCTGAAGAACGGCGAACGAGCTGCTAGAATTGATTTATGGGCTGGGAACTGTTCATCACCAATGACTAAATATACGTCGGAGTATTTTCCAGTAATTAAAAGATCACGTAGGTCATTCTATGAATAATAAAGTATCACAAGATTTTTAAAACTCTACGCACGCACAACACATTCACAAAGGCAGTAAGCTACACTTTTAAATCTTGATGTAGTTTGTTCCTCAAATTATCAATGATATGTAGTTACCTCCAAACGATCTGGTAGTTGCTGTTCAAGTAAAAGACCAATAGAAGAAGAATTGGCGGAATTGATACTCTCTTCTGTATATAAGTATCTAATGAGACTACTAAAGGTAGGAATGTCAACATTTAAGTCAACATTAACATTATTTGAGCCTTGAGACCGTGTAATTAAGTTTCTAAAATATTTCGAACGTTGCATAAGAATTGATCGATGAGCAGGGAAAATGGCAGGGGGTAAAATTAAATTAATATCAGAATTGTACTTAAAATCAAGTAAATCAGCTAAATCGGATTTGACATTTGGTGGAGTTTGACGCGCTGACTCTGACTGTATGAAGGATTCTTTCTCCATGGCCAAAACATCGTAGTCTTGTACTGGACACGACAGAAAAACAATACAAATTCATTATGATCACAATTCACATCACACTCAACACTCGACACTCATCAAATCATGAAGAAACCAAAAACGAACAATTTCTATCATTGGCACATACTAGGAACCAGCATCGTTCGTACCTACATACGACCAAAGTCATAAGTAGAAGTAGGTACACAACCCTCGTACACTGTTTCTCATTTATCACAACAATACATCACATTCCATCTGTAATTCCAAATTGATTAATCAGCTTAAATCATACCCAATGATAAAATTTCGGAAAAACTCCATCCTGTCATGAGATCTCTCAAAGGTTTCCCTGGGTCGAATGATTTCGAATTGCGACGTCTCCACCATCTTTTCTTCCTTTCCCTTATAGGAGTATTGAAAAGTAAGCAAAAACTAAGAAAAATTGTGAGTCAAATCAAATGGTATGGGGTGAAAAGAGGAGGAGAGATTATTCAAAAATATAATTACCTCTGTTGATGATTATCTGAATCGGAGTCTTTTGATTGAATTTCACTGATGTTAGCTCCCATATTTTAAATATTTTTCACCAGTTTAAAAACTTGCTGTCTTCCCAACTCCTTCCTGGTGGTTGCTTATTTTGTGTTGTTGTGAATTGAATCCATGTATAAATGTGGTAAAGTAGACAGTATAGCTATGACTATCAGTGTACAGTAGAACTCTACATCCACAAACTACACTGCTTTACTTTAAAAGGCAGAAGGCTCACAGTCTTCAGATACTTCAATGCCTTCACACGCAGACTTTTTGTAGTATGAGTAAATTATGTATGTATACGTACACACAGGCAGGCTCAGTTAGACGGGCTACGAGGTCGTCCGTCAACGACGTTTAGAAAAAAAGTACATTTGTTACTCCCTCCCTACCCTGGTTTAGCGCATCCACAATTTAGCGTCATACTAGAAGTTTGGTCCTTTCCTCCTCCCTTGCCTACATCTGCACGTCATCGATGGACGCCCAGACTGTCCGTGTCCGTCCCGTCGTTTTGTCGTCCTTTTTATATATTATGAGACATGAGGTGCTGTATACACACACTCCACTGTACTCGTTCGAACTCTCTGCCTATACTGACGTTGTTATGCTGCTATCGAGGATGGTCCGTAAATGATGTCATCCAAATTATCAATCTTTTAGGACGCACCCATCTCAATGTCATCGCTTTAACATTACGTAAGACGGCTACCATGTCATCAATGTCTATGTCATCAATACCCGACTAAACTCTCTGACCCTAGGCATAACATTATGTATGGACGGTTTCTCGCATCTATGGCTAATAGCCAGTGCTATCCTTACCCATGGCTATGGTTTAGTAGTGTATGAGAGGGCTAAGGCTGCAGTACTGCGGAGCATAGGGACTTCATGTGATGTGACTGAAGAATATAAAAGTCACTTTTGAGGCAGAGGCAAGTTTAAGAGCGACCCTCCTGAGCAGTGAAGACAGTGAAGAACTAGTGAAGAGTTCTGGAAACCCAAGACATACGCACGCGTAGAGGGTGGACGACAACTTTTCAAATCTCTCAAGAATCCAAGAAAAGATGATTTCAAAATCTTTGGCGATTTATTAATTACCCACTGGAATTTTTGTTTTACAAAAAAAAATGTTTCTTCATTAAATCCATGGGGGCAAAGTCAAGTAGCGTGTCAAGACCTCGCACTTTTTCAACGTCTGATAATCCGTCGGAAGGTGAGTTTATTTAATTCTATTTTTAATAATATGACTTTTCTCGCATATTTTTTTCCCTCTCACTTGTTCACTGTTCATTTGTTCTCCTACCAAATTGTCCTTTACCTTTTCCCATTCCATAATCCTAAATTCCGTTTCCGATTCCAGATTCCAGACATATATTTCTATAATTATCTTGTAATCTAAATCCTGTCAATAGACAGAGTCAGTCACACATCCAGATCCGTGATGCAAGTCATGTCAGTTGTATGTATAAAACTGACGGCGATTCCTGAGTCATGGTCATAATATATATATTATTATTTACGATTACACGTTCACTGTTTACATAATTATTAGGATTACTTACTACACTACTGCGCCGTAACTTTGTTTTATTTAAATTGGTAAGTGAACTATGGTTGATGGTGATGTTAATGGGATTGTCAACGACAACAAATGGCAAGAATTGGTTTGCTTCTCATCTAATGTATATATGATATATATTCGGAAATTAATGTTCTGAATGGCATTTGACATTTGTTATTTTTTTTTGAATTGTTGTACAGGTCAGACGAATGTGGTTCGGACTAGGTCATATTCAAATGCAGCGAGTAGTAGTCTTGGAGGGTCAAGGTCGACGTTGACATTTTGGCCAATTTCAGGTTTGCCCCGCTTTTCATCTTCATGAATAAGTTAAAAGAATTATCGATCCGACGACTCCAACTGACAATGACAGCGCCAAATGACTGTGAGAGTGGAAAAGCATATAATGGAATGGAAATAGAAATTGTCTATCATGTCTCTTATGAATGTGTGGGTATTTATGGACATTTATGTGTTGTTTGGCCGTTGTCATTTGAGCATTTTGAGTCGAGTCGTTTCCCTGTCATTTTACCTTCGACTTCGTCCCGTTGTCCGTTTCTGATATTTCCGCTGGAATAATTCCGTTGTGCTTCGTTTCTCTTCAGTTTTTAAGTAGTGATTTTTTAGCTTTTTCTCCTAGCTCACAAAGTGTCGCTAGTTCTTGGCTTTTTTTGTAGTGTTAATAAGGGTTTTCACCTTTTTTGACTCCTTGTAAAATTTGCTTTTACTATAGCAATTCAAAGTATAGTCCAGTGCAGTCATAGTCTGTATATTATGGGTTCGTGTGCTGTCAAATCTAGAATTGACAACAATGATACCATGCGTGCCTTAATTCTTAGCTCTTATCAAGGTATCCTAAGTAGTAGTGTTTCTAGTTAATTCTCTCTAATTTTGTGCACGGACTAATTCCTCAATTCTTTTATTTGCTCACTACAGGTGTCAAGTGTCCGATTTGTTCCAAAAATGTCTTACCCGACGATATAGAAGTTCATTTGGTCCTATGCTTAACTAGACCTAGACTTCACTATAATGGTAAGTACGAAAAATATATTTTTCAAAGTTTGTGTAGTTTTCGGGTTCAGTATTATTCACAGCTCTACAAAAGTACTTGTGCACTTTATTTTGAACCCACAAAAACATAACGGCGATATAGAATAATGTTGAAATAATTCTTTTTTACAAAAACAAAGAAGAAAAAAAGGGTAATACAAATTTGATATTTTTTTCCAAAATGTGTATAGAGGATATTCTGACGGAGCCAAAGGGTGAATGTGTGATATGTTTAGATGACCTGAATGCTGGCGATAAAATAGCTCGCTTACCGTGTCTATGTATTTATCATAAAGAATGCATCGATGAATGGTTCAAAGTCAATCGTGTCTGTCCTGAACATCCTGACTAATAATTATTTTACTATATATTATTAAATTAAACAATCGAAAAACTAAATTAACGTTACATGGAAGAGAAGATGAGTTTTTACAACAAATTTAAAGCGAAGCAAATTTAGACGTTTTACTTTATTATATGAATATAAATATATATATAAATATTGTAATATATTATAAATAATCTTGTTGTAAAAAAAACAAAATGCGTAAACACAGCGGTTCGTATAAACGTATATTATATTATTGCGTCTACATGTGAATACTAGTACATTAAACTTATGAAAACTGCCTTTTTGTGATTTTTTTCTTTTCCTTTCTTTTTTTTCTGCGACGGATGAATCAAACAAAAAAAAAACGTTTTAATTTTCAGAATAAAATGAATGATATTACGTATACTCTGTATCTGATGTATTTGTATGACTCATGCTGATTTATTTTACCCTAGTCATCCATCCATTTGAACCACTCACTCCACGGGCTACTATCTATTCCGTTACTAGTTCCATTTCGATCATCAGGTGATAATAATTCATCATGGTTACCCTACCTCCAATATTATTCAGTTTCGCCCACAATGGAACGTCCATAACGTCACCATTCCGATTCCGTTACCAATTCCCAAGAATTCTAATTCCTCTTCTACAATATTTCTTTCTTACGATTAGCTTCATTATATTATAGTTTCCGTTTATTACGCTCTATATCTATGTGTCCTAACATTCTTCACACATATATGCATATGTGACATGTGTAAATATTCAATAGGAACTACTGTATGCTTTTGTGCCTAATGTACTATTGATTACTTGAGCATCGTCGTAAACCAAGTTGTTCAGTTTTGTTTGTACTCCACCAAACTCCAATGCAAACTGCAATACATGGGAGCTGGAACTGGAACTGGAACTGGAATGACAATTAATTATGTTAGTGCTCTGCAGCCATACATTCTCCTCTGTTTACCGAGACGACATAATGTACACTGCTGCTCCACTAAATTAATTTGCGTGTCTATCAACAAAGAAAAAGAATGGCAGTAGACTTGACGGTTACATTAACTCAATCATTATTTTGGTATTCTTGACAACAACGACGACGACAACTCAACTTGTGAGCTTCAGTTTCGAGGCGCCAAACAAACTCATCTATCTATCCATCCATATTATCATGTCAAGTCACACAGCGTACGCGCACACAGAAAATATTTTTTGTTTATTTTATATTTCACTGAGCAATCATTGGCAGGAGTCTCATTTGACTCAGGCTTGGCTTCGGCCTCATACTGTACGTAGTACGTGTAATGTAATGAGGAACTAAATAATATGCATCGTAAGTAGACTAATGAATATTAGCAGCCGCGGATCCGGAGGAGGGGGCTAGGGGGCTTTACCCCCCCCCCCCAGAAGAAATTTGTTTAACATTGCAGAGATACAATGCATACAAGCGGCCATTTTCAATGTGGCGGCTTAACATTGTTAGCCCCCCCCCAGGCGGCCATTAGCCCCCCCCCCAGTAAAAAATTCTGGATCCGCCGCTGAATATTATCATACATCAAATAGAAGAACCTAGGTATGTAAGTAAGCACTAAGTAGGTCTACTAAAGATAGGTTTATCACTTTGTCATTAAAACTATTAAGGAAACAAGTTGTGGATAAGGCCATGATTCATGATTCATAGGTATCGTCATCGTCTCTGTGAAGAATCAAAATTACCTATGTCCAATTTAAGCTACAATTGAAATAAGACAATGAGGTAAATATATGTAAAATATGAAAAAAATGTAGATTTTAAAGTGCGAAACGTTGCATTTATATTTTTTTCGAAGTGCAAAACATTCTATTTACATATTTTTGAAAGATGCAAAATGTTCTATTTGCATGCTTTTTGAAAAGTGCAAAATTTTCCATTTACATGTTTTTAAAAAGTGCAAAATATTCTATTAAGATGCTTTTGAAAAGTGTAAAAGGTTCTATTTATGTAGTTACATTTTTTTGAAAAGTGAAAAACACTCTATTTACAAGCTTTCATGGTCATGATATTTTAATTTTTTTTGAAACCCAGACTGCATTTTAATTTTAGCTTTAAGAATGGAAATGTGTCGTTTTGATTATTCACAGGTGGTATTTTATGCAGGTGAATTTGTATTGTCGTTGGTACGAGCAACACACAATAATAGTGATAATAAAGGCTTCCTTCAACAATACCTGTAAATATATATACATCTATAGTTACTTTTTCGTATTAATTTCAAATTCAAATAGTCTGAAGTGAAGCATACATGAGGTATTGAGCCAGGCCTTTATTCCCACGTTTTATTCCATCCTCATGTTTCAATTATAATATAATATTCTTTTATGCATTAAAGTAGGTATGTAATTGGCTATAAAATCCACAATTCACACACATTCTTTAAAGTGTAAAGCCTGTATACTTAATGATATCTATCATTAAATAAAATGACTTTAGATGTCCGCATTCAGCACAATTATATAAGTACTTACTTGTTTATATTCTATTAATAAGCTCTTTTATTAATTGCATACTAGGTAAAAGATTTCCATAAAATGTGGCTTATTACTTTTAATTATAAATAAAAACGCCTTTATAAATATTTACGCATAGCTGTAGATTAAAAATATTGCAAAGTATTATATGCTTCTATCTCTATTATTTAATCGTACATATTTGTATTTGACTTTGTAGTTTACAATCTATGTACGCATTACATTTCACATATTAATTATTGTATTTTAAAATTACGTTTGCCTTTCAGAGCTTTGATTCTGTCTCCCTCTCCGGGCCGAGCGGTTTAAAAGGTACGGAGGTATATATTTAACAGCTGCTGCCGTAGGTTTATTTAGTGTAAAATAGATAATAGATACTATATGCATACATAGATTACATAGGAGTGCGGTAGGGACAGGGAGTGTCTGTAGAATGTATAGAATAGATACCAACTTTAGTTGTATGTATCAATGACTCAATTATTAATCATGGTAATCTACAAACTCCGATTCGGGTCCAAAGTCCGAAGCTTCAAACCCAAACCGTACACTTCCAGTGTCTAGAAGCTGCAAACAATTGAACATTTTGAAAAGTCGGGAAAAGAAAGCACTATAGTAAAGAAAATATGGATAGAAAATACATTATTCCAGAGCCATTTCCTTGTGAAATTAATAGCCATAACAATAAAGGGCTTGTAGGCTAACGTTTTACTTTTTTTATCTCACATCCCTCAATATCACGTGCACAATGCAAGCAAAATAGTTTTTCTGCTCAACTTCAACTGCTTACTTTCTATTTTTAAAACATAATATTTTTGTACTTTTTAAAGATATATTTGAGTATTTAGTTAAACATAAATTAGTACGATATTGCAGTGTATTATTTAATATACTTGAGTTGATTTAAATTTTATTTCATACAGAAATTAACGTAATTTATGTAAGCATTAGTAAGCATGCTTATCTGCCTTGGAAGCTTCATTATTAAGCCATTATTATGTATTTATATACATAACTATTCAATTTTGGTCAAATTTAGAAAAAAATTCCCATATATATAACTCAATATTGCCAAAGACGACAGACAGGGGTATATAGACGGAACATAAGAAATACACTATGCTGGAAATATCGTAACATACATTTTGAATGTTGGTGAACACCTATATTCAGAAGAATTTGTAAGTTTGTAAGGAACATTAGATTTATGTACTATAGCATCCACGGACTTTGCTCCACGTCCCAAACTCAGTGAATGATCATGAGGTTTGACCATGAAATTTCAAGGTAGAAAACGAATGGAAGGAAACTATGTCAATAAAGAATATAAAAAAACCGAAATAGCGCAATATACAGCAACGATCGATGTTATAGGAATATATAAGACATAAATTGAGAAAGTCAGATATTGTGATGATCAATTATGATCATTTCATACTATGGAATTTTATTACAATTTACTTACGTACAAGGAAACAGAAACAATTAAGGCATAAGGCAAACATAATAAAATAATACATAATAATTTTGTTTCCAAGTTACACTAATACCTACATTGCACTACAGCATATAGATTAGAATGACGTATGTGTCAATATATGAAAAATGCTAAAATAAACAATAAATTCGTAGAGGCATAACACGGACAGGGACAGAGTGATGCCAGGCTACCCCGATTCCCTTCCCGATTATGACGTAAAAAAAGAAAGTTCCTCCTTTATTTAGCACACAATATAATATACCTTACCTATACCTATTCTGTCGGTCGGCTCACTATCAAAATAAAAGTTACCTATATCTGAATCTAAAGTCTTCATTCCGACTCCAACAGGAAAAAACTGATATTTACCCAGACCAAACCAACCAACCAACACCAAGACCGGCACCGGCAACGGCACCGGCTCCGGCAAACGGGAAGATTGAGAATTGTGAAATACATAAATATAATATATATCGTCTGAGAAGAACCAAAATGGCCCATATCCAATTTAAGCTAGAATCAAATCGAGCCATGTCATGAAAACAAAATGTGGAACATGCGTAAAATGTTAATTAAGAGTTTTTGAAAAGCGTAAAATGTTCGACTTGGATGGTTTTGAAAACTGCCAAATGTTCTATTTACACGTTTTTTTTAAACTGCAAAATGTTCTACTTACACGTTTCCGAACTTTTAAGTGTAAAATGTTTTGTTTACGTACCTTTGAAAAGTGCAAAATGTTCTATTTGCATGTTTTTAAAAAGTGTAAAATGTTCTATTTACATGTTTTTGAAAAGTGCAAAATGGTCTATTTACATATTTCTGAAAAGTGTTGAATGCTCTGCTATTTAAATGCATTTAAGACATATGGCAATGTTTTTGTAGATAATGGAGATTGTTTTTAGCTAAGAATGGATATGGGTCATTTAGGTTTTTCACCGACGATATACTGACAAAATGAAAACAGGAAAACGAAATTATGGAAGAAGAGCCGCATAGAATACACATAAAATATGAGTACAAGCGATGAAGAAGAAAAAGGAGTACCGAGACCGACTGTAAAATTTTTATACATATTATTCTCTTTCCAGTTCTAGTTCCAGTTCCAGTGTTCCAGCTCAAATATTTTAGTGCTATATAGTATATAGTACATTATACACTCGTGAGATATTTCATTTCCATTATGAATTATGTATCCAACTTTTGTAACGTTGCTATCTTGTAGATTTGTAGAGACTATAATATTATAGAAAAGAAACTGACTGAGTCGGAGTTCGGTTCGGAGTTTCGGAGTATAGGACGTCCGATCCGATAGAATAGAATGGAATTGACTAAAAGACAAGGTCATGAGAGAGTCATCGTGGTCGTCGTCGTCAGAATATAGGACTTGCCGGGTTTTCTCCGGTTTTTATTTTATTGCTCTTGAACATTGAAGGGAAGACAGGAGAGTGTGGAATGGAGAGAGACTGTGTATTTGTTTGTATTTTTGTTTGTTTGTAAGTATTTTGGTGACTTATGGGACTGTTATTGTATATTGTAAGCACTGCTAAATGTAAGAAGTAACAAGTGCCATACACTGATTACACTAACTAAATGATCTAAAAGGGAAAGGCAGTTGTTGTTGTGTGTGGAAATCAAAAAATCCAGAAAGTTTTTCGCCTTTACTTTACTTTTTAGAGAATGTTGTGCAACTGATGTGGGGAGAGAACTTTCTTTGAGAGGTATTTGGCCACGAGATGACGCCGTCTCAACACGCAATTTTGTGCAGAATTTATTTTATTTATCAACACTGTTACAAACGACGAGCGAATACAAGTACAAACTTAAGATTACGATTAAAGAGGAAAAGCGAAAGCACTTTTGAATAAGTTGATCATTTTTAATAGTAAGTGCATTAAATATTACGACTTCGTTTACACAATCCAGTCATTACAATATTATTACTCACATCTTACATTTTACTGAACAAGTTACTCTCCACACAGTACAGTACAGTACAGTCCTTGTATTTGTAAGTCAACTTCTGTTTTTGAACAAAATATTACGTACTTTTAATATTAGTACCTACTTTTCAATGAAGGGGATTTTGTAGATTTCCATCTACAAATTTTCGAGTCATCATCATGAGTGAGGAGCAACACACGCTCCATTTAATTGGTAAGTATCGTTAATTTGTTGAGAGAACAAAATAGTATAGCCATAAGTAAATCTTCTTTTTCTAAAAATTGTATTCATTTTGGAGTTATTTTGAGATTGCTTCATTTAAACACATTGGATGTTGGAATTGTTTACATATTACACCTTTAATATATACTCCAATTTTGACATGGTTTGAGTTGAGTTAACTGGTCGAATTTGGTTGTTCTTATTTTGTATTGTTGATTGTATATATTTATTTATGGGTTGGATTGGTCGAGTTTCAAATTAAATGATTCCTCCATTACTATTTAAAATTATTTATAATAATAATTAATACGAGACGCAGACGGCTGCTGTGTTGTGAATCGTACTTAAAAACCAAAAGTGTCGAAGTGGAAATTGTGAACACGATTGACGATTAGCTAGTTATTTGTCAAATGTTGAATGTGGTTTTTATTTGAGTGTTTGTTTTTCGACTTGAGGGTTGAAGTTGAAAGTGTAAACAGTCAGCAGTGCAAATTGTGATATTCGTACCTTCGTAACAATAATTTTATTATTAATTTAATTATTGATATGGATTGTAGTTGAGAAATCATTTATATCAGCAAACCCCTCAAAAATCTTGAAGCCTTCACCTTATGTTGAAATCTGCGTTGACGGGCAAGTTAATTCTGTGAGAAAGACTGAAGTGAAAAGGTCAACTTTGAATCCTGAATGGCAGGAACCATTTTCATTGTAAGTTTTATTTATTGTTAGAGCTTATAGTCAAATATAAAAATTGTTGTTGTTTTTGGATTTTGTGATGCATATGATTTTCATATCCGTGATTTGCTATGTATGTATGTGATCTTGATTTATATACTGCCATGTTAAAGTTTAGTAGAAGTGTGAATTAAAATTTTTTGAAGTATACAATGCCATAACGTAGGCTCATATGAAATCATTCAAGGCCAACAAAAATAATTTCATTAAATCTCATTTTTGTGATTTCAGGGTTGTCCGTCCAACGTCATCCCTCTGTTTAAAAGTTTTAGATCATAGTGTTCTTCGAACTCATAAGACTATTGGAGAAGGAAAGTTTAATTTAATTGATATTCTTCGACAGCATAATGGTAAAATTAGCAATATAAGTCTTCATTTAGATTTAAAACATGGGAGTAGCAAGGTTGGGACATTGGTCATTAAAATGGATGGGCTTAGAATTGACATGAATCAGCCAGCGTTGAAGCTTCCAGCTCCTACAACCGCACCTGCACCGATTCCTGTTATCGAACCAGCAGCTGTAGTTGTAAATGTGAGTATTAATATATTATTATGTAACAGTTTGTTTAGGCTACTGAAGAAACTTTTTTAATGTACCGTACATCCTTTAATAATACGCCAATATTCAAACTGACTAGTGAGACTAATCAGACTCCCGTGTGTAAATTCCCCGATTTTGAAAATTATTTTCTCCAGTCATCGCAGCTTGCAAACAACGCTATAATCAAAACGGATGAGTTATTTCTACATAGATTTTAATATTACAAATTTTTATATTTCTAATTAAATATAAATGTAAAGCTTTTTTAACATTCAAGCTCCTGCGAAGGTTTGAGTCATCCTGTATCATGTCTACCCACCCGCGTGCTATTACAGACCCGGGTATTATTCAGTTTTGGGCCTGTCAGACCCGCGTACTATAATAGACCCGGGTAGTATTTCAGCTCCGCTCATTATTATAAGATACACGGTAATTAAATACCAATTCTTATGTTAGATATGTTGATGTTGATGTGCTTAAACGTTTACTGTAGACTGGACCAGAGCAAACAACGAACGGGGATGGCATTCCACCTCCACCAAGCCTTCAAAATAATAACAATAATAATAATAACAACAATAATAATATTGCTCTGCCGAGAGCCGCTCCTCCCCCTCGTCCACCTGCCCCAGTTTTACCACGAGATAATTCCAACGAACCACTTCCTCCTGGGTACAAACATTATTTTAAATTAAAAGTTAGTATAAATACTGTAGTATTCACAAGGAAGGGAACGTGTGCAATTTTTATTTATGCTGTTTTTAGTTGGGAGGTTCGGTACGACGAATACGGCAGAAGGTATTATGTAGACCACAATTCTCGATCAACTACATGGGAGAGGCCGGTAATTTATTTTGCAGTTTGTATTTATATTGTTATTGTTGATCAAGCAATGGCCAACAGTAATATTGGATCAGATATCGAACCAGCGCTATATGTAGAGCTATTAATGAGGGTCATTTAAAGGAGAAAGAAATACAACCCTGAGTTTTCGCTCGTCATGTTGGAAGTTACATAATAATATGAATTTCATTTTTGAAGGAACCCTTACCACAAGGCTGGGAGATGAGAAGGGATCCTAGAGGAAGAATATATTATGTAGACCATAATTCACGATCTACAACTTGGCAGAGACCTAGTAGTGAAAGATTGGCTCATTACAATAATTGGCAAGGGATGAGAAACCATATTCTAGAACAAGGAGAACGACGTTTTCTCTATCCTGCCCAACAGGTGACCTCGGTGAATAACTAACTCAAAAACTCAAGACTAAAAATAAATTTCAAAATGTCTGCTGTGATGTATGAAAATATTGTAAAGCTGTTTTAATAACCGTGGATACTTTGTACATTTGTAGACAATTTTACATGGTGAACAAGAGACAGATACTTTAGGAGCACTCCCTGATGGATGGGAAAAACGAACTCGTCCAGACGGTAAAGTTTATTACGTCAACCATAAAAATTGTACTACCCAGTGGGAAGACCCACGTACCCAAGGTAGTTTCGACACACCAAACGAACCGTTGCCACCAGGGTGGGAGGTCCGTCTCACTGAAGACAATGTGAGGTATTTCGTTGACCACAATTCTAGAACTACAACCTTTGATGATCCTCGTGGAGGAACTTCTGCAGGGTAATCTATATTTTTATAGATCGCTTTTTAAACTATAAGAGTATACATTGTAATGCAACAAATATAAAAAGTATGGATTTAAAGACTAAAAAATTACTTCCTTTTTTTTCAGCCCTGGTATATACGGTGTTCCCTTAGCATACGAGAGATCGTTTAGGTGGAAGATCTGTCAATTTCGTTATCTATGTCAGTCTAATGCTCTTCCATCTCACATTAAAATAACTGTGGGAAGGTCTACATTATTTGAGGACTCCTTTCATCAGGTATTATTTTATTTCACAACATGCTTTCATTTTTTAAACTCAACAATGAATGACAGCTGCGATTACCACAATTGCAGCCGGTTTTTCGTATTTAGATGTAGCGGATAATTATTAAATTTTCAATATTTTCAATAGATAATGCGCCACCCTGCCTATGAACTGCGAAGACGACTGTATATTATATTCCGAGGGGAAGAAGGACTTGATTATGGTGGAGTGGCAAGGTATGTAATAAGACAATTTCACATTGCGAAATTATGTAATTTTTTGTTAATATTTATAATTGTAACAAGTACTTTAATTATTTTGTGTAATTTTCTTCTATAGGGAATGGTTTTTATTATTGTCACACGAAGTTCTCAATCCAATGTACTGTCTTTTCGAATATGCAAATAAAAATAATTATAATCTCCAGGTGAGTATCTCAGGAATATAGAACTTCTTGTTCTGCTGTACTTATGTTTTTTGTAGTTTTTACGAGACCCTATTGCCCTATTTTCATACTAGAAGTTGATTGATATTAACAAAGTAGATAACTTTTAATTGTTTTTGAATTGTTTATAGATTAACCCAGCATCGTACGTCAACCCAGATCACCTTCACTACTTTAAGTTCATAGGTCGATTTATTGCAATGGCTTTATATCATGGACGATTCATCTACTCTGCTTTCACTATGCCTTTCTTCAAACGGATGCTCAATAAAAAACTCGTTTCAAAGGATATTGAGTCAATAGACCCAGAATTTTACAATTCATTAGTACGAAACAGATTTTATTTAAGAGGCTACGTAAGGATATAACTAACAAGAACTGTGATATTTGATCCTAACAATTATGAATTTTTAATTATTTGAAGATATGGATACGCGACAACTGTATTGATGATTGTGGACTGGAACTCTACTTTGCTGTTGATTTTGAACTCTTGGGACAAGTTTTACATCATGAACTGAAGGAAGGAGGTGATGGTATTCGAGTAGATGAAACGAACAAGGAGGAATATATAAAGTAAGTCGATGGCTCTTCTTAATGTATATCAGTACAGTTGTACAGTTACGGTACACATATCCCATTATCCGTATTTATCCGAAAGGAATTCCTGGCACTTTGCTTTTATAGGACCAGCAACATAAGTACTCCATTGTCGCATGCATTTAGTGGTTAGTGGCGTATAGTATGATGCCCTGTGGATTTTTGAGGATTGGTTCAATTTGCTTGTATATGTTTGTGTAGGATGATGACAGAATGGCGAATGACGCGTGGGATTGAAGAGCAAACTAAATCATTCCTTGAAGGTTTTAATGAAGTCGTTCCATTAGAATGGCTAAAATATTTTGATGAACGGGAACTTGAACTGTTACTATGCGGGATGCAAGAAATTGATGTGGATGACTGGGCTAGAAATACTATTTACAGGTAACGTGTAGTCTCTTTATAAGTCCTAAATTTTAAATTTGAATTATTATGTAAATCTTACCATGGCATACCATCCATGCAGTCAATCTGAGACTATCTGCGTCGATCATTCGCTGCAACTAAATCGACCTGCCGGAGCACCGGTGAGCTATTTGGTAATCAGTCAGACTCACAAATCAATCCACGCATCTTGAGAGAATTTATACTTAAAAAGTATGAATCATTGGCCATGTTTCTAAATTTTGGCTAATGAGTATTATTAGTATAAAAATAGTGACGTGTAAGTGTATACTATAGTGGTTCCACGTTACTGTTTTGCTTCCAAGTATTAGAAAATGAGGCATGTCGAGCTAATGGGATGGTGCTGGTTGCCGAAAAATGTAACTCTATGTATGTATAATATAGTTAATTAAGGAAGTTGATCATTGAATTTCAATTTTATATCGTTTAAGGGTTAACGTTTTTATTTATGAGCTAGATCCGCATTTATTTTTATCACTCACATCATGCAAAAACCATGAAACAAAATAAATTATCTAGGATTTAAGCAAATATATAATTAAATATAATAACAATTTACAAGTAGGTACATATATTTGCTTGTATTCTTATACTTATATTAGAAAGTATGCCTAACATAGTTTCCAGGTGATTAGGTTGGTTAGCGATTAATGTAAGTTGACACTTTTTCCATGTAGTATGTAAAATGCTGGTCATCATTTATATTGGCCAATAATTAATCTTATTAGCTTACAACTAATTAGTAAGAATTCACAATAGTTGAATAATTGAGAATAATCTTTTCTTTTGGCAGGCATTACACCCGAAATAGTAAACAAATTACATGGTTCTGGCAATTCGTCAAGTCAATGGACAATGAGAAAAGAGCTCGACTTTTACAGTTTGCATGTGGAACTTGCCGTGTACCTGTCGGTGGATTTGCAGAGCTTATGGGTTCCAATGGACCTCAAAGATTTTGCATCGAAAAGGCAAATTATTTTCGTTCTATTCTCGCATACCAGATTTAATTACATATACAACCCTCTGACTGTTTGACTCTTGTTTCCTATCCGTTTATTTATTCTACACGATATGGTGCAGAGCATGTTTTATATTTTCCAATACTAATGGTTTGGTACTTGTATAATGTAGTGAAGTCTAAGAAAAAAACTAATACATATTCAAATAGTTTGACTCTTTTTGCTTATTTACGGTGTAAGTATGATTTAGTTTAAGCTGATGCTGCAGTAATTACAGATTCAACATTATCAACATTTCTCGTATTCAGAGGCTTTTTCGGGCTATACTATAATATGTATATTTAATTTAATTATACTTATGTCTTTTGACCACTTAACAGGTTGGAAAGGAAACTTGGTTGCCGCGTTCTCACACTTGCTTCAATCGACTGGACCTCCCACCGTATAAAAATTATGAACAGCTAGTAGAAAAATTATCATTTGCGATTGAGGAAACAGAAGGTTTTGGACAGGAGTAGAAATAATAACAACGATATAACGATAATTAAATATTACAATAAACGAGAAATAATGTTGTTTTTTAATTATGATTAATTTAAGTAAATATTTTGATTTTTTTGGAATATTTTACGAATTTTTAAATGATTTTTTAGACAATTATTTTAAGCCCCACGATTGCCAGTTTTTGAGGAATGATCAATCAACCATTGCAACGTTATGTCAATGTTGTCTCTTTCTTTACAACTGATTGAGTAACAACATATCTCCCGGTCTTGAATGACGTCCAGGTTCCTATCAATATCAATAAATTATTATATAGAATCATTGTTTCAATCATCTAGCTATAGTCGTCTAGTTGTTATTACATTCTAGTTATTTTTTAGTTCGCGCAACTATCGTCTTTTGTCTTTCTATATGTAAGTTTTGTTGTTCGAATTCGGATGTAATTTTTGTGTTAGATTTTAATTTACAAATTGTACTCTGTAATAATCCAATACAATCTTAACAAGTCTTAAAGTCTATAATAGGAGTGTAAGTAAGTATTACTATTGCTTTAGACGTTACATAAAGACATCTTACATTCTCTGGATCAGTCCATTTTCATCAAGGGCTCCAGGGAGATCTCTTTTGTTGCCCAAAACAAGAACAGGAATTCCCTGTTACAACAAAGCATCACCCACATAATTACTATATTGTTTCTAATATTAAATATATATTCTATGTACTGCTATTACTGAATAATGTTAAACCACGAATAGTAATTGTAATTATATCGCACCAAAAATGATCCATTAAAAATATATCTATGAGAAGGAAAAAAAACGAGGAAAGTAATATGGTTCAGTCGCGTTTCTCTAAATCAGATATGTGATTGACTTATGATACATAATAAATTACCAAGTTTGAAAAGTCAAAAATTAAATCGTTTTCTTTTTCTAGCATTGATCAGCAACAATAATTGTACTACTTAATGATTTTTTCATTCAATCTATTATCTAAATGCAGTATTCCAATGGCAAAGGATTCGAGAAAAACGAGCGCGATTGTGTTCCTGTGCTTACGGAATATTAAACCGAGCGATGACAGCATATCCGAAATAATTTACCTGCAACTGTGGTTTCTCCAAAAGGTTATGAAGTTCATTTCTTGAAGCTTCAATTTTTTCATGATCAGCTGCATCGACCATATAGACAATAGCATTGACACCACGGCAATAGCGTTCCCACATGGACCTAAACCGAGGTTGACCACCAATATCCCAAACTTTGATCGTTACATTTCCTTTTGTTATCTTCCTCATATTAAATCCAACCGTAGGGATCATATCTTCAGAAAATTGACCAGACTATTTACAAAACAAATATATATACCATTATATAAAGATAACACCCACAATGACATCTCACCGGACGCACTCACTTAACTCACTCAGTTAGCTCACATAAATGAGATCAATTACATTAAATAGAACGCTAATAACGTTTTCCAATCAGTCATTAATCGTTAAACCATTAAATGATGGAAAAGCATGGTTATCTTATTGGCCTATTTAATCAGAGCGGGGACGTTGATAATCAAATAATTCTCTGTTTCTGTAACCTTAAAACATATCTACAACTTGACTGTTCTCAAACTTAATACTCCCTTCGTAAACAATCTGTCGGTACTAGTAGGTATACAGTGCATTCAGTTTTTTTCATTTTCCTTCCCCCTCGTCTAAAGAATTTCCAAATGCAAAAGCAAAGAAAGAAGATAAGAAGCTGAAATCCTATTTAACCTCACCATAAATCATATGCATACAATCAATACAATGTCGAAATTGTCGTCCATACTTTTCTTGAATACAGCCGTAGTAGCATTGTTATTTGGATAATGCGATAGGATACAATATGACTAAAAACACAAATATACAAATATCCCTAGATAAATTACCCATCCTTAGGCTACTGATACTGATATCGATGATGATGCATATACTTCACCGTTGCGGTGTAGTATTACTCATCCATATCCACCCACACATAAGACATGACAATTCCCACCACCATAATACCAATTTGATCAACTTCTCCAAATATTCTGTGTCATCGTCTGCATACAAAATTATCAAAAGTCGCTTCAAAAAGAATGCAGACAAAAAATGACTAAACTTTCATTTGATAATCTTTCAAACAAATATAGAAAATTTCTACAAGACCAAAAATCTTAATTTCTCCTATAAAGAACATATAAAATAACCCAGAATATAATCCTTGACCATAATACATAATATCGGATCACATCAAATCATTCGCTATAACTATTTATAACTCAGCCATCAGCGAATGAGAGTATGAGAAATGTTGAACGTAAAAATATTTCTTCATACAAATTACAATTTAATTACAATGTCACTGACAAGGGCACCAAGATGCTCTTCCAAATGTTACTACTAAATCTAGAGTTATACAAAAACACTTTGATACATACAAATACAAACCAGTTTAAGCTTTACATGTTACGTACAAACCAATGTCGAGACATAAGTTACCGTAAATTATAAAGCTATTGTGTACTGCATTTACTATTTGAGCCCAAAATCCAACCACCAAAATATATTAACGATAATTTCGTTTTCATCCACACAACAGTACTTAAAACCCCAATTTTCTATTAAAAACAATCAACTGATGAAGGTTGGTGTGGGCCAAAATCCTGAATTATACGAACGAAATATCAAGATACATTATTATTATTAGTAAAACTCAGCCGCTTGTACTCACCGCTATGACATTTACAAAAGTTGTTTTTCCAGAGTATTGAAGTCCCACTAATGTCAATTCCATTTCCTCTTTCCAAAACAATGACTTAATCCAGTCCAAAATTCTATTAATGAGAGCAAACATGATTGGAAAAATAGATTATGTATATATATAGAGAGATCTGTATTTTCTTCACAATGTAGAAAAAGCACACTATGCGGTGACGTCGCTTATATGATTACTCAATTCCAAAACTCTGTTTTTTCTCTTTCTTCGAATATGGCAATATTAGACAGACTTAGAAACTGGAAGTTGTGGAAGAGTAGAGGATTTAGTTTTAGACTTTAACTTTTGACGAATTTATTACGAATGGATAGTGAGACCGACTGGGGGACTGGACGAGATGGACTAACACAGCCAAGGACCGACGTTGAGACTAACTTACTAGTTAGTAGTTAGCCGAAGATGTGTGTTTGTGTGTTCTGTGTACGCAGTATAAATGGTAAGTAAATAGGAATAGGAATATTAGGAATTACTCAAGGATCGAGTGATCACTGATACTGATGCAGTGGGATAAACTGAGTTACAATTACACGAGCAGCACTACAGTCCAAGTTAGACGTGAATGTAGCAGAACTATAGAGGTAAGGTAGTTTCAAGTTTTAGCAGCAGCAGTAGGATGTAGTCGTAATAATAATAATATCAAGCAGTGACCAGTCACACAGATCAGAGGGTCCTGGGAAGGTAGGTAAATAAGTAGCCAACTTTATCCTAGCTCTCTGTTTATGTTATGTAAGTTTATGATTATTTTTCTGATTCTCCTATTCCTTTTCCCTTCCCTTTCCTTCCCAACTTCCCACTAAAGTAAATGCTGAGTTTCACAAATCTACTTTAAGTAATAAATCTATGGTGGAGATGTAATTAATATGTTCAAATGTTCGCAGTGTTCTCTATAGGGTAGTCCACCAGTGCTGGCACTACTCCTCAAGACTGGGTAGCAGTATTGCAGTTCAGTAGCAGTCTAATAATGTAGTCGCAGACCTCGTACACTGGCTTTCATTTGAGACGGTGACGGTGACGGTGACGGTGACGGTGACGGTGACGGTGACGGTGACGGTGACGGTGTGAGCAGTACTTTCGTTTTGAAATTGTAGGATTCCGGCAAAATAGTGAGGCTCTGTCTTTCACCCGTCCCGTCTTCGGGTACTTCGGTCTCCGGTGTCTATCTTTAGAATGTGAAACTGAAAATTCGGGTACAGTGTACATGGGACTTGAGTGAATGAAAGAATCGATTCCCTTCCTCAGGATTTCCAGTTTTTCTCCTTGGATGAGGACCATGAGCGGTAGTGTTGACTGTGGACGACGGTTCCCGTTTCCCGAAAGAAACTCAACACTCAACCGAGATCCCAATTCCAATTCCAACAGCCAGTGTCCCTTTAAACCAGTCACCTACATAATATATTATTGTGATGTGCATGCACTCCTCATGGAAAGGTGCATAAATTACGTGGTGCATACATCAGAAATTAATAACCCCTCCCCCCCTCCTTTTTTGGTATGTACGCCCATGCAAAAGGATAGGTAGTTTGACCCCCCCCCCCCTCAAATGTACCATGTAATTTATGCACGCTCCCGGCACTTTCCCTGTAGATACCCGTATTTCTCTGTTATGATTCTGTCGTGAGGGTTTTGGAATAATGGAATTGTGGGAAAATGAAATGAAAGAGGAATGAGGAGTGTTTCCAGTCGTGTACGTCTACACTGTACAATACAGTCTGTGCCGGTAGTTTTGAGCAAACTGTTCACTCCTTGACTGGGTCTGGTCTGGGTAGAGAGAAATACATGTTAAAAAATCATCTGGAGGTGTTGGTGTTGTGGTGGGGGATATGGGAGAGAATTGAGATTTGGAGAAGGAGTGTAGACGTAGAGAGCGTAAAAGTGGTAACTAGTGGGAAGTGTAGGATCAGTAGGATGAGCGAGTGTGTCTGTGTGTGTGTGTGTGGTGATCAATTGTGTACTGAATACATTGCCAGGATTGGGACTCGTATTCCCAGTCATAATAGTTGAGTCCGTGTGAGATTTGAGATTCAAAAAGGCTCCAAAGGAAAATGATTCATAGTGGGGAGCGTTCGGTGAGCGCGTAGGTTCAAACTCACAACTATTTTATTTTGTAGTGTTATTTAGTGTTAGACATTAACCGGGTCAAAACTCGTTTTTTTGAGAGATTATGTTGAAATTATGAGATCAAGCACATCTTCGATGTTGGAAGAGGACCCCAATGGGAACGGCTCCTGTGACAAATCGACGGGAGGCCCAAGGTAATTCATTTTCAAATTCCATCAATTTTTCTAGTCTATATGCTATGTTTTACATGGTAAAATCATAGGGTACTTTTTTCCTTACTCTGTGCTACAGTTGTTCACTGTTTTGAACTCTTCTCATTCTTTCGTTTTCTTCACGAAGGCAAGTCAAGTGCTATTTTACCCTATGTAGGTATTTACTGTAACGGTGCTTTCTCCAATCTCCGATATACTTGTGCAACACTTTTATTAAAATTGGGCAAAGTGAGGACGGGAGTTGTCCTCGTCCTCGTGTCGTTCTTGTCGTGTGGTCTCTTTCTGTGTTACTTAAGTCAACGGAGTCATGCTATATGAGATATTGATATTCTTTTCTTTCTTATTATTATAATATTATATACTTAGCATGATTATGTGAGCACTCTATATAGCACTCTGAGACTTTCAGTCCTTCACAAGTCTTTTCTTTTTCGTTCGCGACGTCGTTACCGTTTGTGGTCGCTGTTACGGTTTCCTTTATACACTTGTATCGTGTATAGAGTCAGTCAGGACTCCTAGGAACTAGACTAGAGAAAATGAAAAATATATTAGTAGGCAATTCTATGTAATATGTGATATATATGTAATGCGGTTCAATGTTTAATCATATATGTAATTGATTCTTTTCCCATGTCAATTTAGGTGGGGCCCCCATCATCAAGGTGCTATTGAGTTGAGATCATATTATAGTAACTTTAAAGGTAATTAATCCCCACTTGAAATCAATTACTTTATTTGCTATATACACTATATATTACCTGTGTTTGAAACAATTGTTCGAATTTTGTTTTACGAGAGTTAACAAATATTCTTCTTTTCATCTATCAATAATTTAAAAAACTGTTTATCTTTTTCATCTTTCTCAACTTTGGTACACTCAAGTACGTAAACATAACCTACCCTCTCATGTTCTATATATGATATCAAAATCTCAATGACTTATTGTGACTGTAGTTGCTCGTATCAGTAGTGTATATGTAAGTTCTATATAGTTGTTATCAAGACTAATTGGACTTTCAGCTTTCAATGAGACGTCGATAACATTTAATTTATTCCTAAGTAGTATTGAGATTATGTTTCCCCTTCTTCTCTGCCGTCATGTGAGCGTCATGTGTTAAATTATGTGTATCGTAAAAAAATTTATGTACTTGTGGCATGGTACAGGAAAGCGAACGCAGGAGCTTATAAGCATCTTAGTGACGAGTGCCTTACTGACCCTTAATGGGGTTATCCTGCTTCTTAAACTCGAATGGAGTCAACTTGGATCTGTCATTTGTGCTTGCTTCGTCGGCATCCTCGTAGCTGATTTTCTTTCTGGGTACATTTATCAAATACATATATATACTCCTTTCTCTTCTGTACTGTTTTTTTTAAATTTATTTTATTCAGTTTTCCATCTCATTTCTCCTCTCTTCCTTTCTCCTCAATCTTTGATCTTGTGATGAAATGACATATAGCGCCGGTGAAGAAGCATTTTTGCCTAAGTCCAGTTCAGAACTAAAAGCATTACTGCCCAAGTCCATTCGTTTCTTAAAAGCACATTTGCCCAAGTCCATGCAAATCCTGTTCAAACCTGCACAGTTCGGTGGACTTGGGCAAACGTGCTTTTAAGAAACGAATGGACTTGGGCAGTAATGCTTTTAGTTCTGGACTGGACTTAGGCAAAAATGCTTATTCACCGGCGATAGACGGAATATACATATGATGTGACTTCATTTACTTAATTCGAATGACTCTTCAATAACAATAGGCTAGTGCATTGGGCAGCTGATACTTGGGGCTCTGTTACTTTACCTGTGGTTGGGAAAGCTTTTATCCGTCCATTCCGCGAACATCATATTGACCCAACCTCAATCACACGTCATGATTTTATAGAAACAAATGGTGACAACTTCTTTCTCTGCACTGGACCACTTGGCTATATGACTTACATACTTATCTGGGGAGATTACAAGCAAAACTTTGAGATTGTCTGGTTCTTCTACTTACTCGCTGTCTTTGTCTCAATGACCAATCAGGTAAACTATTATGTTTGACTCCTAATATGTAAAAGAGGATTAGAACAGTTAAGGGCTTAATTATTTTGATTTGGCTCCTGTTTGAAAAGTGAAAATAAAGCTGTTGCATATTGGAAGTGTTGATACAATTATAATGTTGAAGTGCTGATACTATCCAATTTTAAGTATTTAGCACCTGTACAATACAACTGTGCTGGAACATTTGAGATTAAGATTTATTCACCAGATGCACTGCCTACTACATTAATAATTCAACGACATATCCCTATAGTAGTCAGTCTCATGATAAGCTATAGAGTCGTAGAAGAAAACCTTATAAGTTTCACTTGTTGCACAATCATGCATCATGAGTTTTTACTACCGTCTTATTTTTTATAATGTGATATTTACGAGCTCTCTGCTTCCCTTGAACTTTTGTATTACAATAGAAACTATATAGCTAAATTGAGTGGAGTATAAAAGCCAATTGTAATTTTTTTGTCATGTTCTCTCGCACATACTCATATTTCCTACTTGTGTGTACACACTGGACGTACATACTTTCCGTGAGCTTTGTTTTGATCAGTTTAAATCTTATCACAACTTCTACACGATTATTATTACTCACTAACTACTATACGACTCGACTCCTATTACGATTACATTTCTAAACGACCCACGTTTGGGTCGGGCTTTACGGTGGGAAAGGAAAAAGTAATGGAATTTTTTGTGTTGTGTGCGGAAGCCTAAAATGCGTATTGAATTCAGTTGAAACCTGTTTGATTTTCCAGATTCACAAATGGTCGCATACATACTTTGGACTACCCACGTGGGTGACGGTCCTTCAAGACCTTCATATCATTCTACCTCGTCGTCATCACCGCATTCACCATGTAGCACCTCATGAAACCTACTTTTGCATTACCACGGGTAAGTTGAGAAATTTACTCTCTCTCTCTTTAAGTATTACGTATGCTTGTTCTGATATGATCCCGCTATTATGCGTAAATATAATAGAAAGGAAAAAAAACCCTGATCACTGTACTTTTAGTTTAGTAATTTATGTAATACGGGGATGCTATTGTTTGTCATTTCAGGATGGCTTAATTTACCGTTGGAGTACCTTTCCTTCTGGGGTGGTCTGGAGTACATAATAGAAAAATTGACAGGGGCAAAGCCCAGAGCGGATGATTTTGCGTGGGCCAATAAAAATACGTGATAAAAAAATTTTGTTTCTTTTTTGAATAAAGTGCACTTGCTTCCAAAATTAAAAAAAAGAGAAAAACTCCTTGTGTTGACATGAGTCCAAATTCATTGAGCATTGCACGTGGGCGCATTTTTTGCCACCCCACGAAACGATTCTCCTCGAGGAAGATATACAGAGATAGACAACTTGCATACTCTCAAGATGCTCTCTTTTGCAGCATCATAGCCAAAGCATAGGCGTCTTATAGAGACAGGCAGGGAAGGAAAAGGAAGGCAGATCATAATAATAAGATGCCGGTGCCAGTCCTCCACACACACACACAAATACTCTCACACTCACTCACATCTCGTACGCTTCGTCCACACGAACCATCCACACAATCCCAATCCAATCCACTCCTGACACTGAGAAACCTGAACATATATTCGACTCTTGGCTGTGAGTGTTTCGGTCTCCTCTCGTCTCTCATCCTCTGTAGGAGATCATGAGCATAACATATAAGCATCCCTTTAAAGAGAGAGGAGAATCAAAGATAAGTCTCAGTTTGAATTTTGTCGGTGTGGCCGTGAACGAGACGACGAACGTTATATTTTTTTGTCGAACAAATTTTTAATTTCTAATTTCCCCTTTAATTATTTTGTACTACTGTGCATGGTGAACTTTTATTTTGTAACAAGTTGAACACTTTCATTTTAACAATTAAACTCCTTCAATGGAGTCCACGAATAAAGTGAGTAGAACCGAGATTCGCTCAACTTCATCTTCTGTTGTGCAGACTCAGCAACAACAGCATCAAGTACAACAAGTACAATTACAACAACAACAACAACAGACCACAGGTGAGAGGAACTCCTCATTTCATTTTTTCTATATATTAAAAAAAATCCGTAAATTTAAAAAAAAATTTTTCTTCTGCTCTTTTTCCTAAAAAAATTTCAACAATACCAATTCTCTTTTATCTGGCCATTTCTTCCTCATTTAATATTTCATCTGTCAGCCTTTCCATCCATTGAGGAGCAGACAGTTCTCCTGTACAACTTTGCTCATTACTCGCGTCATCATTCTCAGATGTTAAAAAGTTTTTTTCTTCTTCGCCTTGTGCCCCACAGTAAATTTGACTCGCTTTTAAATAAAACAAAAGGACGTAGTTGAAGTGACCTCTCATTCTATCCTATACTAAACTAAAAGAAATGATATATAAAATGATATGATGGGATTTGAGGATTGTCCACGCAATCTAATCTCATGTCATGTCATATGTGGCAGTGTCAGTTTGTCTCAGTTTGTATGTTTGTTGCCGAAAAACTTTTACCTCCATAAAGAGAATGATGACCATGTAAGGCGCTTGGAATTATTGTAGATACGGATACGCTCGTCCGCTCTCTCTCACTCTCCCTCTCTCCCCCCCTCTCTATAGCTCTTCCTCACTGTTTCTTTCTCATATTTACTGACACACACTGTGGTATCATATTTAGGTCGGATAGTCGGACAGACGAATGTACAGAGTCAGAGTCAGAATGTTCAGCAACAGTTCCGAAATGTGTCTGGGTAAGCGGACAGGAATTTTCCTTGCTCATCTCTGCCAAGTTTTTCTTCTCTCACACTCATTCCTCTTTCCAGTTATATATTTAGAATTTTTGTCGACTGTACCATACCGTACGGGGGTTTTATAATACAGATGGTCTAAATTGGATATTTTTAGCTACCAGCAAACTACGTCTTCATGCCCACCGATATTCGAGCAAATCTTTCGTAATGCCAGGTTTGCTCAGGGTGGTAATGCTACTTTTGAGGGGAAAATCCGGGGTACCCCCAAACCCACTGTCTCATGGGTTCGAAAGGGACAAGTCCTTCCGCGTTAGTTTTATTTCATTTATATATGTGTGTGTGTGTGTGTTGGGTGGAATTTTTCTCGTTTTTTCTTTTTTCTTTTTATTTTTTTTTGTTTGATTCTCTCAATTTTATCTTTTTATTCTACTAACAGAATTTAACAGACCAAAGATTACCTCATAAAAAAACACACCACTGTGTTACACAGCACACTATATATGTATACACATAATATTATTATAATCCATTTTATATCTTGTCAAAGGATAAAAGTCCGTCTATCATGCGGATAATATAGTCAATTGCAAAAAAAAACCCTAGCCTCGCTCGGCGTTGTTGCCCGTAACACCTACTACTAAATTGCTAAATCTACCGTAACTGTTATGTATAGTCATCTACATGGCTATTATACTCCTATATATACTTTGTAACTATTAAACTTTTGTAATATACACATATCCTCCTTTTAAATCTCAGTACATGGAATACATGGAACTTTATTATTATGATATATATATGTGCATGGAATGATGCTTGATGCTCCTCATGACGACCCCGCTATACAGATATATGGATTGGATCATCACCACACACACACGCCAATCTTTTCCTCCTTTTATTTTATCTTCATCTCTTTTTTGATGCACAAATATTTTTCTAATTTTAAACATATCAAAGCCCAAGAGAGAGAGAGAGAGGTGCATGCTCTCCTCCCATATCAAATACCCTATATATATATATATATTTTCCCATTCCCACCACCAACATCTCCCATGAGTCACTCTCTCTCAACCTCCAACATCCTTATTACAATTATGAGCATCAACATTGAAACTCCATGGAGAAATGACTGAATTTACTTGTACAAATAATAACTCTTAAAAATATCCTCTTACACTTACTAATCGATCAATCCTGTTCTACTTTTTATATGCAAAATTAACTGAATAATAAAAGCAGAGATATTTTGTAATATTTGTTTTTTGTGTGTGGTTTCCCGTCTTTACTTACTCGCTATACTCATTGCTATGCATTTTATTACAGTTTTGGTTTTCTTGTGTGTGTATATATATACTTATTAACAAAACCGCGAGCAAAAGTTGTCTGGTGAAGCACTACTACTGTCAACAGTCAACAGATCAACTCATACAATGGGACGTCGGAACCATTTTAAATGCAATGCAAAAATTTTTCGTCGTCATCCCCACATTTCATTTGCTACATTTTTGTGCAGCTTAATTTGATTTCATTTTTTAGAATGTGTTTCCTTGAATACTTTAAATACAGATTAGTTAAAACAATTAATGTAATGAGAGGATTCTTGTAAAAAATAAATTCTTGTAGACAACTTTAAATATCACACATACCTAATATTGAAACATGCTGGCGAAAAAAGCTTAGCATATATTCTACTACTACTACTACATAGTGTTTGCGGAAACTATTGGAGTTTGCAGAAGGAAAGCAACACACATACAAAAAAAAATGGAAAAAATAAATATCTTTTATGTTTTACATTTTTGAGTTGAAAATGTGAACATTTGTTTGGTTCAGCACGTTGATGAAAACGTTTTTAGTGCTTTAAAATACGTTGTTGTTGTAATTCCTTATTCCTCCTCGCCAAGTGATTCATGGAGCGAAAATACTTCCGAGTACAAAAACTGTGCAGTGTGTGGTTCCGACGTTCGCGTTCCTTCTTCTCTTGATTCTTTTTAGACGTGTGACTAATGCCTCCGAAAAAATAGAGAGAGAGAGTCTCTCTTGTCTGCAGTGAAAATCACTAACCGTTAAATGTTGGACGGTAATTGGTCTGAATATTGGCTATGCAAAAATACTTAATGCTTCCGTTTTGTAATTAGAATGTGACCGAGTTGTTGTATAGTATATAGTAGTTTCTCGAGCGAGTCACCCCCACGTAATACATCAACTCATAATCCAATGTCATTGGGTAGTGTAAACATGAGTCTAATAATGGAGTTCACATTTTTCCTCATACAATTGTGCTCAAAATAATCTCTTGACAAAGTAGACAAAAAAAGATGAAAAATGACTGGACATTGTTTTAAAAAGACAGGCTCTTTTTTGTGAGTTGTAGATTTGTGAATAGCTTTTGAGTTGACACTACTGACAGCCAATAATATATAGTTCAATAATTAATTGAGGATACCCCCAAAAAAAATACAGCTTCTCAGAAACATCAAATGCGATATGACGAGCAGACGGGCAGAATCCTCCTACAGATAACTTCCATTGGACCTGGAGATGAAGGAGAATACACATGTGTGGCTAGGAATCAGTATGGTGAAGCGATCTGCACAGTTTTCATTCAACCAGAAGGTTCGCTTTTTACTATCAGTTATTTGTTTTTTTATACTCTACATTTTATTTTTAAATTCTCAAACTTTCCGTGTGTTCATATTATATTCACACCTTTTCCCATTTCCAATCTATATGTATACAAGACACTGCTACTTACTCGTAATCATCCAAAATTCGGGATGTATATAGTTTAAGCTGTGAGAAAAAAAAATGCACAAAAAAAAAAATAATCTAATACGGATAGGATGGGTGCCAATACAATAAGTTAATAAAAGTTGACACATTCATGGTCACGGGGCCAGAACGTGGGTAGTATCTATATAATCTAGACATTTCGAGAAAACAAATTAGCAAGAATTCCAAAGAAGCGAAACTGATTTACGGCCATCATAGTGTGGAAACTCTATATCCGTACATATTCATTGCTAAAAACTTGTCATTTCACATCCAAATTCCAATGTTTCCTTGGCCCACATAATCACCAAACCATTGACGAGAATATATAGGTTTCTAAAATAAAATAAAAAAAAACATGAAACATTTCAATATTTAGGCTCCGTCCCAACTGCCCAACAAGTTGAAATCCAGAGACAACAGCAATTACACCAACAACAACAACTTCAACAATTAGAAATTCAACGACAACAACAATTGCAACAACAGCAACAACAGTATGAATTTCAAAGACAGCAGTCCATTGAAATTCAGAGACAACAAGTCCTTCAGCAACAGTATCAGCAGCAACAGGTCGTCCAACAACAACAACAACAACAGACCCAAGCACCCGCTTACTTACAAAGGCAACGAAGTACTCAGCATCAACAGACACAACAACAGACACAACATCAAATCCAACAAGTCAATGGAACCACAACCACAACTTCCCTACGACAAACTAATGAGGAATTTAAAGTGGACACATTTGAGTACCGCCTCTTGCGTGAAGTCGAGTACCGACAAGTCATCACGAGACGGCATCCTGGAGAAGTACAAGAAAATATTCCTCCAGCTAAAGTTCAACCCCAAGTCACTCAAAAACCGAGGAACTCAAAATTAGCTGAAGGATCCAATGCAGTATTTAGTGTGGGACTCGGCGGAGGTCCTGCCAGGGTAAGTTTTTTATCCAACAGGTTTTTTTTCGAGTCGCTTTTTCCCCCCCTTCATTCCTATTCCTTCATACCTAAAATATACATCTTATTATTACTATTACTTAGCCTCCCATGAAAAGTTTTTTTATGCGAGCTGCAGCTGTGTGCGGACGCAAAGTAGGCTACAACAAGATTTACATAGATAAAAGAGATCATCATGTGGTGTGCCATACGTAGACGTGCCACGCGTTGAGACCTACTCACTGCAACTGCAGCAACATAATATGACTACAGATATTTCAGTGTGGGATGATGATGATGATGAGTGCTAAAAGTTATTTAAACATGAACATTCTATGATTTATATCACCCTTGCAGCTAACCTGGTTTAAAGATGGTCAAAGACTAGCAGAGTCAAATCGTGTCAAGACTAGTTTTGATGGTCGCACCTCCTCACTATTTATTAGCACTGTCAGTAGCAATGATACGGGTCACTATACTTTATTAGCTGAAAATCCATCAGGTAAACAAACATTTTTTTAACCATTTTCTGGGCACTGCATTATATAGGACAGAGGCAGAGGTGTGAAATGTTGAGTAAGGTTGTGACTGAATTCAATATGTATGAACTGTGTCTGTGTCCATAGGTTGTGTTGTGTCCTCCTCGTACTTGGCCGTGGAACAGTCAGACCAGGGCTTGGACAGGAAACCAGTGGACCAATCTCAGGACAAGTCACTCTCACCCCGATTCACATCCACACCTCCCAGGGAGCTGGACATCACAGAACTGAAATCCTTAAGATTGGAAGCTCGAGTGATAGGGCGCCCCGCTCCGGACGTCACTTGGCTCATTAATAATCAAGTGGTCAAGAATGACAATACTCACAAGATCCTAGTGAATGAAGCTGGGAATCACGCTCTCCTCATCACGGCTGCGAATCGGAATGATGCGGGACTCCTCCAGTGTGTCGCTCAGAATAAGTCCGGAGAGGCTACGTTTGAAGTGAACATTAATGTGGTGGAGAAGGAGAATGTGGTCGCTCCGAAATTCGTGGAGCGCTTCAGCACCGTTCATGTTCGAGAGGGCGAGCCCGTGGAGCTTTTTGCAAGGGCTGTCGGAACACCCGTCCCACGGATCTCTTGGCAAAAGGTACAGCCTCACAAAACTCAATATAAAAATTCTGTCTTGCAAACAGACCAAAATCCTTTTGTTTTCTGTATATAGACCATAGCTAAATTGTGGAGCATATGAGACATGCATGCCATCATAATAATGTATGACTGCTACTGCTGCTACAACTCAAGAGTTGTAATGGTGCAGTAGTGTAATTTAATTATTTTTAATCTGCAATCTACGAGGGAGTGGGGGGACTGTGACAGGGAGAGGACTAAGTACAGTCGCATTTGTTCTAATGTTTCAATTCCTCATATGACAATCTAGGATGGCGTTGGCATCAACTCAAATAATAATCTTATAATCACTTCGGACGGTGGTGCTTCCAAACTTGAAATTCCAGGAGCGACTACCAGTGACTCAGCCTGGTATCAGTGTATGGCACAAAATGCAGCCGGATCCACTGCAACCCGAGCACGACTCTTTGTGGAAAGGCCACAAGAAACACAGGGCCAACCTTGGAGGTTACATCTACCCAAACCCTCCAAAGTCATTGAACCAGAGTAAGTCAGTCGCTTATAATATAGCTCAGCTCAGTTCAACTTTTCCCATTTTCCCTTCTTTCTTTCTTCTGTGCCTTGTCTCATCTGTCTCTCCGTCTCGGAGCAAGTTCAGGAAATGTGTCTTCTTCCCCTGTGTATGTCATCTCTCACTGTAGTTTTGGTCGGAAATATTTTTAGTATTGAGTCAAGTTAACGACTACAGTACGGGAACTACACTACACCTACTACATAAGCTCCGCCAACTTGAACTATGCAAAGCAGCACACGTGGAACGCATAATAATGAAACAATATAATTTCTCTGGATTCACATGTGGCCGCTTCCTTTCCTATTTCCTTGTGTATTTTCACTCCTTTCCCATCACCACCATCACAGATCCGCATTTTTCCATTATTACTCTCGGCACTCTTTCCTTTTTCCCATGTCCACATTTTTTTGTGAGCCCTCATCTCCTCAGCTTCTCACAAAGTTTGACTCCTTCACTTTTTCTCAAGGGCAAACTTGATTTGGCAGCAAATGACCTTTGAATTAGTCCTCCTCAAGAGTCAAAAGTTGTCAAACAAAATCCTTCTCACTAGTCAGACTACTATAACACATCTCTTCCCACTCTTCCTTTGTTTTCACATCAGAGATAATTACCGACATTTTTCCCTTTTCCCTCTTCCTTTTGTTTCATGTCATTTCAATATTTACACAAATCACTTACAATTAGTTCTATAGGTATATCAGTAGATATGTTCCTTTTCCGTCAAGTAGCTTTGCGCATACATAACTTTTTGCTGCTTCTCTTTACCTCATGTTTTTATATGTAGCTTTGATGTCATCCTTTGCCAAAGTTGGTAAAAACTGTAAGACAAAAAAAAACAAAAAAAAAATAAGCGAAGAGGAAACTTGATACAATATAGTATATTTTTAATTTTTCTAGTTTTTACAGTCCCTCTTATTATGCCTTATTGTCCCAACTCCGAACCTCAAAATGTATGCACCAAAAATTGGCTCATAAGCAAAAATTCTGAAATCCACACCAACTCCACCGACACCGACTCACACAAATTATTTTGTGAATATAATCCGAGAACTATACAGAGACGTGTTGGCAGTTTTAGAAAACATATAAAATAAAGTACGTTACTGACAGACGCCTTCGGTGGGGATGACATAATGACCTGTATATTACAGTGGGGATGGCATATCTCGGCTCGGCTCGGATTAGGTGGATTATCTATAAATCTACATTATGCTTTTCTGCCATAACTTCAAGAATAGGTATCTTGCTAGGCATAGACACATACAGATATATTAGTATTATCCTGTGGAATTGTATATTATGAGAAGGGAAAAGTTGTCCACATTATAGAAAAAAAAGGCACATCACATAGGTTTCCACATAGGTTTTTCCGGCCAGGACCTTGAGATATATTTTTAACGTTTTATATTTTAGTGCACACACCTTGTTCCAAGTTTTCAACTTGCAACTCATCTACTCCTAACTCGTATGTATGAACATAATAGACAGTTATGTATAAATAAAGTAGCTCCATGTCATTTGGGGTATCCAGCGTTGAGGAACGTGAAGGGATATAATATATTATATAGCTCCTGGCCGATGCTTTTTATTTTTTGTATGTCTGCCTCCCTGACTCAGTTCCACTCTGTACCTAACGAAAACTGAAAGCCACAAGTGCTCTCTCCGAGATCTTGTTATTCACGTCGCTCTCATCGTCGCTTTTCACTCTCAATCTCCTGTAATATAAACTAGTAGAGCAGCAAATGATAAGGAACAGGAGGGTCGCCATTTTTTTTAACAAGTTTTTTAGATTTTAATGTGCTCTTTAGAGTTGGACTGAGAAATAGGAGTGAAAGCTCAATAACATAGGCACACACGCAGAAAAACACCGAAACGACAGAGGATTATGACATAGCAGTGCTGACGAGATGAGATGATGGCGATGGCGATCGGAGACGGTAGACGGTCGTTGACTGTACTACACAGTCTGCTCCTAATGTCATGACATAATATAATTATAAGATGGTGCAGCTCCGGCTCGGGCATGAAAAATAGTCAGGGTGAACGTAGGAGGGAAGAATAAAATAAAATGTCTCAACATGTGCACATCACTTGAAATGAACTCATTTAATGACACACATGAGAATTTTTATGGTGTAAAAATAATTCTCTCTCTCTCTCTCTTTCTAAATTAATGATCGGTGCATGTGGCTGCTCTCCTCATTTTTCCATCCCCCTCATCACTTCACGACCCCTACACATACCTACTATAATTATGTGAAAATGAATGCATATAGTTGCGAACATTTTTGCAAGACATTTCATAGTGACAGAGTTGAGAGTTATTGCAGCAGATACGGAAAACAGATTTGAAGAGATTAGAGATTATTAAGTAAATCAATACTCTTATGCCTTATATGACCATGCCTTCCAACTGTTTCTTCCAAATTCCGATAATATGCTAAAATGCAATAAAAGAATTCAATAATAGAAAAATGCTAATCCTGATTTTTTTTTTATAATGTAATGTGTGTTTTTCCCACCTTGCTTTGTTAGGAAACCTCCATCACCTGAAGTAATTTATTTGCGTCACGTTGAGCGAGCCCGACCTCAACAAACGAGGCAAGAGCAAGAGCGTTCCTTTGAGCCTCCAGTATTTTTGACACCCCTCCGTGATGTGAAGCAAGTTGAAGGGAGCCGAGCTCACTTTGAAGCTAAAGTTCATCCTGTGGGTGACCCAACAATGAAGATTGAATGGTTCGTGAACGGAGTTGCACTGTCAGCCAGTTCCCGAGCAAATCTTACTTCCAGATTCGGCTTCATTGCCTTGGACCTCCTCAGTTTGGTTCGAATGGACTCGGGTGTTTACACTTGTGTCGTCAGCTCCGCCACAGGATCCGCTGAGAGCTCTGCCACCCTCACTGTTGAATGTAAGTCATCAGCTCATCATCTCTAGCTTAAACAAACAAAGTTGTGCGGGGGGAAGAAAAAATTAGTTTGGAAGGGGAGTCCTTTCAACGAATGCCAATGAATGAATGCATGGCCAGAGGGATTAGTAAATATTAAAAAAATATGGAAATATGATGAAAAAATGTAAACTTTTTCCTTTGAACAGCCCGGACGACCGTCGAGCGTGTCTCTCAACATCCCGACAGCTGGGAGAAAATCCAACAACTTGAGGACTACGTTCGGTTCACAAGGCAAGAGTCTGTGGAAGAGTACAAGCAGAGACCTGTATTTACGAAGGAATTAGTCAACTTGGGAGAACTGAATGAGGGGAAAAATGCTCACTTTGAGGCTACCTTAACCCCCGTCTCGGACCCTTACATGCGTGTCGAGTGGTTCAAAGATGGCATTACCCTCACAGCTAGTACGTCCCCACACATATAATTAATCTTATTACTAAAAATTCTTGACCCTCCAGATTTTGATCTTCAAAATGATAAACACCCTCTTGTTCATATAGGCTCTCGTATTACAACAATTTTCAATTTCGGCTATGTCAGCCTTAATATCCAACATCTGAGAGCCGAGGACTCTGGCACATACACTGTCCGTGCAGCAAATCGTGTTGGAGAGGCCCTTTCCCATGCCGTTATTCAAGTACTCGGTAATTCGAATACGGATATGTGAATATGATATTTCTCACGTTGTTAATATTCATTCGTCGTGACAATTGAATTTTATATTCTAATATTCTGATAACTTTATTTTAACTTAACAGCCAAAAGCTCAGTGACTGGATCTCTGGACATCCCAGAACAACAGAAATATATCCAGTCCGTGGAAGAAATGGAAGCTTACCATCAGTTATCTCAATTTAAGCGTGTGGACGAAGTACCCGAGTCAACTTCTCCTCCAGAATTTAAAACTCCTATTAGGGACCAAGTTAATATTAGAGAGAACGGTTTCGCTCATTTTGAAGCCCGACTTGAACCTGTTGGTGATCCTAAACTCAGGGTTGAGTGGTTTAAAGATGGCAGACCCGTCGAAGCCAGTGCGTCTAATATAAATTTTACATTTTACAACATTGTCTTTCTCAGAAAGCACCATGTTAAGAAAAAACTAAAATGAGGGAATTAATTTCCATTGTTAATTGAATTCTGCAGGCTCACGCATCACAACATTCTTCAATTTTGGCTACGTGGCTCTTACAATAAAGCAAGTGACGACACATGACCAAGGTGTGTACACCTGTAAAGCAAGCAATGCTCGGGGAGAAGCCGCAACTTCAGCAAATCTTAGTGTTATTTCCAATAAGGACATTGTTGTCGATAGCCAACACCCTGAAGGACTTGAGAAAATCCAATACCTCGAAGATTCCAGGTAATTAAAAGAAAATGGAAGGGTTATTTAAAATACAAAGGATCAAATAATTCACAAATATTTATTTTATTGTATTCGTAGCCGGTACAGCAAAACCTCCACAACCACTACCGAGGAGTCAAAACAAATTGCACCAAGGTTTTTGGGACCAATGAAGGGAACGAATAAAATTCGAGAAGGACAGAGGGCACATTTCGAATGTCGTCTGGAACCTCAATCGGACACCACTATGAGGGTAACATTCTAGACACGTTTGACTAATTCTGTTTAAAGTTAACAAAACTATCGCATAAATCATATCTAACGGAAATTTAAAAAAACAAAAAAATATATAGGTCGACTGGTTCCTGAATGGAAGGCCACTCATGACAGCCAGCAGAATTCAAACCTACCACGATTTCGGCTACGTTGCTCTGGATATCCTAAATGTCCGAGCTGAAGATACTGGCGTTTACACCGTTGTAGCCCGAAATTCTGTGGGAGAGGCTCGTTTGGATGGAACCATGTCAGTGGAGACAAGGCGGGACATTGACACAACTGCCATCCACCAAGTAACTGAGAAACGAACTAAAGAATTTGTAGAACCCGTCTATGAAATTGAGGAAGTCTGCAAATCCAAACCCGTCTTCGTTCAACCCCTACAAGACCAACGACCAATGCCCGAGGGCAAAGCTATTCATCTTGAAGCTAGGCTAGAACCCATGGGAGATCCTACAATGAGAGTTGAATGGTTCTTCAATGGAAAACCAATCACAGTTGGATCTCGATTTAAGACTTACTATGACTTCGGATACGTTGCATTAGACGTGATTTCAACGACCAGTTTAGATTCTGGGGAGTACACCGTCAGAGCGACAAACAAACTTGGAAGTGCTCACACTTCCTCCGCTGTGAGAGTAAGTGTCCCACCAACTATGTATTTCAAAATTTAAGAATGCGGTTGCGAAATTTCAAAGAATTTTCAAAACAAAAATGATTTCAAAAAGATTCAGATATATTTCATTTTCACTTACTTTTCTTTTTAGATCTTGAGCAGGGCAGCCATTGACGTTACTAGTCAAAACGAGTCCGCTCTTGAGCAGATCAGTTATCTTGAGGACTCCTCCAAATACAAGCGGGATGTTCAAGAAGAAGTATTTCAACAACAAGTCCCAGTGTTCACTAAGCCTCTTAAGAATGTATCAACTATCGAACTATCTAATGTCCATTTGGAAGCACGACTTCAACCTGTTGGGGACTCTAGCATGAGGGTCGAATGGTACTGCAATAACAAACCAATTCCAGTGGGTCATCGATTCAGACCTGCATATGAATTCGACTACGTCGCACTCGACATCCTCAGCGTGTACACAAGCGATTCCGGGGTGTACACTTGCAGAGCCGTAAATAATTTGGGTGAAGCCGTCACATCCTCTGCGCTTCATGTAATTGGTAAGAATCCGCATAGGAAAATACGAGAATAAATTTCGGACTCCTCTCCGTACTTCTTGCACGGATTTAACTGATTTATTAGTCACATTTGAACACATTATGACTCCCATTTTGGTTTTTTTCTATGCAGCTCGAAAGGATGCTCAACTAGGAGCCAACCAAGAGTCAAGTTTGGAACGATTCCAAATTCTAGAAGATAGTTCCCGCTACCGTCGAAGTGAGATCGTGGATGAAGCCGTTACGATTAAACCAAGATTTATTACCAAACCCAAAAATGTCCAAGCAAAGGAGTCTCAAAATGCTCATTTCGAAGCCAAGCTTGAACCAGTGACTGATGCTAATCTCAATGTAGAATGGTTCAAGAATGGGAAACCCATTACTGTAGGATCCCGATTCCGTCCAATCCATGATTTTGGCTATGTTGCCCTCGACATCATCGGTCTCATCCCAGAAGATTCCGGTATTTACACTTGCCGTGCTGAGAATTTGAATGGAGTAGACAGCGTAGAAGCTGAGATTCGAGTCAAAGCCGGAAGAAACATTTTGACCGGAAGCCAAGTTGAAACCAAGAGCATCGAGGAAATTCAAATTTTGGAAGAAGGAAGAGTGACCAAGAGGAAAAGTTGGGATGAGGAAGTCGTCACCACTCAAGCCCCCGTCTTTACCACCTCCCTCAAGAATGTCGAAATTAAAGAATTACAGAGGGCCCACTTTGAGTCACGTCTCATTCCTGTGAGTGACCCAACCATGAAAGTTGAATGGTTCAAGGACGGCGAGCCGGTCAAGTCCGGTTCCAGGTTCAATGAGACTTTGAATTTCGGATTTGTGGCACTCGACATTATGCAATGCACACCGGAAGATACTGGAACTTACACCTGCCGAGCTGTCAACGCTCTCGGTCAAGCCGTCACCAGTGCTATTTTAAATGTTCATTGTAAGATTTCTGTAGATATCTCTTATTTAAAATATAGAGTTTATAATAACAAATCATATAACGCGATAATGCTTTAAACTAATTTAAATTCAAATGTCTTTCATTCACAGCCAAGCGATCAATTATCCAAGAAAGTCAACACACTGCCGCCTTGTCATCCCTCAGAAGTTTGGAGGAGCGGAAGTTGCAGAAAACCACATACCAAGATGAAATGGTGTCCCAAGCACCCTTCTTCACACAACCCCCTAAGAACGTCCAACAAGTTGAGCAAATGCCCGTTCACTTCGAGGCGAGACTTATCCCTGTAGGAGATTCTAGGCTTCAAGTAGAATGGTTGAAGAACGGAATGCCCATCCAAGCTTCCAACAGAATCTCCACTGTACATGACTTCGGTTTTGTCTCACTCGACTTAAAATGGGTCACTCTGGATGACTCTGGCGCATACACATGTAGAGCCGTGAATGACCTAGGTCAAGCAGTCACAAGTGCTAACCTTGTCGTTCTCACTAAAGCAGACGCTCTTAACCTTCACGAAGCATCCCTGGAAAAGATCCGAATGCTCGAAGATACCTCCCGCTATAGCCGTGGAATTGAGGAAGAAGTTATTGTCAACAGACCCCCACGATTTGTGACACAAGTCGGTGGACCCACAGACCTTTGGGAAGGACAATCTAGTCATTACGAGTGTCGCATTGAACCATACCCCGATGATAGCATGAGAGTGGAATGGTTCAAAGATGGCACTCCACTCCCAAGTGGACATCGATTCAGGCCCATCTATGACTTTGGTTTTGGAGCCTTAGATCTCTTAGGACTAACTGCAGCCGACTCCGGGGAGTACGTCTGCAAGGCAACGAATAAAATTGGAACTGCCACCTCTTCCATTAGAATTAATGTTAAACGTAAGTCACATTTGGAATTTACAGAATCTTATTTATATCTATATATATTTCAGTAATACTCAAGAAATCCTAGCTCTCTGGCAACCATTAAATATATTGATATTTCTTATAGCTAAATCTAATTTAATCTTGGACACTCAACACGCCGATGCACTCGCAAAGATCCAACGGCTGGAAGCTCCATCGCGCAAATCCAAAGCACAGGAGCCTGTTCTCCTAGAAAAGCCAAACTTTGTTCGGCCACTCAGAAACATTGACCGCGTTGCTCAAGGACAACCAGCTCATCTTGAAGCTACTCTTACACCAATCAATGACCCAACAATGAAAGTTGAATGGTACCGAAATGGAACACCAATTCCACAAGGTGAGATCTTTAAATTAATTATTAGATTTTCTACACATTTTCCTTACAACTATAAAAGAATGAATGTATTCAAATGATATGAATTTTTTGAATTATTCCATTTAATCAAAAGGACATCGATTCAAGACCACGAACGACTTTGGATTTGTGGCATTGGATGTTCTGTATGCCTACCCTGAAGATTCTGGAAATTACACATGTCGGGCTGTGAATGCTGCAGGTGAAGCAGTTACCACTTGCTCTATAGCAATTCAAGGTAAGACAAAAATGTGGTGCACTTTATTAAGGAAGAAATATCTACATTCATATTTGATGACTTTCAAACAAAAATATAGTTAATAATTAATAAAAATAATTAATTTATATTTATAACTGTACTTCATGAAACAGGACAAGCTGGCTTGGATACACAAACGCTGGATGAAGACAGATTAAAGAAAATCAGAGACTTGGAAGCTTATGAAAGACCCAGGCCAAGTGAAATTGAGCTCAAGATGGAAGCACCAGTTTTCATTACACCTCTCAACAGCTTAGAAAACTTGAAGGAGTCCGACCACGCTCATTTGGAGTGTCGGTTGACGCCTGTGAATGATCCAAACCTCAAAGTTGAATGGTATGTCAATGGCGTGGCCATCAAAACAGGTCATCGATTCCGAACAACACATGACTTTGGCTACGTCGCTCTCGACATTTTGTACGCTTATCCAGAAGATACTGGAGTCTACATGTGCAAAGCTCGTAATCTTGTGGGAGAGGCCGTCAATACATGCAACATTGCTGTGTCTGGTAAGTTTTCAATTCTTTGAGCATTTCAAACATTTTTTAAAACTGTTTCTGTGAGCTAGTGAATTTAAAATCTTAATTTTGAACTGTGAAAACAGAAAAAAGAAATATCTATGTGGACTCTCAGCATCCTGAGGGTTGGGCAAAGATCCGGGACTTGGAATCCTTCACCCGACCATCCAAGATCCAAGTAGATGAACCCGTAGCTGCCCCACCCAAATTCACATCCAGCTTAGTTGGAACGACTGAAGTCTATGAAGGAGACCGTGCTCATTTCGAATGTCGGGTAGAACCCATTCGTGACTCATCTCTGAAAGTAGACTGGTTCCATAATGGGAAGCCATTACCTCAAGGAAATAGATTCCACACCACCTTTGACTTTGGCTATGTCGCCCTCGACATTAAACACTGTGTACCTGAAGATGCGGGAGAATATACGGCGAGAGCTGTCAATTCCCTCGGTGAAGCCGTCAATAGTATTAGCATGAAAGTCATCCCCAAAGGCTCAATCATTACCGACTCTCAACGTCCCGAAGGTCTGGACAAGATCCGAGCTCTGGAAGAACCCAAGAGCAAACCTAAATTGGAGGATGCCGTCACTTTCCAACGACCCGTCTTCACTGTACCCCTGTCAAACTTGGATGGACTCGCAGAAATGGAAAATGCTCATTTTGAGGGAAGACTCATTCCCGTCAATGATCCCAAATTAAGAGTTGAATGGTTTAGGAATGAGAAACCATTGGAGGAAAGCTCAAGGATTAAGAGAACACATGACTTTGGCTACGTAGCACTGGACATCACCAAGATCCGTCCAGAAGATGAGGGCGTGTACATGTGCAGAGCATTAAATGAGCTCGGCGAAGCTGTCACAACAGCATCTATGAAAATCAAATGTAAGTAAACAAAATTAGCTCAATGCATATCGTCTGTGAAGAACCAAAATGACCCATATCCAATTGTAGATAAAAACAATATCCACTATCTACAAAAATATTGACACATGTCTTGAGAACATTTAAATAGGATATTTTGGAATTTTCGAAAACATGTAAATAAAACATTTTACACTTTTCAAAAACGTCTAAGTAGAATATTTTATGCATGTTTCGCATTTTGTTTTTATGACATAGTTCATTTTGATTCTAGCTTAAATTGGATATGGGTCATTTTGGTTCTTCACATACGCTATACAATGACAACCTAAAAACAAACTTTAGTTCTTTCAAGGCAAATTAAAATTCCTACATATTAATTAATTTTTGTCATCTCCTAATATTTACAGCCCACGATAGTATCTTGTCCGAATCTCAGCATCCAGCTGGTCTCAAGAAAATCCAAGAGTTAGAAGCTCCAGGACCTCAAAGACCATCTGAAGCTGACAAAGTATACGATAAACCAGTATTTACAGCCTCACTCACCGGCCCCGAAGAACTCTGGGAAGGACAACATGCTCACTTTGAATGCAGAGTTGTCCCCGTCGGAGACTCCAACTTGAAATATGAATGGTTCTGTAATGGAGTTGAACTCAAAATGGGTAAACTACTTACGCAGTCCAATTTTGTATTGTGTGTTATAAAAAGTATTCCTCAAAATAACCACAAGAAAGATTTTTCCCTTGTGTGATTTCACATCATTTTTATTTTCTTATACTATTCTTACTTTTCCTTCCCGCGTCCATAGGAACAAGATTCCGTACCAATCATGACTTTGGTTTTGTCACCCTCGATGTTTTGTCTGTGATTCCTGAGGATGCAGGCGTTTATATGTGCAAAGTATCTAATAAGGCTGGTGAAGCCATCACTTCTACATCTATGAGAGTTAAAAGTGAGCATTTATATTTTTTATGGTTTCAGTCCAATTTCTAAAATTCTTTTCTTAACTCCCTCGAACAATTATAATACTGACACAATTATTTGAGAACTTTCGGTAATACGTACTTATAATCAATGAAATTATAGCTCGTCAATCAATTCTTGGGGACTCTGCCCATCCTGAAGCATGGGACAAAATCAAGCTTCGAGAGGCTGAACCTAGGGACCAAAAACCCGAATTCATTGACACTTTCCCAACTCAACCACCTGTGTTCACAACTAATCTTTTGAGTCACGACAACTTGAAGGAAGGACAAAATCTTCATCTGGAAGCATTCGTGGAGCCTCGAGGAGACCCACACCTTTCCGTGGAATGGTACAAAAATGGTGTTCCTCTTACTACAGGTAAGTTTACAAATAATATTGTCTTTAAATAATATCCTACATGTATAGCTATTTCGTTTCTGACATCTGATCAAAACTTAAATATTTCAGGTGCTCGTCTACGTTCTACCTTCGACTTTGGTCTCGTCACCCTGGACATCAACGGTTTGAGGCCAGATGACGCTGGTATTTACGTTTGTAAAGCTAAGAATTTGCACGGCGAGGCAAGTACAACGGGACAGATTAAAATTGAAGACTCACCCTGGCTCAGAGGTGATACTCTCCGACCTGAAGCCTTATCTAAAATTCAACAACTGGAACAACCCAGAGACGAAAGCAGACCAGAGACTGAAGTTGAATTTGACTCTCCACTAATTTTGAGTCACTTGAATAACTTGGAGCTGAACGAGGGAGAGAATGGTCACTTTGAGTGCCGAGTGGAACCTTTCAAGGATCCTACTCTCAGAATCGGTGCGTCAAATACTCTTTTCTACATTTACTATGCATTAATTATTGCATGTATAATATGTTAGGTAATGTCAATTCTGCCCGGTGCCAAGTTGTAAACATTTTTGTATTTTTTGTCTGTGCAGAATGGCTCATTAATGGACAGCCACTCCAGCCCGCTGCGAAGGCAGTGACTAAATTCGATTTTGGTTTGATTTCTTTGGACCTGAACAAATGTTACCCAGAGGATGAAGGTATGTACACTGTTCGTGCTACTAACAAGAAGGGCCAAGCTACAACTGCTGGAACACTCAAGGTTAAGAGCAAGCAAAGTATTTATTTGGATACTCAACATCCCAAAGGAGAAGCAGGGCTCGAGAAAGTCAACGAAATCGATGGGGCTTTTGCTGTAAGTTTTGAGCCAAGTAACTTTTTTTCAACTGACTATATGGTAATGACTTGAGATGCAAATTTAATTGTAATTACATTTGTATTTCAGGCTAAGCAACAAAGGAAGCCAAGCGTGCCAGATGCAATTTACCAGAAACCTTATTTCATTGTACCACTGGAACAAACTGTGAATTTAATTGAAGCTGATCATTTGCACATGGAATGTCGTGTAGAGCCCAAGGAGGATCCACTTTTGAACGTGGAGTGGTTCTTTAATGGCAAACCATTAGAACAAGGAACGAGATACAAGACAACTTTTGATTTCGGCTTTGTAACACTTGATTTGGATGGTGTTTACGACAGGGATCAAGGGCTGTACACTTGCCGTGGGTTCAATAAGCATGGAGAGGCCTTCACTGCAAGTACTGTCTACGTCACAGGTGAGGCCCGTAGAACGTTTCATGAGTGCTTAAATTATAGAATTATTATAATTGATTCTGGTTGTTGGGCACCATATAAACCAAGTGCTGGCGTTGGTTTCAATGGACGCCGCCAAGGCCAACGAGGCCCATTGCGGACAAGCCTGCAACAGTAACTACTACAACAGTTAAAATTACCCATTTGTTTGAATTTAATAGATAAGACATCCCTGATCTACGCGACACAACATCCTAAAGGTCAAGAAGGTCTTGACGCCATTCAGCAATTAGAAGATGCCAAAAAGAAAGCAGCTAGAGGACCAGCCAAGGATTTCGTTGGAATTCCACCCAAATTTACTTCACAGTTCCAAAACCTTCAGAACCTCTCAGAAGGCGACTTGGCTCACTTTGAAGCCAGCCTTATTCCAGTCGGTGATGAAACTATGAAAGTCGAATGGTTTTTCAATGGAAAGCCCCTTGAAGCAGGTACGTACTACTCATATAAATGCACTGTCAATTAAACATACAAAAAATTAGCTTTGAATCTATTTTAAATGAATTGCTTTTTTTAAAAAAAATTGTATAGCTCATCGGTTCCGAACCGTGTATGCTTTTGGAATGGTTGTTTTGGAAGTCCAAGACGTCAAGAAAACAGATGCCGGCACTTACACATGCCGCGCAACGAACAACTGGGGCAAAGATGAAATCGATGTCCAACTTGCTGTTGTTGACTTTGAGAAAGGACGACCACCCCGATTTACCTCACAAATTCAGGTAAGCATATCAAGTATTTTTTTATTGACACTCCAAATTAGTAGAGCTTGAGGAATATTTAAATATATAATATAATTGAATTAATGTTTTAGCCTCTGGACAATTTACGAGATGGCCAATCAGCTCACTTTGAAGCCACCTTAGTTCCAGTCGGTGATCCAGATATGGTTGTGGAATGGTTCCACAACGGCAAACCTCTAATGCCTTCATCTCGAATTAAGTCAATTTATGATTTCGGCTATGTGGTACTTGACATTGCCCAAGTTCAGACCGAAGACACTGGCGAATATGAATGCCGAGCCCGAAATAAGTACGGGCAAGACAAGACTCGAACAACTCTGGGCTGTACTGGCAAAGGTGGAGTTTACTACGACACATTGCAACCAGATGCGTACGCCAGAATTCTCGAATTGGAATCCTTTGGCAAAGAAAGGCCAGATGCCTCAAGTTTACTCAAATTACAACCACCAAAGTTTACCGAGCACTTCCAAGATCAAATCCATTTGAAAGAAGGACAGAGTGCTCATTTTGAAGCTCGTCTTATTCCTATTGATGATCCAGACCTTAAGGTCGAGTGGTTCTACAATGGCGTCAAGCTTAGGTCCGGTCATAAATTCCGTACCTTCCATGATTTTGGTATTGTCATTCTGGATGTTCTCTACTGCTATGAAGAAGACTCTGGTGTTTATGAATGCCGAGCTTGGAATAAATTAGGAGAAGACACCACCCGCGCCACTCTTAAATGTGCCAGCAAAGCAAGTCTCATCTTTGAGCCGCAAATACCGAAAGTGAGTAGCATAAATTAACTCCATTGTAAACCAATTCTTAGTCAAAAGCAGGATTTATCTTTTTAATCAACTACATTATTATTTTATCTTCGCAGCGAATGATGGGCGGTTTGGAAAAGATTCAAAACATTGAGGACTCTCTTAACCGAAAGCGTCGACGGGACGAGGAAGTGACAACGGGCAAAGCTCCGGTCTTTACTGTACCATTGGGTAATGTTGAAGGACTCCGAGAGGGAGAAAATGCTCATTTTGAGGCGAGATTAACTCCAACGGACGATCCAAAGCTGAAGGCAAACAAATGTTTATTTAAAGCTTACAGAGTTACATTTTTTCTTCTTTTTGTTCCCGTTTTTGATGCAATTTAAATAATGTAAATTAAAATGTAAATTGTACACTGATTAGGTCGAATGGTTTTGGAATGGAAAGCCACTCCGAACCGGTTCACGCTTCAAGACGTTCCACGATTTTGGTTTCGTCATCTTAGAGATTTCTTCGGTTTATCCTGAAGATGCAGGAGAATATTCTTGCCGTGCATTTAACGAATACGGTGAAGCAGTAACAGTTGCTACTATGAAGTGCAGTGGTAAGCGTGGACTCATCTTAGACAGTCAGCTCCGAAATGCAAACCAAACTATGGATAAGATCGCCGAGTTGGAGGGCTTAGGACGAGCAACATCAGTCACAGATGAACCAGAAGATAGCGGCAAAGCACCCACTTTGACTCAATTGACTGACATTACCCTCCCTGAGAATGGTTTGGCTCATTTCGAATGTAAACTGGAACCCGTGGGTGACAGTAGCATGAGAGTTGACTGGTTCCATAATGGCAAGAGCTTGAGCAGCGGCTCAAGAGTTAAGACCATTAATGACTTTGGATTCGTTATTCTTGAGGTTGCTGGGGTTTATGCTCGAGATGCTGGAAACTACACTTGTAAGGTACTTGAAAAATGGCCGGAGAGCTACAAATTTTGTACCGCAAGTTACTTAAGTACTTAGGCGGCATAAATATAATAAAATAAAATGAGTGCATTTAATTTATTTGTATACACGTTATTGTTACAGGCTACAAACCGTCATGGTGAAGCCACGAGTTCTTGTAATCTTACCGTCAAGGGTAGACAAGGAATTGTATCTGAGCCGCAACTACCAAGTCAATTCAAGACTGGAACCGAGTCCATACAAAAACTTGAAGAAAATCTCTGGAAACGGGATGAAATCATCGTTGAAGATGAGAAACCTAATCCGCCTCGATTTGTGACCGAAATTTCCGACATTGATGTCCTCGAAGGGCAAGCTGCCCACTTTGACTGCAGAGTTGAGCCCGTGGGTGACAGTAGCATGAGGATCGAGTGGTACCTGAATGGGAAACCATTAGTCACTGGCTCCAGAGTCCACACCAATGATGACTTTGGCTTTGTCAGCTTAGATTTGGACTGGACTTTTGCTCGCGATTCTGGTGAATATATTTGCCGGGCTGTCAACAAATGGGGATTCGCTACTACAAGATCAAAGCTTGTGTGCAAAGGTAAACTTTTTTAATCCCACGTATTTTTTTTTATCGGAATCAAACCAACCTACTTAAATATACATGCTTTTAAACTATTCATTAATTATATTCTTGATTACATTAGGAAAACGTGATATTGTCCTGGAATCTCAACTACCCTCTGGACTCGATGCCCAGAAACTGAGCGAATTAGAGCGAGGTCCACTTCGTGCACCTGAACATAAAGACGTCCCTGCCTCAGCACCCAAATTCATTACTCAGGTACAACTTTAACTCCGCTCTCACGTAAAATTAGATGAATAAAGAGCAACTAAACTAATTCTAACTAACTGTTAATCATTATTTACTATTTTCAGATTACACCCATCTCTTTGAGTGAAGGAGAATCTGCACGATTTGAGTGTCGCGTTGAACCAAAAACTGACCCAAGACTCGTCGTTGAATGGTTCAAGGACGGAAAACCCCTCCGAACTGGATCAAGATTCAAAACTGTGTACGATTTTGGATTCGTTAGCTTGGATATTCAAGGTGCCTATCCAGAAGATGCTGGTGAATACCTTTGTCGGGCTAAGAACGATTTGGGAGAAGATGTCACGAAAGCCACAATGGCTTGCAAACGTAAGATTTGATATTTATGTGTCCAACTATAATATTTTAAGAAATTTAAAAAAAAACGTACAGGAAAGTACATATAGAAATTATAATTTACACAATTTAGAACTCCCTGCAATCATTCTTGCGAACCAAATGCCAAAAGGAATGAAAAAATCAGACACTCTCGTCCAAATGGAGGCCGCTATCAAGAAATACACATCCGAAATATTCCTCACCGAAGATGACATTTATGATGCTGACAAGAAGCAACCACCAAGATTTGTCACTCAAATCCTAGACCAAAATGAGCTTACAGAAATGCAGATGACTAAATTCGAATGTCAACTTGCCCCTGTGGGTGATCCTCACATGAAAGTCGAATGGTTCCTCAATGGAAAACCACTACCTCATAGTAAGTCATATTTTTAATTATTACTTTTACTCAAACGTCGTCGTCAGCATAAACCCATATGGACAACTTACAAATACTGTGTATTACGTCACTGTTTTGAAATAATAAATTAAATTCAAACTTCATTTAAACTTGCAGAGAATCGATTTACACCAATTTATGACTTTGGCTACGTGGCTATGAACTTCGGGTGGGTCTACCCCGAAGACAGTGGAGAATACGTCTGCCGTGCCACCAATCTTTATGGAACTGACGAGACTAAGGCTACGATTAAAACGACAGGTAAACCAGGTATTGTTTATGATTCCCAATTGCCAGCTGGAATGCAAAGCATTGAGAAAATCCGAAAGATGGAAGCCTCATGGCAACAAACACCGGATCAACTGCTTGATGAAGAGAGGAAGCGAGAAGCTCCCGTCTTTGTGACTAAGCCAGAGCCCGTTGAAGTTTATGAAGGAGACTGGGCTCGTTTTGTTTGCCGTGTCACTGGGTTCCCCAGGCCAAGGGTCCTTTGGCTTGTCAATGGAAGAACTGTTATGAATGTGAGTTAAATAATAAAGCATTATTGCACAGGTTGCGTCATTTTGGCCGTTTCGTCTTTCTCGTCCCTCGTTGAAGTGTCAAACATTATGAAACTGATTGTTTCGTGGTTTAAATAATTAATTCCTAGGGAACTCGATACAAGCTTACTCACGACGGAATGTGGCACCTGGACATCCCCAAAACTCGTCAATATGACCATGGTTCCGTGGAAGTCTTGGCCAAGAACAGCTTGGGTGAGGCGTACGCCAAAACAGAATTAATCGTAAGAAATCGTCATGATGACTACAGAGGAGTTTTGAAGAACTCACCGAGGCGTAAGATTTTAAAATTTTAATAGATAACAAACTAGTTGATTTGTTCGTGTCCTTGTCTACGAACTAACAGTGTACCTTGTGTCCCTTGTCCAACTGATTTTTTATGTTCCAAAACAAAAGCCTGGTACGACATGGACTTGAAAACATACCAAGAGGATCGTAACACTGAGCTTGACAAAGTGTTCGAGGAGAGGAATACGGGTAACCAATCTATTCTCCATGCTCCTGAAACTTTCGGAGGTAAAGTCAAAGAAGCGGAAGTTCTTGAGTGGCAAGAACGTGTCAAAGCCAAGAAGAATGATGAGTATTATGGAAAGATCAAAGAGGTATAATACTGTAGTTTTAACTTTAAAGATTTGGTGTAGGAGAAGGAAATCATTTTGGTAGGTAGTTTAGTAAACAGGGTAATTATTAAATTCAAAGCTGGAAGAAAGCCAGTTGATGAAAGAACAACGTATTCGTGAGATGTCCCGGCAACAAGCCATTTCTGGAGAGAAAAAATCACTAGCCAAGAATATGGCCACTAATTATGAGCAAAAGGTGGCCGAGGATGATCAAGCAAAGATCACCATCCAGGAGCATGCAAACCGCGTCTCCAAGAAAGATATATCCAGCGTCTTTATTAAGTCTAATTTAGAAAGGACTGAAAAGGAAACTGAAGCCAGGACAGACGAATCTACTATCAAACTTAGGAAAACTAAGTGAGTCAGGCTTAAAATTATTTATTAAATTAATAAAATAGGTAAATTCTGTTTACTGACGACGATTCCAAAAGTACGGAAAGCTAAGCAAACAGTATTGCTCAATACAATTTTAAAATTTCAGAGTGGAGGAACTCCAAAGACCACTGGAACCCTCCGAAACTTCTGTACATGGAAGGGAGGTTCAAACCTCTACCAGTAAACAAGTCCAGAAGGAGGTACTATACTCTTTTGTACAATTGCTTTTTTAAAAGAAAGTTTAAATTCATAACACATTTTAATTGAACGCCCTGTTTTGAATGTAGACAAAAGGAGATTTAGAGATCACTAGGAAAATCACTGCTACAGAAACCTCTGAAATGGAACATAAGGGCAAAACCGTTGAACGAGTTGTTCAAGGCCAAGTTGTAAGTTATAACTCACTTTGATCACTTAGAATCCTACAGTACTAACAGTACTATCAGTTATTTCCTATACCCTTTCCTATAATTGAAATTTGACTATTATACAATAGAAACCAGCAAAGCCACCAATTTTCACCAAAAAGATTCAGCCTTGTCGCGTTTTCGAGAAAGGAGAAGGAAAATTCGAGGTTGAATTCGACGGTGACCCACTTCCAACAGTTAAATGGTTCAGAGAGAACTTCCCAATCCAAAATTCTGACGATTTTAAAATTCATACGTTTAGTACAAAGTCTATTCTGGTCATACGCGAAGTAAGTTCCTTACTATACAAAGACTCTCTAAAAAAATAAATCATCACCTTGTCTAAAATATATCTTATGCAATAAAACTAACTGAAATTACTTGTGGTGCAGGTCTTTATGGAAGACTCGGGTATTTTCTCTTGCGTTGCTGAGAATCGTGGAGGTGCAGCTAAGTGCAGTGCCAATCTAGTCGTTGAAGAAAAATCGAGCAAATCCCAAGGAAGCGGTGTCGTTCCACCCAACTTCCTCACAACAATTCAGGATAAGAAAGTGAAAGCAGGATCAGTCCTACGATTCGATGCTAAAGTGTCCGGTGCGAAGCCACTGGATATTTACTGGCTCAAGGTACATTAACCTATACATAACGATAATTTGTGAGGAGAAAAGATCATATCGTCTATGAAGAACCAAAATGACCCATATGCAGTTTTAACTAAAACAAATATCAATTATCTACACAAATATCAATTATCTACACAAATATTGTAAAATGTGTCTTAAAAGCATTTTAATAGAACATTTTGAACTTTTCAAAAATATGTAAATAGAACATTTTACACTTCTCAGAAACATGTAAATTGAACATTTTGAACTTTTCAAAAACATGCAAATAGAACATTTTACGCTTTTCAAAAACTCTTAATTAACATTTCACGCATGTTTCTCATTTTGTTTTTATGACATAGCTCATTTTGATTCTAGATTAAATTAGATTTGGGTCATTTTGATTCATCACAGACGATATTATTAATAGTAATTTCTTCCTTACAAATTGATGTACATGTCTATACTATATTGTTTTCAGAATGGAAAGAAGGTTGTCCCAGATCTTCGTCACAAAATTGCCCAAGACCAGTCCACCTTCAGCGTCATCGTGAGCAATACTGTTGCTGGAGATTCTGGCACATACGAATGTGTTGCTATCAACAGCGTGGGTGAAGCACGGTGTGAGGCGGAGGCTATTGTGGAAGTCACTGGTCAGCCAAGTGATAAAGCTCCTAAAAAGGAGGAAGCTGGAGACGTTGCACCAGTTCTGGCTGAACCCTTAAAAGCTGCTGCAGTTCCTGAGGGACAAATTGCTATTTTGAAAGCTCGCGTCCAAGGAAGGCCAGGTATGAATATATCGATCATATTTTAGCTCAGATTTATCCTTTTCTCTTTCATGCTAATTTTCCAATGAGCTCAATATTCAAATTTTAACCCTGTTTCAGCGCCTACCATAAAATGGACGAAGAATGGAAAACCTATCAAACCAAGTAAATACTTCAAGATGACAACTGAGGGCGATGCCGTCGTCCTGAAAATCACGGAAACTTTCCCAGAAGATGAGGGATCGTACACGCTCACTGCCACAAACTCCAAAGGAACAGCTACATCTACTGCTGTTTTGAAGATTCTTCGTAAGTTGAATTCCCTTAATATGTACACAATATTTTCAGCTTGTGAGCATATGCCCGAATGGAGTCATATTTTTAGAAGCTTTAAAAGACAATTATGTAAATTCTGTGTTCGCATATTGTACAGCTCAAGAAAGTACGGAAGCTCCACCGACGATGACGCCACTGCAGGACGTGACTGTAGATGAAGGTGCACCTGCACAGTTCAGAACTCAAGTCACTGGAAATCCTACGATTCAGTGGTTCCGGGAAGGAGCTTTAATTCCTCAATCGGAGGACTTTGCTGTAAGTTGAAAGAACTACTCAATGTATTAATTTTGTTGTTGTCGTGTATGTCTCGTATAGTTTTTGTCTCATTCCGTGAATTAATTTGTTTTGTACTGTTTTTATTATTGTTTTTTGACATGTTTCCGATTCCAAGAGTGGAATGGAATCGTAGAATTTAGAATGTGTATATCAGTATAAATATTTTCGAGGGAAAGTATAATTTATAATTTAAGTAGAGAAAATGCTTTTACGAGAGCATTCTGAAGGGGGATGAGTCATTTTGATGGGACATTGATAAGTATGAAAACCAAAAACAAAAGATAAAAAAATGACATGATGCGTATGTATAAAACAGATGATTCATGAAGGACCGCATGCTGTTTTACTCATCAAAACAACCTACGAAGAAGATTCAGGAACTTTCTCCTGTCGTGCTACAAACTCTGCGGGTCAATCAGAGACCTCTGCTTTGCTCACTGTTAAAAGTAAGGATTAGAAAAAATTCAAAGTAAAATGCCCTTGCGATTCATTCATTTGAAATAATGAATTTTAAGCAAAATATGAATATGCAGCTTTTTTCAGTTCTGTGTAAGTGACCATTGTAAAAACAAAACAAACAAAAACAAATTGTAATTTACTAGCTTATGTATTTATTGCTACATTAGATACTACGTTTGGACAAGATATACAAAAAATTCCGCTTTTTAAACACAAAACAAAACGATATAAAATTTCCAAAGCTTTTTAGGCTTTAATGAACTTGCGCTGACCTTTTTTCCTCCTTGCTCTCTATTTTACTGCTCTCTTTCTCTCTAACTCAATCTCTCTCACTTACTTGGGGGTTCAGTTTAATAAAGGTTCATTCGAAAATAACAAAAATAAAATTGTTCTCTTTTGTTTTTTCGTCATTGTTCTTCTAATGATAATGTTGTATTATAATGTATGTATTTATATGATACGTATGTATATATTTATCTGTTGAAAAAATTGGCATATATCAACAACTTACAACTGTATTTTTACAGTAATTTCTTGGCATGGATATGAATGGGAGACAGGCAGGCATTTTGCTCGCCCGCCCACGTGACGGCTCGATCCTTCACTCATTTTTATCTTCTCATACATACCAAACGAACAAAAAAAATCAAACTCCTTTCGTTATTCGTTTATTTTTTTTCATGATGACAAAAAAATGATGGAACGACAGAACGACATGAACGAACTTATAAAAAGAACGAACAGATAAGATCTTTTCACAAAGTTAGAACAATGGTCATTTACAAAGAATTTTATCTGCCTGTCTCTCACGGGGATATGGAAATTGTTAAACAAAAATAAACAAAAACTCAAAAATAAATCTTCGCAGGGGCATTTAACACACATACACTTTCATGTTTCTTTCTGCTGCTTTAAAACAAAAACAAAAAAACTTTCGGGACTTAAAAAACTCCTTATATAGGTCGAACTTCGGTGGTGGGTTTAACTCAAACTAATGAAAATGTACTACCCAAGTCTACTGGCCCCACTATTGGCCAACTTCCAAAGTCGAGTCAGGTTTATGAGCTTATTGAAGATGCTGAGTTGATGCGAGTTGAGAATCGTATTAATGAAGAGATGATGAAGAAAAGTAGTGGGCAGGTAGCTCCCGTTTCTTGGCGTAGTAAACTTGATGATGATTCTAGCAAAAAACATCCATCGTCATCACAACAAGCATCCGTTCCACCTTGGCTGAGAAAGAAAAAAACCGTCAAAACTGAAGAACAGCCCAAAGATGAAGGACCAACTTGGCTCAAACCAAAACTCAAATCCTCTACTAAAAAGACACAAAAAACTAGCGACACCGAAATAACTCAAAACGAGGGTGAAATCCACACCGAAAGCAAGCAGAGTACTCAATCTTCAGTTGAGATTCAAGAAAGCAAAGAAGGCTCCCAGCCGTATGCTACCACTGAGGATACTGACATTCTCGCCGTAGACCAATCCAAAGACGAGCAGAAACCTCAGGATGAAAATCTTCCAGTATGGCAGCGAAAGAAAAAGGAATTGAAGCCAAAGACACCACTTACTGCACAAGCTTCAGAAAGCACACCCTCCACTGCAAATGAAGGCGTTGACAGTCCACAACAGCCCCAGACCACAACTGATGAGGAGGACAAAAAAGTTCCTATTTGGCAACGCAAAAAGAAAGATCTAAAACCAAAATCTAAGCCAGAAGATGTAGACAACTCCCAAGTTGTGACATCTGTTGAGGATTCCGAAATTCTAGTTGTAGAAAAAAAGACTGATGACAAAAAAGAGGAAAACATCCCTATTTGGCAAAGGAAGAAAAAAGAATTAAAACCAAAATCTATCCCAGCCGATGATGACAAGGATCAGGCAACTGGAGATAAGGAAATTCCTCAACAACCTGATGCTCAAACAATAGACAAAGACGCATCTAATGTGCCGCAATGGCAACAGAAGAAAAAAGAACTGAAACCTACCAAACCACAAGAGACACTTGTTTCTCCTACACCAGCAGGAACTGAAGAACAAATAACTCCAGAGACTCAAGAAACTCCAGAAACTGATGCCTCTGTACCCAAGGGGCAGAGTAAAAAACAAAAGTCTACTGAAATTAGTAAACAAAAACAGGAGGTAAAATCTGATGGGAAGGTTGAAATTTCAGAAAATGATGATAAAGAATCTCAAGAAACTCTTCAACCACAGCAACCACAAGAACAAAAAGTACCGGTATGGCAACGGAAACGGAAGGAATTAAAACCTACAAAACCAGAGGAAAGCTCTCAGGCGATTGATGAGAAAACTTTACAACCGGAATCTAAATTACTCCCAACGGATGATGACACAGTAAAGACTAAACAACCAAAAGGAACAAAAGATACTCCTGAGAAGAAAGGAATCCCGAGAACGCCTCTCGATGAAACGAAGGCAGCTACAGTCACACCTGATTCTGAAAGCCAGTTGGAGACAACTGACTCTTTGACTACTTCAGTCAGCATAGATAGTAAGGCGGACGATAAGGATACGCCAAGTAGTAAGAAGGTGCAAAAGCAACCTAAGAAAGATGCTAAATTGGTGGTCCCCCAAGATGACGATGATAAACATCTAGCTGAGAAATTGAGTGATGACTCAAAACCACAGAGTTTGGAGAAACAGCTGCCAATTTGGCAAAGGAAGAAAAAGGAGCTAAAGCCAACAGATAAAATCCGTGAAGGACAGGATGAAAAGGATGAGTCAGACAAGACGACGGTGACGATTGCTGAACAAGACACTGATGAGCAGACAAGTGGGCTCCCAACCCAAAAACAAGATAAGTCTGATAAATCAAGTAAGACTAAAAAAATACGTAGGATTCGACAAGGCACAAATTTACAAGATAACGAGCTCGAGGAATTTAAAGGTGAATCAGAAGATGAGGGATCAGTTGGATTTATAGAAGGAGAGGAGGGCGATGAAGAAATTCCCGGATCCACATATGGAAAAGTTAAGGGGAAAAAAGTTAAATCCGCCAAACCCCTCGTCACACCAACTCAATCCGAAATTCAGCCAACCGAAACAGAGGAACAACAACAAAATGTAGATAAAACTAGAGAAGTCAGACCGAAGGACGCTAACAAACCATCTGATGAGACGCTGACAACTGCAAAAGTGCAAAAGAAGACTCGATGGGGACAGACCGTTCCTGAAAAAGAGTCTGCGCCACTACAAACACCAGAGGAGCAACCTCTCAAAATTGAGGATGAGCAGAAATCACCCACAGAGAGTCAAAAGAAATCGGCAGCCCCAAAAAACAAAAGGTGGGCTCAGTCTACCGCACAAAAAGATGAACTCCCAAAAACTGATGATACACTTGTCAAAGATACTGATGAGCAAGCTCAACTCCATCCCACATTGACAACTGAAGAGACTGAAACATTAGAGCTAGTGGTCGAGGATGTAGTTACAGTAGAAAAAGATGTTCCAACTCCACAAAAAACCAAAACTGGAGTTAAACCAGCAATCAAAGATGAATCGGAACAAAAGGAAGGAGTCACTTTAAAACCAGCCAAGCGTGGACAAAAACCGGATGATAAAGAAAGCGTACAAAAAGTTGAATTAAAGCCACTGAAAAAGTTGGGAAAGACCACGCCAACTGATGAGGCAACTGATAAGCCTCACGAAGACGCTGATGTCTCGGTGCCCAAGAAAATTTTGAGCGAAGCAGCTGAGTCAGTCACAAATGCTGAGGGTAAGACAGCAAAGACTCCAGCCACAAAAAAGAGTAGATGGGCAAAAACTGCTTCTTTAGAGCAAGACCAAAAACCAGATCAGGAGCAACCGGACATTCAGGAAAAATCCGAGTCCACGGTGGAAAATATTCAACCTGAGGAAAAACCCGAAAAAATTAGTAAACCTAAAACCGGAAGATGGAGTAAGCCAGCAAAAGATACACCAGATAATGACAATTCTGAACCTAAGCCACTACCTGACGCCATTAAACCCGACACTGAAGAGAATGTGCAGAGCAGCCAAGAACCATTGGATTCTGAACAATCTCAAGATGATGCTCCAAAGGTTCCAGGAAAATCTAAGCCTAGCAAAAAGGATCAATCTACGACAGATGCAGAAATTCCCTCCAAAGACTCGACACAAAAGCCATTTGATGTAAAACTAAAACATGTCGACAAACCAAAAGATACTAAACTAGTCAAGAAAATGAAAAAGAAAGTCGTCGACGGCCAGGAATATGAATATGCTGTTTATGAGCCAATAGAATTACCAGATCTTGGAGAAAGAGAGCAACCTGAGCTCGAAGTTTACGAGGGAATTGATTGGGGCGATAAACCAAAGCCAGAATCCAAACACGAGGATACAATCCCTGAAACAAAGTCCACAACAAAACCCAAAAAGAAAGTTCAAGAGGATGAACCATCTGCTCCAGGAAGACGCTTTACAGTCGGTGAAGGTAGCGTTCCCGATGAACAGCCTGACGAACAGGAAATTGTAGGGCTTAAACCAGTTCAAAGAGAAACTGAAGTATTAGATCAGCCTGCTGACAGTTCGCAGCACAAACCCAAAGAGCTCCCAGCTGAGGAAACCGTACAAGTAGCTAAACCATCCAAGAAAGAGCAAAAACTCAAAAAACCTAGAGTAAAGTCTCCTGGAGACCGGGAAGATCTCGAACTTGAACAACCTGAATTATTTGAAGACGAAAAGCCCGAAAAGCCGGAAGACGAAGAAAGCGAAAAAGAAAGCTGGTCTAAACGAAGCAGCGTCGCTGAAGATAAACCTGAGGATAAGCCCAAGAAAATCAAAATCGGCAAAGGCAAGAAACCGGAAAAAGTGCCGGAAGAAGAACATGTCAAGCTTAAGCCGGGCAAAAAGATCGAAAAAGAGGAAGAGTCCGAGGAGCAAATAAAGCTAAGAAAGGGAAAACCCATAGAGAAAGAAACTCCGGAGGAGGAAGGAGTCAAACTGAAAAAAGTACAGAAGCCCGTCGATACACAAGAAGAGCTTCAAACCAAACGTAAAACTAAGAAGAAAGACAAACCTGAGGATCTTCCCGAAATTGAGTCTGAAAGACCTGAACTCGAGAAATACGAGAAACCGGAATGGCCGACTGAAGAAAAGCAAAAGCCCGTATCCGTGGAAGCCAAGCAACCTCAAGTCGTCACTGCAACAGACGAGCAAACGCTAACACCCGTCAAACCAAGAACTAAAGACGAGAAGCCTGAGGAAGAAGGTCCAACAATACCAATGGGCAAAGAAAAAATTCCCACTGAGACACCCCAGGAAGAGAAAGTTGCTCTCAAGCCGCACAAGAAACCAGATGGCAAAGGAGATGATGAAGGACCGGAGGACACAGGCATTAAACCCAAATCATATGACACTACAGAGGGTGATGTGGAACTGGAGAAACCTGAGCATGGGAAAGGCAAGCCGAAAAAGAAAAAGAAAGTGGAAAAATCTGAGGCTGAACTCCCTGGAACGACAAGTGAAGATATTTCTTCCGACACAACAGCAAAGCCTAAAGAAACCAAAACTGATTCTGAAACTGTAAAAGTAGACGAAATGCCGCGTCAAATTACTGATGTTGTACCTGAAGCTGACACAAGCAAACCAGAGAAGTTTACAACTGAAGCTCTGGGACCTCACAGCAGTCCTCAATATATTTCGCCCGAAAAAGCTGACCATGGCCCAGAATCAGAAGAGGACAAAGTAGCTTTTACAGAAGATAAAAAAGCTAAGAAGAAAACGGCAGCTAAAAAAACTGCTGAAGATATGTCAGGTAAGATTTCTGATGTTAAAATTGTAGATGACAGCCCGGAGGAGCAACCAACAGTCACTCCTAATGTTGAACAAATATCTGAAGACAAACAAAAGAAACAGGTTACATTTGCAATGGACAGTGAAAAACCGAAGGCTGTGAAATTTGCGGAAGAAATAATTGCGCCCTCCGACGCTCAAGATGTTGTCGTTGTTGAAGAAATCATTCCAGTTTATGAAGACACTGCAGTCGATCTTGCCCCAGGCGTCAAGAAGACGACAGTTAGAAGAAAGAGAACTATTAAAAAGACGCGTCCAGATGGAACTATTGATGATTCAGCTCCTACTGTCGAAGAAATTGAGGACGTCACAACAACTACTGATGTTCGTACTGGCGTCGTAATTGAGGAGATTTCTCCTGTGGTCGAGGAGGCGGACAACTTAACACCAGAAACAATGAAACCAAAAGCACCAAAGAAGCGAGTCACTAAAAAGATTCGTCTAGACGGTACTGTGGATGAGTCTGCGCCCGTAATACAAGAAACAATTCAGGAAGTTACCCAGCCACTGGACACACACGATGAAATTGTTGTTGAGGAAATTCTTGCAGTCAGTGACGAAGAGTCTGACATTCAAGCTGGTGTCAAAAAGACAAAAGTACGAAGACGTAGAACTATTAAAAAGAAACGGCCGGATGGCACAACGGACAAAACTTCAGCGGATGTTGAGGAAATAGTTGAAGAAGTAACAACTATTACTGACTTTCATACTGGAATTGTTGTTGAAGAGATAGAGCCACTCGAAGAACTTGAAACGATTCCATCTGGAACAGAAATAACTAAGGCTAAAAAACGAAGAGTCACCAAGAAGTTACGCCCAGACGGCACAATTGATACATCTGTTCCTACAGTTGAAGAATATATTGAAAAAGTTACTCAACCAATTTCAACCGTAGACACAATACTAGTGGAGCAAGTTGTGTTAGAGAAACAAGCAGAAAAACCGAAAACAAAAGAACAGAAAATCAAATCGAAACGAGTAGTTACGAAAAAGAGCATAGAGGATTCTACAGATGAGTTCAAGTCGGGTTCAGAGGAAATCGAAGAAATTAAAGTAAAACCCCGAGTCATTGATACGCATGATATGATCATTGTGGTGGAAGTCCTTCCTATTACCGACGAAGAAGACGAGGATGTTGCTCCTGGTGTGAAACAGACCAAAGTTAAGTTGAAGCGAACCATTAAAAAGAAACGTGCAGATGGAACTGTAGACGAGGCTTCTCCTGTTGTAGAAGAAATAAATGAAGTTATGACAACTACAAAAACTGGTAATGGTACCATTGTGGAAGAAGTTGTATCTGTTTTGGATGAAATTACAACACCAGCTTTAGGTAAATTAATAGAAAAACCCAGAAAATTAAAAGTCACCAAAAAGATTCGTCCAGATGGCACGGTTGACGAATCTACGTCTGTCACGGAGGAGATCCCTCAACTTCCTTCATCGGATGATACAGAGGACGAAATTATAATTGTAGAAAATCTGCCGTTGGTCGGCGAAGAGGAACTGGCTCCAGGTGTTGAGAAAACAAAGGTTTTAAGGAAACGAATCGTTAAAAGGAGAAGTTTAGATGGTACTGTAGATGTATCCTCGCCTATCGTGGAAGAGTTTGAGGAAGTTGTAACAGTGAAAGATACCCGTGTTGGTGTTCAAATAGAGGAGATTCTTCCCATTATAGAAGAGGAAGATGAAGAGACACTGGCTTCATCTGAAAAACAAGAGAAATCCCGAAGGAAAAGAGTCACTACAAAACTGAAGCCAGACGGCAGTGTTGACAAATCCTCACCAGCTATAGTAGAAATTATTCAAGAAATTAGTCCTTACGTGGAAGAACAGCCTTCTGTCGAAAAAGGGAAGAAGAAGAAAAGAAGTTCCAAAAAGCAACCACATGAGACTTCGCAATTCGCGCCAGATGCACCAGAAGTAGAAGAAGAAGCTCTTTCAGCTCCTCAAACCATTGAAGAAATTATTGCAGAAGAGGTGATTCCAATTACAGAATCTGAATTGGAAGTCCTTGCTCCAGGCGTCAACAAAACCAAAGTCAGGCGAACAAAAGTAGTTAAGCAAACGGCCCCAGATGGAACTGTTGACGATTCTTTACCAGGTGTCGAGGAAGTTGAGGAAGTAATCACACTTGTTGACACCCGTACTGGTGTTGTTGTGGAAGAAGTAATTCCAGTCACCGAAGAAGAAGACACACCCACTTCCAAAGCTAAAAAGACAAAAATACCAAAAAAGAGAGTTACAAAAAAGCTACTCTCGGACGGTACTGTGGACGAATCCACGCCAGCTGTAGAAGAAATTGTTTACGAAGTCATGCAACCCTTGGATACCCAGGATGAGATCGTCGTCGAAGAAATTATTCCAGTTCTTGATGAAAAACCTGAAACACTTGCCCATGGGGTTAAAAAGACCAAGGTGCGAAGGAAGCGAACAATTAAAAAGAAACTTCCTGATGGATCCGTTGATGAGAGCTCACCTCCGGAAGAAGAAATTGAGGAGGTCACAATTTTGACTGATAGTAACACTGGAGTAGTAATTGAAGAAATTACTTCCTTGACTGAAGATTTGTCGGTAGACTCACCTAAAACTAAAACAGCCAAGGCTAAACGTAAGCAGGTCACAAACCAATTGCATCCCGATGGTACTCTGGATAAATCAAAACCTATTGTACATGAAATTATTGAAACTATAGCTGAAGTTAAGCAACCTGACAACGTTAAACTAGAAAAACCTACTACCATAAAAAAGAAAAAGCAAATACCCGCTGTAGATACTGAACCCAGTGAAATCCAGCTGGACGAGGCACCTAAGGAAGCAGATAAGTCCAGCAAAAAAACCAAGAAAACACGTTGGGGCACATCCATTTCAGTGCCAAGATCATTAGAAGGCATTCAGAAAGGGAAGCTCACTCACGGCACAATGCAAGCTCCTTCTAAAGTTATGCTGAGGCCTGTCCAAGGCAATCCGGAAGAATTATCTCAGATATCTGATGTACAGCCAGCAGCGATTCCCTTTGCGGTCAAGCTCAAGCACGTTGACAAACCAAAACCTGAAAAGAAAGTCAAACGCGTGTCACGGACAATGGAAGACGGCCAAGTTCTTGTTTTCGAAGAGTTTGAGCCTCTAGTCGTTCCTGACTTCGAACCTTATGAGAGACCAGAACTTGAAGTTTACAAAGGAATTGATTGGGGCGAAAAACCACAGCCAGAGGAAAAGACTGAGAAACAACCCGTCGCCCCAAAACCAACAAAAGTATCTAAAAAGAAAGTGGAAGAAGAAGCTCCTGAAGTACAAGGCCGTAAATTCACAACTGGTAAGGGAACAGTACCTGTTGAAATAGTATCAGAACAGGAAACAGTGCAATTAAAGCCCGTTGATCAGGTAGTTGTAGAGGCTGAAATTGAAGGGGAAGCAGTGGCATTTAAACCAACTGAGCTTCTAGTAGAGGAGCTTCCAATAGAAACTAAACCGTCCAAAAAGGTTTCAAAATTAAAAAAGCCTAAAGTAAAGACTCCTGGAGACCGGGAAGATCTCGAACTTGAACAACCTGAATTATTTGAAGACGAAAAGCCCGAAAAGCCGGAAGACGAAGAAAGCGAAAAAGAAAGCTGGTCTAAACGAAGCAGCGTCGCTGAAGATAAACCTGAGGATAAGCCCAAGAAAATCAAAATCGGCAAAGGCAAGAAACCGGAAAAAGTGCCGGAAGAAGAACATGTCAAGCTTAAGCCGGGCAAAAAGATCGAAAAAGAGGAAGAGTCCGAGGAGCAAATAAAGCTAAGAAAGGGAAAACCCATAGAGAAAGAAACTCCGGAGGAGGAAGGAGTCAAACTGAAAAAAGTACAGAAGCCCGTCGATACACAAGAAGAGCTTCAAACCAAACGTAAAACTAAGAAGAAAGACAAACCTGAGGATCTTCCCGAAATTGAGTCTGAAAGACCTGAACTCGAGAAATACGAGAAACCGGAATGGCCGACTGAAGAAAAGCAAAAGCCCGTATCCGTGGAAGCCAAGCAACCTCAAGTCGTCACTGCAACAGACGAGCAAACGCTAACACCCGTCAAACCAAGAACTAAAGACGAGAAGCCTGAGGAAGAAGGTCCAACAATACCAATGGGCAAAGAAAAAATTCCCACTGAGACACCCCAGGAAGAGAAAGTTGCTCTCAAGCCGCACAAGAAACCAGATGGCAAAGGAGATGATGAAGGACCGGAGGACACAGGCATTAAACCCAAATCATATGACACTACAGAGGGTGATGTGGAACTGGAGAAACCTGAGCATGGGAAAGGCAAGCCGAAAAAGAAAAAGAAAGTGGAAAAATCTGAGGCTGAACTCCCTGGAACGACAAGTGAAGATATTTCTTCCGACACAACAGCAAAGCCTAAAGAAACCAAAACTGATTCTGAAACTGTAAAAGTAGACAAAATGCCGCGTCAAATTACCGATATTGTACCTGAAGCTGACACAAGCAAACCAGAGAAGTTTACAACTGAAGCTCTGGGACCTGACAGTACTGTACTGGAATTAACTATAATTGAATCCCCTGTAGAAGAAAAAGAAGCAGTGGATGAAACTACAAAGATTAAAAAGAAGAAGCTGAAGAAAAGGAGAAGTAAGGACGTACCTCAGGATGAAGAGGATGAATTTGAAATTTTAGTTGGGGTGGAAATTCCTGTTGTTTTGGAAGACGCAGATGATTTGGCGCTCGAGGTTGGACAAGTTGACGTCGTGGAAGTTACTGACGATTTGCCAGAATCAGCAGACGTTCCTGCAGCAGATGAACCTGTGGATGAATCAATTCCGATTGATATTCTCCTCCAATCTAAATTACGGAAAACTAAAAAGAAAGAAAAGGAAATTGCTAAGCCAGACGACCTATATAAATTACAACTGGCCTTGAAACCTGCCCCTAAAGACGTTATAGACGTGAAAGTAGAATACAAAACCGAGCTTGTAATTGAGCAGCAAGAGCGTATGGTTTCAGAAGTCGAAATCCAACAAACTCATGGTAGTTTTAAGGAAATTGAAGTTGAAGATCATGATCATACTCTCAAACCACAAAGAAAAGTTAAAGCCGTTGCACCTCGATTTACCCAACCTTTGAAACCTGTGATTGGTCGAATTCGATCTGAACTTATGTTTGAAGTTCGGGTAGAAGGACAACCCAAGCCTGAATTAACTTGGTTTAAGAATGAGAAGGAAATCAAAGCAAGCTCAAGAATTGAAATTAGTAGAGATGAAGAGGTAGCTACACTTACTATTTTTGAGGCTGAAACCACTGATGAGGGAATTTACAGCTGTTGTGCTAGGAATCAAGCTGGTTCTGCTAAAACTACTTCAAATTTGGTGGTGCTGGGTAAAATATTTGGCTATTGCTTTGTACATGCTATATTACTAATTAATCAACTGCATGCTCTAACAACAGTATTTTAGGCGAAGGTATGCATTTAGATTTTTAGTTGATGCAAGTACATACAATGAATGATGAAGGTAAAATTAATTCTTAAAAACGTACTTAATTCTGCATGGATTTAACATAAAACTAATGTCTGTATGTTCTCGGTTTTAATTTCTCAAGTTACCTAATATTATTGCTAATTATTGTTGTGCGTGTGGAACTAGCACAAGAAATCGAGGGTGAAGCACCACATTTTATAGAACCACTGCAGCCCAAGATTGTTCAACCTGGTGAACCAGCTAAGCTTATTTGCAACGTCGTTGCAAAACCGGTTCCCACGGTCACATGGTACCAAGCAGAAGAACTTGTGATTCCTGGACCAGACTTTTCTGTTGCCTACGATGAAACCACTGGGACAGCTGAGCTCACTGTATACAATGTTGCGAGTCAAGACTGTGTTTACAAGTGTGAAGCTGTGAATGTGTTTGGAAAAGCCGTTTCAAGAGCTAATTTATTATTAGGTGGGTCCATTGTGTAGTAATGACGTCATCGGTAGGGTCAATGGGGCTGATTGTCCACTGATGGCATCCCATGTGAAAGATCAGGGCCAGACGAAAGAATTGCGTTTAGGCAGCAATTTGTTTCCATACAGAAACCACCATTTTGATTTTATTGATGGTTTTCTTTAGTAAAGCCAAATGTATTTAATTTTAGAAAAGTTTAAAATGTTCTTTTTACTTAATTCAGAAAAGTCAAAATGTTCTATTTACATGTTTTGAGAAAAGCGTAAAATGTTTTATTTCCATGCTTTTAAAATTTACAAAAAGTTTTATTTTGCATGTTATTGAAAAATCAAAATATTTTTTTTACATATTTTCGAAAACCGAAAAATGTTCCATTTACATGTTTTTTGAAAATTCAGCCTGCGCTGGCCGCATTATCCGGCCCTATTAAAGATAATCATTTACAAAATGGTTAAACTATTGCCAGGGGGAATCATAGGGTCTTAGAAATGGTGATTTTTCGATGACGTCATTTGTGAACGATCCCTAAATATTGTATGTATAAGATTAAGATTTCAAGTAAGATCTTTTTATTATGGCTTGTGCTTGTGGTGCTAATTTGGTGTGTATTTTGTTTCATCCACAGAGAGTATCGTAGAAGGTCCACGCATAATTGAACCACTTCCTGCGCAGGTCGCAGATGTGGATTCAAATGTGGATTTGACTGTGGATTTCACTGGAATTCCAACACCGACTGCCAGTTGGTTTTACAACGGAAAACCACTGGAACCCAGACCTGGAAGCTCAATTGTGAACAAAGATTTTAAAACTACTTTTGTGATAGAGAATGCAGACAAGAAAGATTCGGGTAAATACGAAGTGCGGGTGACAAATGAAGGAGGAGAGGCGAGATCCTCTGGTTCCCTTCGAGTTGTTGGTAAGATTTGTAATTAAAGTGGAACGTGGTGTCTTCTATTATTTTTAATTACAGTCTCATCATCAAAATGTTAAAACTATTTTGGTTATTTTTTATTTCTAAGAACCAAAAAGCAAAATGGCTGAGGCCCGACCTCCAAAATTCATCAAACCATTAAGACCTCAAGAATTGTCTGAAGGAGGTGTATGTCTTTCAGAAGTTCACGTGGATTCATTCCCCGAGGCTTCTTTCACGTGGTTACTGGATGGAAATCCTGTTGAAGTATGTTACAATTCACAAGTTATTTTGGGCTATTATGACTACAGTATCTTTATTTATTTCAGAAATCAGCTTATAACATCTCTCTTATTTGTGTTGTTTACAGGCTATCGAAACAATCCAAGTAAATTCCTGCTCAAATCGATCAACGATACTCATTCCCTGTGTTCTTAAATCTGGTGAATTGACAGTCCGTGCTGAGAACGTTGTTGGATCCGTCACTAGCACTGCTAGTTTCCAGGTTCTCGCCGAAGTATTTACGGAAGAATTGGTCGCACCTGTTTTTGTTCGAGCTTTAGCTTCTATTTCACTCATGGATGGCGAAGAAGCTCGACTAGTTTGTCAGGTACTGCTTTTTTCATACATAGAATTATACATTCTCTTAATTTTATGCGGGGAAACAAAAAAATTCAAGTATAAAATAATTTCACCCTTATAATGTTAATCTTTAAGGTTAAAGCCAAACCCGTCCCATTGGTAACGTGGCTTCATGACGGACAGCCCATAAAAAATCGTGATGTAAAATTTTCTCAAAATGAGGATGGCGTCTGTGAACTTGCAATTAATGAAGTATTCCCAGAAGATGAAGGAGAATACACATGTACAGCACAAAATAAAGTAGGAGAAGCCCTCACCACAGCCACTCTTCAAGTTGAACGTATGGAAAAAAAATTATTAAATATATCAAATTAATATTTTTACCATGTAATTATAAGTAGTTAAATGCAACTTTGCGTGCTATATTTGAGTATAAGCGAGCTATGTTACTGTGACAGTACATGATGATTTTCTACTCTCATTTTCTTTAAACGTTTTAGCTTACGAGTACATTCCAGACTCAGAGATAGCATCAACAACTGTCTACTCCATTCAAGAAAGTGAGGAAGACTTACTTGATGACACGAGTGATTTCGAAACAGATGTTGCTCCACAATTTACTGTTCCACTAGAGAATATCACTCCATCTGTTGAAGGAGAGTCTGTTCGGTATGTGCACCAGAACCAGATGTGTATAATGTTGATTTCACAAATCTTCGGTGAAGAACCAAAATGACCCATTTCCAATTTAAGCTAGAATCAAAATGAGCTATGCCATAAAAACAAAATGAGAAACATGCGCAAAATGTTCTATTTACACGCTTTTGAAAGTTGTAAAATTTTCTATTTGCACTTTTTTGAAAGATGCAAAATATTCTATTTGCACGTTTTTGAAAGTTGTAAAATGTTCTATTTGAACGTTTTTGAAAGATGCAAATTATTCTATTTACAAGTTTTTGAAAATTATAAAATGTTCTATTTGCATGTTTAAAAAATGTAAAACGTTATATTTTCATTATTTTGAAAAGTATAAAATGTTCTATTTGCACGTTTTTGAAAATTGTATAATTTTCTATTTAAATGCAAGACATATTTCAATTTTCAATATGTTTGTAGATAGTGGATATTGTTTTTAGCTACAAATGGATATGGGTGATTTTGGTTCCTCACAGACGACGTGTATTATAAAAATGGTATGCTTAGAATTTTAAGAGAATGAGGAGAATTGAATTTTAAAATTCACAGATTAAATGTTCAAGTTAATACCCCCGCCAAATTGAAATGGTACAAAGAATCTGTGACTATAACTCCTGGTGAAGATTACGAAATCATAAATACTCCTGAAACGTCCGAGTTAGTAATTAATCAAATTACACCTGAGACTGCAGGGGAATACGTTTGCGAGGCAGCCAATCGTCATGGTGGAGATGTAACAGTGACTCAAGTCTACGTCATGGGTAATATTTTTAATAGCAGTTCAACTCATTATATAAAAGAATTAATAATTATGTCTTATCGATCTCATAACGCACTTTTTTTTGGTTATATTCTGTAATCACTATTCAACTATTCTGAATTCTAATAATAATATATAATCTAAAATAATTTCTTTGCAGACTCTACTAGAACTAATAAGTTTTGGATGATATATATAATTGTGTATATTTTGTATAATGCTCAATCTCTATATAATCATAAGAATAATAATGTATGAATTTATGCTCCTAATATTAACGTATGTACTTAATGCATAATATATTATGATTTTTCTGATCTTTATTATTCAGCTCTATTCTTCTTCAGCTCAAGAAAACACACATTTAATTGACCAACTTTTTATCTTTTACTCACTTGATATTATCCCTCACTATTTTTGTCTTTTGTTCACATCACACCTCTCTCAACTAACTTTACGTGTTTCAAATTTTGTGATCGCGTTTTGTCATCTCACCCTCTATATGTTGTTCTCTTGTCTTTTATTTTTTTTTAATTTTTTTTAATGTTATAATGCCGTCAATGCAATTATTTTCATTTCTGTATGTGTTCGTCGCAGTTATATGTGAAATTCTCAAGCTAAAAGACATGTAAACTAATAATTCCAAATCTTTTTCCAGAACATATTGACACGAAATCGTACCGGAAGCCGGACTGGGTTGTAAAACTGGAGGAGGCTCAAGAACTTGCTAAAGGTGACAACATTCACGAGAATGATACACAAAACTCAATTGAGACTGATAGTTTGGAGCCTAGTGACTGCAGTAGTTCTAGTAGTAGTGGCCATGATGAATTTTTATTGCTTGAACAACTAATCGAGTGTGAGTACTATGATGATGAGGACTATCCAGCTCCTCTGTCTACGATTGAGGAACGGAGTGAGGATTGTTGCTCCAGTCGGTCAACGCTCAAAGCTGTCAGTCGAAATAGTTTCACTACTGATGATGATGACGATGATGATGTATTTGAGTCTTGAGTGGTTTTATTTTTGTTTTACTGAAATCTGTTTGTTATGCCGTGTGTGTGTGCTAAAATATATTTTTGCATTGTGTATGCTGTTGTATAATTATATTTTTGTATTAACCAAGATATAGTTTTTAATTTTTTTAACGAAGATTTCATAAAATTAAACCCATTTTGCGTGGACATTGTTAATAATTTTTGTGATAATTCAACTGTTTGGAATTTTGCATGGCATATAGGCGTGGTTCCGTAAAAATTACATAAAAAAACACTATACGTAAAAAGACAAATTATTCTATGTAAATATAAACTAATTTATTTAGTATGGAGATCGACAATTACTGTATGATACACAGTTGAGTGATGATGCGTGCAAGAGTTTATAACTTTTATACAATTATTGCAACTTAAAAATCTAACCTAAACTGTGATGTGTTACTTGTGGTACTTAAAAATAATTTATAGTGTTCGCTAATAAATTAATGCATTTTTACAGAATTTCATATTATTTGTAAAGTTATTTTTATTTCTGGACGTATATGCATGTATTTTTATATGCATACAATTATATTCATTGATATAGTCATACACAACTACTGTAACTACAATCCATCCATATTAAAACGTTTTTTTAAACGCAAGAGGTTTCAAGGAGGATACATAGTAACAAATTAGTATGCGAAAATTCCGGTAAATTATGTAGATATGTAGTAATAATTGGTACTACGCTGTCTACTGACAATCGATCGGGGGTCGGCTCCCATTGTTTTTGACTTCATTTGGCAACCAGACTGCCGTAGTATAAATCCACACAAATGGTTTCAACTTTAACATGGCAAAGGTCAGGCTAACGTCGACTGATTTTATTGAAATAAATGTTAAATGAAAGAGCATAAAACATAGTTTGCTAATGGGAAGACAATCACAAGCTCAAAATATTCGATAGTAGGCATAATAGAAAAAATGTGCACACGTTCAATACGCCATTTAAGAAGTAATTATTAGTAACATTTTTTAAAAAAGGTTTCGGAAAATATGATTTTTCTCCAAAAAACCTATCCAATTTTTTTTGCTGCAATCCGCATTTTAACTTTTTCATCTGAACTACCTTGGATTTCATCCAGAAGTTAAACATTTCTTATGCTGGTTAGAAATTATTTGTACTTATGTTAGTAATGTGTACAGTGGAGTCGCTATATATCGTACAGACCATTTCCATATATCGGACTCTCGTAGCTGTCTGCATGCCATATAGCTTGCAACTATTACGTCATACGATATTTCTCAAATTTTACGCCACCCCCCTCAATATCATACAAATCCGTATGTACATGATTAATATAAGGGATAGGGCGTCATTGTTTCCAGGCTCAACCCCCCCTAAACTCTATGACGTAATAGTTGCAAGGCCCCGCCGCATACAAATGGCGCTCTATACACCGTACTTTCGATATTTCGTAAGTTTTAAGCTGCACTGTCAAGTACGATATATGGTGATTCCACCGTATTAATAAACTGATTGTATGGAATTGATTTGAAAAACCGTAGAAGAATTAAGACTTCTGGAAATTACATTCTAATTATATTTTAATTAAACTTCGAGATTTAGAGACTTCGTACTGAAAGTGTCAAAAAATCTTGAAAGTTTCAAACCATATTGGAAGTAAAGACATCCTAAAAATTGTAGGGAATCCTAAGTAGGGATCAGAAAATTCAAAAATTTCCAGAAGACTGAAAGTTTAAAAACATTCTGACAGTTTCATGATTGGGTAAAACCTTCAGGATGTTTTGAAAATTTCAGAATTTCCTAAAACTGTAAGAATGCTTTGATAATTCCCGAGTTTCCTGAAATCGTCCTGATATTTTGGTACTTTCAGGATATCCTGAAACTTTCAATATGATTTGAAACTATCAGGATTTCCTGAAACTGTTTCAGGATATTTCCTGAAACTGTTAAGAAGCTCTAAAAATTTCAGGATTTCCCGAAACTGTTTCAGGATATTTCCTGAAACTGTTATGAAGCTCTAAAAATTTCAGGATTTCCTGAAACTGTTTCAGGATATTTCCTGAAACTGTCAAGAAGCTCTAAAAATTTCAGGATTTCCTGAAACTGCCAGGATACTTTGAAGCTTTCAATATTTACTAAACCCGTGAGAACGCTTTGAAACTTCCCTTGCTCCCTAAAACCGTCCGAATATTTTGATACTTTCAGGATATCCTGAAACTTTCGATACGATTTGATATTATCAGGATTTCCTGAAACTGTTTCAGGATATTTCCTGAAACTGTCAAGATGCTCCAAAACTTTCAGGATTTCCTGAAACTGTCAAGATGCTCTAAAACGTTTAGGATATCCTGAAACTTTCAATACGATTTGATACTATCAGGATTTCCTGAAACTGTCAGGTTGCTTTGAAAATTTCAGGATTTTCTTAAAATTTCAGGATATTCTGGAACCTGTAGTGTTTCCTGATATTTTCAACACGATTCTAAATTTTAGTCTTCTGCAACTTTCAGGATTTTCTGAAACAGCTAACATTCTGTAATACTTTCACGAGTTCCTGAAACCGTCAGGACGCTTTGAAATATTCAGGATTTAATGATTTTTTCCATACGTCAGGGAACTTTTAAGATTTTCCGACACTTTCAGTAAGGTTTGAAAGTATCAGTATTTTAAAACCTGTAGGATTTCCTTAAACTCTCAATAACGTCTAGAACTTTCAGAATTTTCCGAAACTTTCAATGCATCTTGGAATTTTCAGGATTTTCTAAAGCTTTCAGAAACTTCTATTGCTTTCAGGAATTCCTATTTCCGATTTTCTGAAATTATCAGGACACTTTCAGGATATCCTTAAACGTTTAATACGTTTTGAAACGAAAATATCAGGATTTCCTGAAACTGTTTGGTTGCTTTGAAACATTCAGGATTTTCTTAAAATTTCATGAGTTTGTGGAACTTGTAGTGTTTCCTGATATTTTCGAAACGATTTTAAATTTTCAGTCTTCTGGAACTTTCACGATTTTCTGAAATTGTCAGGATGCTTTGAAAATTATAGGATTTCCTGAAATTTTTATAAACCACTACAACTTTCAGGATTTTCCTGAAACCGTCATGACATTTTAAAATATTCAGTGTTTAGTCAAATTCTGCATACATCTTGGAACTGAAAGGGTTTTCTGACATTTGCAAATTGATTTGAAACTTTCAAAATTTCCTGAAATTTGAATAATTAGGCTTTGGAATAATTATGTTTTCAAGAGCCCCTAAATCTTTTATTATAGTCTGAAACTTTCAACATATTTTGGAAATTTCAGAATTTTCTGAAACTTTCAACACATTTTGGATCTTTCAGATTTTCTGAAGCTTTCAATATATTCTTAAACTGTCAGGATTCCCTGAAACCTTCACGATTTTCTGAAACTATCAGGATGCTTTGAAAATTTCAGGATATCCTGAAACTTTTATAAACTGCTAAAACGTTCAGAGTTTCCTGAACCGTCATGACGCTTCGAAATAAACAGGATTTAGTGCAATTTTGCACAAGTGACACGTCTTAGAACTGAATGGGTTCGAACGACCTGACATTTTAAATATGATTTAAAAGTTCCAGGACCTCCTACCGACTGCCTACACTTTGAAAACATTTTGAAGCTTTCAGGATTATTTGAATCTTTCAATTCTAGATTTCAAGGCTTCTTCAAACTTTCAGAACCTTCTAATATTCATTATTTTCTGAAACTTTCAAATCCTAATAGTATCAGGATTTATCAGAACTATTAGAAGTTTCTAAATTTTTCAGGATTTCCTGAAATCGTCAGGACGCTTTCATATAGTCAGGATTTAATTAAATGTTGCAAATTTCTTGCAACTTAAAGTTTTCTCTGACACTCTGAATATGATTCGAAAGTTTTCTGAAACTTGCCTGATTTCCTGCGGAACTTTCGATAAGTTTTGGAACTTTCAGGATTTCCGGTTACTTTCAATATATTCTGTAACTTTCAGGATTTCATGAAACTTGCACAATTTTCTGAAACTTTCAATATGTTTTAAAACTGTCACAGGATATCCTTAGTTTTAGAATTTTCCGAAACTTCAGTACGTTCTGAAACTTTCAGGATTTCTTGAAAGTTTTTAAATGATCCTATAATTTAATGCAGTAATTTTAATTGTCGAGTTTTAAAAGAAAATTCTTAACAGAAGTTACCTTACTAATCAAGCATAAGCATGACCGGGGGAGGCTTATAAGTTTTTTTCTGGGTTTCTTCAAACGACGGCACGACGGTGCAATTCCAGTAGTAATGTTGCCATGTTGTACGCCATGCCTTACGAAGTTCTATACCTTAATAGAAATTTATGTTCACCATTGTAACTATGAGAATTAATTATAATTTTGGATTAATCGTTTAAGTACAACGTAAAAATATATGGAATTGTATACTGAGTTGTTGAGCTATTTTAATTATGTATAATTATATATGTCCAGCGATTTATTATAGATTTATTTTTCTCTTATTCGAAATTTTTAAACTTTGGAATCTAATGATTCCGATAAGCCCGTACTTACTTAGCTACTGCACATTTTGTGAACTTGTTTTCTTTGTGAGACTTGCTTATTCAAATTATAATGCTTATTAATCAAACTTTACAGATCTGTAGTACACAATTAATTTGTTAAGTAACACTTAAATACATATCTATTATTTTGGTTTAAACCCGTGGAATTTTGCGTAATTTTCACTACGTAGTAATGAAGTTTTTGCATTTAGAAAATAATGATTTTATTTTAATTCTAGTAAACAAATGTGCTCCAATTTTCACTAAAGAACTGACGGATGTACGCCTGAATGAAAACGAAGATGTGACCCTGGAAGTTTTCTATTCTGGCAATCCCAGACCTGGTATGTAACTCCAACACGTTTAAATCATTACTGTGGCTAGCTTGGCTAAAAGGTTAAATTGTATATTGTTTAAATATTTCAGAAGTAACATGGTACTTCAATGACAAAGTACTGCTTCAGTCCAACAATGTCAGCATTTTGATTCGTGAGAACAAGAGTGTGGTCAAGATTCTTGGCATTCAACCGAACCAAAGGGGAAAATATATTTGCTCACTCACTAATGAAATTGAAACTGTTAAATCTAAATGCCTCGTTCAAGTGATAGGTAAATCTGGAACCAATATTTCACAATCATTATTTAAAAATTGATCACACCTACATTGGTTATTGTAAAAATATCCTATATCCTTTGGTTTCTATTTTAGAAATGACTGCAGTTGAACGAGTAGCCAAAAAGGCTGTCAAGGAAAAAAAGACAAGGAAGGGCGAAAAAAGGTAGTCTTTACTGCTCGGAGTATGTTTTCATAAATATAAATATCTCCTAGTAATTACGTTGTACTTAACTGCGTATCAATTTGTTCTACAATTTCAGTGAAAGTGAGGTGAGTGAATTTGTCGAAACTGAAGACTCCGAGATTCTAAAAGTCGATAGAAAGAAGACAGTTCAAGAGGAGACAGTGGCAGAAGCTCCGAAAGATAAGCCCCAGCGTAAGAACAGGTGGGAAAAACAAGCTGAGAAGGAAATCAAGGTGGAGGTGGAGGATGAGAGCGTTGTAATTGTTGAAGTCCAAGACGAAACTACTGCGCCCCAACCTGAGGTTAAGGAGAAACCAAAGAAAAAGAGCAGATGGGGAAAAACTGAAGAGGTAAAAGTACAGGAGGAAAGTACAGTCACTGAGGTGGTAGAAAAGGTACAACAATTTTTACAACTTCATCCGTCAAGAAATTCTTACAACAATTACTCTAGATTTATTTGCTTAGTTTACGGATATCATCCAGCAGATCGACCTTCTCCAGTTCCATACCCGTCCAGCTCCCGACTAGTTTCATCTGCAGGGCGCTCGGCTGTCGAATCGTTGTGGAATATATTCTTAGTTATTGATTGGGATGCCACATCGTACGATGCTCGTTGTGAATTGGATTCAGTATAGGGATCGTCCATAAATGATATCATCGGAAGGGTCAATGGGCTGCTGATGACACCCCATGTTAAAGGTAACCATTGACGTAATGGTTAAGCTGATGACAGGAGGGTCATAGGGTCCTAAAAATTAATATTTTGTGATGAAATCATTTATGGACGACGCGTAAAGGGTTGCTGACTCAAACAAACGAGGGAATGCAATACCACACATCCGTGGTATTACATCCGACATATTTCCAAATGGCCAAATATTCTTTTTTTAAAGTTTATCTTAAAAACGTAGATTGGCTTTTAACAACATGAAGCGAATGGTCATTTTTTAAGTCTAGTACGACGTAGTGATGACAATCAAGTAACAATGGGTGAAAATACAATCTAACTAGTAAGTATTGATATTCGGGAGCGGAACATCCTGGGGATAAAACTAGCCGGGAGCCGAGGAGGGTGATGGAGCGGAATGGTTCCACAGTGGATTTTCTTGCGTTAAATAAAAATAATACGAATTCCATACCACTTCTGTTAAGGTTGAAGAGAAAAAGCAGAGGAGAGTTTCTTTCCAAAATGAAACACCTAAGAAAGTTGAGAAGCCTACTTCATCGCAGGAAGTTGTGGAGACACTTGAAGCAGAAGAATTACTCATTGAATGCGAATCCAATGTAACTGTTCAAGAGATAATTTCTGAAACAGTTAAAGAAACAAGTAGCGTGGAACAACAGGTTGTTTTACAGTCACCAGGTAAATACAAACTCCTTATTATATGCATACATACTTCCCTTTCATTTACACAAAGTCATAATCATAAATTCATCATAATCAAAATCATTATCATATCAAAAATCAAATTAATATACTATACAATGATATTTAAACTCACTTCAACATTAATGCATAGAATACACACCAACAACCCACACAGATGAATCAGAGCAAATACCACAAAGACAAACACTTGATGAACACATAGTACATGATCACGACACTGAGACTCAGATCCTGTTGCCGTCAACACCCCAACAACAACAACAACCAGATAAACAAACCCAAACCAAACTCAAACGCAGACCACTACCTGCTGAGGACACCACACCCAACACTACAACAACACCTCGTGATCTCATAGATCAGCCGATTGAGCAATCCAGTGAATTTACTACACAACTGGAGCACGAGGAAAATCATGATAACGAGGAGCAGGTTATTCCCACAGACGTTGTAGGTAGTGTCAGGAGTACTCGTAGGCTTAAGAAACCAACAAAGACAGATATCCCAGGTGAGGTAGAAATTACAGAATTAGGTCACAACGAAGATGAGGTAGATATCCCGATTTCTTTCGAAGGTGTAGGTAATACTCAGCCTGATGCTGATAAACAATCACATACTAGCCACGCCGAAATTGTTCAGAAGCCTAAAAAGAAGAATCGTTGGGCCCAACCAGAATCTCAGAACGAAGAAATTCCGAAAACAGATCAATCTAGCGTTCAACTGAAAGACATTCAAAACAATGAGGCTGCAGATATGGTACAAAAACCAAAGAAAAAGAATCGATGGACCCAACCAGTTTCAGTTGACGATGCTGTTCCTACTACACATACAGAAATTACTCCTACAGCTGTAATTAAAACACCAGAAGATGAAAATAAAAGCGATGCACAACCAATTGAAAATATTCCAATTAAAACAGACGATTCAAAATCACAAGCCCCTGATGATAAGAAACCAAAGCAATTAAAAAAAGTGCCGCGTCCAGATACTGATGTTGCAACCCTAGAAGGCACAGAATTCGAAACTGAAGATACATCAGAAGAAGATTCTGATGGAGTAGAAGGATCCGAGGGTGATGAATATGTTCCAGGGCCTAAATATGGCAGAAAAGTCCATAGAAAGAAGAAAAGTACGAAACAACCCGATACAGTAGAGCCACAATCATCAGGATCACCACAGGAAAATACTAAAAAGTATAAACGGAAGCCTAAGACACTGAACCCAAGTCAGAATATTGATATAACCCCGGATGATGATTATATTCATCCACAAGGAGGAGAAGATGCCCATGATCAGCCTCCTCGTAAAGAGCTTGAAGCTACACAACCTTCGATAGAAAATATAAAAACTAAAATCAAGAAATCAAAAGCAACACCAAAAAAAATTAGCACAGAAGATATAGATGCGGATGCCCAAGATACAGCAGATAAATTGCCAGAACATTTTCCTGAAGGCCACGATGCTCTTTCTGTAGGAGAAGATTCACCAGAACAAAACAAAAGCGAGTCTAAATTTAATATTAACGACGGTGAGGAAGAAAACGCGTTAGCTGATCAAACTCCTGCTGGCGAAAAAATTCACGAAAAGCCAGCTGCTAAGAAGAAAAAAGCCAAAACACTAATGACTGATAGCACTAAACCAAATATTCAGCCGGATAATATAAAATTAGACGTTTCACCTGAACCGGAACTTCGACCTCTAAATGTGACTGATCAACAATCCGATGCCAAGCCCACCACTACTAGATGGGGTACAAAGACTAAAACATCACCGCCTGCAGAAAAAGACGAAAACAACCATAATAAATCGAATATACAATCCCCTTCTGCGCCATTTGACGTCCAACTTAAGCACGTGGAATTAATCCGAGACACAAAAAAACCAAAAAGCAAGACTGACAAACCTATGGAAAGCAACGAAAACTCTTCCGAAGAAACCGAGCCTATTTTGGAACCTGAGTTTACACCTTTAGATAAACCACAGCTAGAAGTGTACGAGAAGATTGACTGGGGAGAAAAACCCCAACCAGAAGAAAAGACAGAGCAGGAACACGTCGCTAAGAAACCAACTAAGGCTCATAAAAAGAAAACTGAAGAAGAAACTCCTGAAGTACAAGGCCGTAAATTCACAATTGGTAAGGGAATAGTCCTTGTAGAAATTGCCCCAGAGCAAGAAACAGTTCTACTAAAGCCCGTAGATCGGGTAGTTGTCGAGGCTGAACTTGAAGAGGAAGCAGTGGCATTTAAACCAACTAAGCTTCCAGTGAAGGAGCTTCCAATAGAAACTAAACCGTCCAAAAAAGTTTCAAAATTAAAGAAGCCTAAAGTAAAGACTCCTGAGGACCAAGAAGAACTTGAACTTGAACAACCTGAATTATTTGAAGACGAAAAGCCCGAAAAGCCGGAAGACGAAGAAAGCGAAAAAGAAAGCTGGTCTAAACGAAGCAGCGTCGCTGAAGATAAACCTGAGGATAAGCCCAAGAAAATCAAAATCGGCAAAGGCAAGAAACCGGAAAAAGTGCCGGAGGAAGAACATGTCAAGCTTAAGCCGGGCAAAAAGATCGAAAAAGAGGAAGAGTCCGAGGAGCAAATAAAGCTAAGAAAGGGAAAACCCATAGAGAAAGAAACTCCGGAGGAGGAAGGAGTCAAACTGAAAAAAGTACAGAAGCCCGTCGATACACAAGAAGAGCTTCAAACCAAACGTAAAACTAAGAAGAAAGACAAACCTGAGGATCTTCCCGAAATTGAGTCTGAAAGACCTGAACTCGAGAAATACGAGAAACCGGAATGGCCGACTGAAGAAAAGCAAAAGCCCGTATCCGTGGAAGCCAAGCAACCTCAAGTCGTCACTGCAACAGACGAGCAAACGCTAACACCCGTCAAACCAAGAACTAAAGACGAGAAGCCTGAGGAAGAAGGTCCAACAATACCAATGGGCAAAGGAAAAATTCCCACTGAGACACCCCAGGAAGAGAAAGTTGCTCTCAAGCCGCACAAGAAACCCGATGGCAAAGGAGATGATGAAGGACCGGAGGACACAGGCATTAAACCCAAATCATATGACACTACAGAGGGTGATGTGGAACTGGAGAAACCTGAGCATGGGAAAGGCAAGCCGACAAAGAAAAAAAAAGTGGAAAAATCTGAGGCTGAACTCCCTGGAACGACAAGTGAAGATATTTCTTCCGACACAACAGCAAAGCCTAAAGAAACCAAAACTGATTCTGAAACTGTAAAAGTGGAGAAAATGCCGCGTCAAATAACCGATGTTGTACCTAAGGTTGACACCAGCAAACCAGATAAAATTAAAACCGAAGCTCTAGGACCTAATAGTAGGACACTAAAAGTAACAATTACTGAATCCCTAGTAGAAAAACAACAACTAACCGACAAACCTAGTATACCCAAGACGAGCAAACTGGAAACACTAAAAAGTCATCCAGTACCTAAAGATAATAGCAACCAAACTAAAATTTCAATAGAGGCCAGAGCAGTTAAAACAACAGTACTACAACCAGCTGAAATATCTGAAATTGTTGACGAAATAGACGAAACGCCTAAAACCTACGTAACCGAGGAGGTTGGTCCCGATGGTATTCCCGTTGAGGTTGAGATTAATGACAAGGTTCAACTTACCGATGATGGTAGAAAGAAACGAACCATAGTCAAGAAAACCAAAAACAAGAAAACTGGAGAAACAATGGTTGAAACACGAACGGAAATTAGCCCAAGTAATGAAATTACTCAAACACCTCAAATGGAAGTAACAGAAAGCATACAAACAAATGAAGACGGCAAAGAACATCGCAAAATCATCAAAAAGATCAAAAAGAAAATGCCGTCGTCTGTTACCACTGAGACGTCAACAGAAATAACGCCGTTTGATGAAACTGTGGAAACACTAGAACAACCAAAAACATATGTTACCGAAGAGATTGGCCCCGATGGATCTCAAATACAAATTGAGGTTCAAGAAAAAGTTGAACTCACTCCCGATGGCAAAAAGAAACGTACCATTGTCAAAAAGACAAAGAAACAACCAGTTGAAATATCTGAAATTGTTGACGAGATAGACGAAACGCCTAAAACCTACGTAACCGAGGAGGTTGGTCCCGATAGTATTCCCGTTGAGGTTGAGATTAATGACAAGGTTCAACTTACCGATGATGGTAGAAAGAAACGAACCATAGTCAAGAAAACCAAAAACAAGAAAACTGGAGAAACAATGGTTGAAACACGAACGGAAATTAGCCCAAGTAATGAAATTACTCAAACACCTCAAATGGAAGTAACAGAAAGCATACAAACAAATGAAGACGGCAAAGAACATCGCAAAATCATCAAAAAGATCAAAAAGAAAATGCCGTCGTCTGTTACCACTGAGACGTCAACAGAAATAACGCCGTTTGATGAAACTGTGGAAACACTAGAACAACCAAAAACATATGTTACCGAAGAGATTGGCCCCGATGGATCTCAAATACAAATTGAGGTTCAAGAAAAAGTTGAACTCACTCCCGATGGCAAAAAGAAACGTACCATTGTCAAAAAGACAAAGAAACAACCAGTTGAAATATCTGAAATTGTTGACGAGATAGACGAAACGCCTAAAACCTACGTAACCGAGGAGGTTGGTCCCGATGGTATTCCCGTTGAGGTTGAGATTAATGACAAGGTTCAACTTACCGATGATGGTAGAAAGAAACGAACCATAGTTAAGAAAACCAAAAACAAGAAAACTGGAGAAACAATGGTTGAAACACGAACGGAAATTAGCCCAAGTAATGAAATTACTCAAACACCTCAAATGGAAGTAACAGAAAGCATACAAACAAATGAAGACGGCAAAGAACATCGCAAAATCATCAAAAAGATCAAAAAGAAAATGCCGTCGTCTGTTACCACTGAGACGTCAACAGAAATAACGCCGTTTGATGAAACTGTGGAAACACTAGAACAACCAAAAACATATGTTACCGAAGAGATTGGCCCCGATGGATCTCAAATACAAATTGAGGTTCAAGAAAAAGTTGAACTCACTCCCGATGGCAAAAAGAAACGTACCATTGTCAAAAAGACAAAGAAACAACCAGTTGAAATATCTGAAATTGTTGACGAGATAGACGAAACGCCTAAAACCTACGTAACCGAGGAGGTTGGTCCCGATAGTATTCCCGTTGAGGTTGAGATTAATGACAAGGTTCAACTTACCGATGATGGTAGAAAGAAACGAACCATAGTCAAGAAAACCAAAAACAAGAAAACTGGAGAAACAATGGTTGAAACACGAACGGAAATTAGCCCAAGTAATGAAATTACTCAAACACCTCAAATGGAAGTAACAGAAAGCATACAAACAAATGAAGACGGCAAAGAACATCGCAAAATCATCAAAAAGATCAAAAAGAAAATGCCGTCGTCTGTTACCACTGAGACGTCAACAGAAATAACGCCGTTTGATGAAACTGTGGAAACACTAGAACAACCAAAAACATATGTTACCGAAGAGATTGGCCCCGATGGATCTCAAATACAAATTGAGGTTCAAGAAAAAGTTGAACTCACTCCCGATGGCAAAAAGAAACGTACCATTGTCAAAAAGACAAAGAAACAACCAGTTGAAATATCTGAAATTGTTGACGAGATAGACGAAACGCCTAAAACCTACGTAACCGAGGAGGTTGGTCCCGATAGTATTCCCGTTGAGGTTGAGATTAATGACAAGGTTCAACTTACCGATGATGGTAGAAAGAAACATACCATAGTCAAGAAAACCAAAAACAAGAAAACTGGAGAAACAATGGTTGAAACACGAACGGAAATTAGCCCAAGTAATGAAATTACTCAAACACCTCAAATGGAAGTAACAGAAAGCATACAAACAAATAAAGACGGCAAAGAACATCGCAAAATCATCAAAAAGATCAAAAAGAAAATGCCGTCGTCTGTTACCACTGAGACGTCAACAGAAATAACGCCGTTTGATGAAACTGTGGAAACACTAGAACAACCAAAAACATATGTTACCGAAGAGATTGGCCCCGATGGATCTCAAATACAAATTGAGGTTCAAGAAAAAGTTGAACTCACTCCCGATGGCAAAAAGAAACGTACCATTGTCAAAAAGACAAAGAAACAACCAGTTGAAATATCTGAAATTGTTGACGAGATAGACGAAACGCCTAAAACCTACGTAACCGAGGAGGTTGGTCCCGATGGTATTCCCGTTGAGGTTGAGATTAATGACAAGGTTCAACTTACCGATGATGGTAGAAAGAAACATACCATAGTCAAGAAAACCAAAAACAAGAAAACTGGAGAAACAATGGTTGAAACACGAACGGAAATTAGCCCAAGTAATGAAATTACTCAAACACCTCAAATGGAAGTAACAGAAAGCATACAAACAAATGAAGACGGCAAAGAACATCGCAAAATCATCAAAAAGATCAAAAAGAAAATGCCGTCGTCTGTTACCACTGAGACGTCAACAGAAATAACGCCGTTTGATGAAACTGTGGAAACACTAGAACAACCAAAAACATATGTTACCGAAGAGATTGGCCCCGATGGATCTCAAATACAAATTGAGGTTCAAGAAAAAGTTGAACTCACTCCCGATGGCAAAAAAAAACGTACCATTGTCAAAAAGACAAAAAAACAACCAGTTAAAATATCTGAAATTGTTGACGAGATAGACGAAACGCCTAAAACCTACGGAACCGAGGAGGTTGGTCCCAAAAGTATTCCCGTTGAGGTTGAGATTAATGACAAGGTTCAACTTACCGATGATGGTAGAAAGAAACGAACCATAGTCAAAAAAACCAAAAACAAGAAAACTGGAGAAACAATGGTTGAAACACGAACGGAAATTAGCCCAAGTAATGAAATTACTCAAACACCTCAAATGGAAGTAACAGAAAGCATACAAACAAATAAAGACGGCAAAGAACATCGCAAAATCATCACAAAGATCAAAAAGAAAATGCCGTCGTCTGTTACCACTGAGACGTCAACAGAAATAACGCCGTTTGATGAAACTGTGGAAACACTAGAACAACCAAAAACATATGTTACCGAAGAGATTGGCCCCGATGGATCTCAAATACAAATTGAGGTTCAAGAAAAAGTTGAACTCACTCCCGATGGCAAAAAGAAACGTACCATTGTCAAAAAGACAAAGAAACAACTAGTTGAAATATCTGAAATTGTTGACGAGATAGACGAAACGCCTAAAACCTACGTAACCGAGGAGGTTGGTCCTGATGGTATTCCCGATGAGGTTGAGATTAATGACAAGGTTCAACTTACCGATGATGGTAGAAAGAAACATACCATAGTCAAGAAAACCAAAAACAAGAAAACTGGAGAAACAATGGTTGAAACACGAACGGAAATTAGCCCAAGTAATGAAATTACTCAAACACCTCAAATGGAAGTAACAGAAAGCATACAAACAAATGAAGACGGCAAAGAACATCGCAAAATCATCAAAAAGATCAAAAAGAAAATGCCGTCGTCTGTTACCACTGAGACGTCAACAGAAATAACGCCGTTTAATGAAACTGTGGAAACACTAGAACAACCAAAAACATATGTTACCGAAGAGATTGGCCCCGATGGATCTCAAATACAAATTGAGGTTCAAGAAAAAGTTGAACTCACTCCCGATGGCAAAAAGAAACGTACCATTGTCAAAAAGACAAAGAAACAACCAGTTGAAATATCTGAAATTGTTGACGAGATAGACGAAACGCCTAAAACCTACGTAACCGAGGAGGTTGGTCCCGATGGTATTCCCGTTGAGGTTGAAATTAATGACAAGGTTCAACTTACCGATGATGGTAGAAAGAAACGAACCATAGTCAAGAAAACCAAAAACAAGAAAACTGGAGAAACAATGGTTGAAACACGAACGGAAATTAGCCCAAGTAATGAAATTACTCAAACACCTCAAATGGAAGTAACAGAAAGCATACAAACAAATGAAGACGGCAAAGAACATCGCAAAATCATCAAAAAGATCAAAAAGAAAATGCCGTCGTCTGTTACCACTGAGACGTCAACAGAAATAACGCCGTTTGATGAAACTGTGGAAACACTAGAACAACCAAAAACATATGTTACCGAAGAGATTGGCCCCGATGGATCTCAAATACAAATTGAGGTTCAAGAAAAAGTTGAACTCACTCCCGATGGCAAAAAGAAACGTACCATTGTCAAAAAGACAAAGAAACAACCAGTTGAAATATCTGAAATTGTTGACGAGATAGACGAAACGCCTAAAACCTACGTAACCGAGGAGGTTGGTCCCGATAGTATTCCCGTTGAGGTTGAGATTAATGACAAGGTTCAACTTACCGATGATGGTAGAAAGAAACGAACCATAGTCAAGAAAACCAAAAACAAGAAAACTGGAGAAACAATGGTTGAAACACGAACGGAAATTAGCCCAAGTAATGAAATTACTCAAACACCTCAAATGGAAGTAACAGAAAGCATACAAACAAATGAAGACGGCAAAGAACATCGCAAAATCATCAAAAAGATCAAAAAGAAAATGCCGTCGTCTGTTACCACTGAGACGTCAACAGAAATAACGCCGTTTGATGAAACTGTGGAAACACTAGAACAACCAAAAACATATGTTACCGAAGAGATTGGCCCCGATGGATCTCAAATACAAATTGAGGTTCAAGAAAAAGTTGAACTCACTCCCGATGGCAAAAAGAAACGTACCATTGTCAAAAAGACAAAGAAACAACCAGTTGAAATATCTGAAATTGTTGACGAGATAGACGAAACGCCTAAAACCTACGTAACCGAGGAGGTTGGTCCCGATGGTATTCCCGTTGAGGTTGAGATTAATGACAAGGTTCAACTTACCGATGATGGTAGAAAGAAACATACCATAGTCAAGAAAACCAAAAACAAGAAAACTGGAGAAACAATGGTTGAAACACGAACGGAAATTAGCCCAAGTAATGAAATTACTCAAACACCTCAAATGGAAGTAACAGAAAGCATACAAACAAATGAAGACGGCAAAGAACATCGCAAAATCATCAAAAAGATCAAAAAGAAAATGCCGTCGTCTGTTACCACTGAGACGTCAACAGAAATAACGCCGTTTGATGAAACTGTGGAAACACTAGAACAACCAAAAACATATGTTACCGAAGAGATTGGCCCCGATGGATCTCAAATACAAATTGAGGTTCAAGAAAAAGTTGAACTCACTCCCGATGGCAAAAAGAAACGTACCATTGTCAAAAAGACAAAGAAACAACCAGTTGAAATATCTGAAATTGTTGACGAGATAGACGAAACGCCTAAAACCTACGTAACCGAGGAGGTTGGTCCCGATGGTATTCCCGTTGAGGTTGAGATTAATGACAAGGTTCAACTTACCGATGATGGTAGAAAGAAACATACCATAGTCAAGAAAACCAAAAACAAGAAAACTGGAGAAACAATGGTTGAAACACGAACGGAAATTAGCCCAAGTAATGAAATTACTCAAACACCTCAAATGGAAGTAACAGAAAGCATACAAACAAATGAAGACGGCAAAGAACATCGCAAAATCATCAAAAAGATCAAAAAGAAAATGCCGTCGTCTGTTACCACTGAGACGTCAACAGAAATAACGCCGTTTGATGAAACTGTGGAAACACTAGAACAACCAAAAACATATGTTACCGAAGAGATTGGCCCCGATGGATCTCAAATACAAATTGAGGTTCAAGAAAAAGTTGAACTCACTCCCGATGGCAAAAAGAAACGTACCATTGTCAAAAAGACAAAGAAACAACCAGTTGAAATATCTGAAATTGTTGACGAGATAGACGAAACGCCTAAAACCTACGTAACCGAGGAGGTTGGTCCCGATGGTATTCCCGTTGAGGTTGAGATTAATGACAAGGTTCAACTTACCGATGATGGTAGAAAGAAACGAACCATAGTCAAGAAAACCAAAAACAAGAAAACTGGAGAAACAATGGTTGAAACACGAACGGAAATTAGCCCAAGTAATGAAATTACTCAAACACCTCAAATGGAAGTAACAGAAAGCATACAAACAAATGAAGACGGCAAAGAACATCGCAAAATCATCAAAAAGATCAAAAAGAAAATGCCGTCGTCTGTTACCACTGAGACGTCAACAGAAATAACGCCGTTTGATGAAACTGTGGAAACACTAGAACAACCAAAAACATATGTTACCGAAGAGATTGGCCCCGATGGATCTCAAATACAAATTGAGGTTCAAGAAAAAGTTGAACTCACTCCCGATGGCAAAAAGAAACGTACCATTGTCAAAAAGACAAAGAAACAACCAGTTGAAATATCTGAAATTGTTGACGAGATAGACGAAACGCCTAAAACCTACGTAACCGAGGAGGTTGGTCCCGATGGTATTCCCGTTGAGGTTGAGATTAATGACAAGGTTCAACTTACCGATGATGGTAGAAAGAAACGAACCATAGTCAAGAAAACCAAAAACAAGAAAACTGGAGAAACAATGGTTGAAACACGAACGGAAATTAGCCCAAGTAATGAAATTACTCAAACACCTCAAATGGAAGTAACAGAAAGCATACAAACAAATGAAGACGGCAAAGAACATCGCAAAATCATCAAAAAGATCAAAAAGAAAATGCCGTCGTCTGTTACCACTGAGACGTCAACAGAAATAACGCCGTTTGATGAAACTGTGGAAACACTAGAACAACCAAAAACATATGTTACCGAAGAGATTGGCCCCGATGGATCTCAAATACAAATTGAGGTTCAAGAAAAAGTTGAACTCACTCCCGATGGCAAAAAGAAACGTACCATTGTCAAAAAGACAAAGAAACAACCAGTTGAAATATCTGAAATTGTTGACGAGATAGACGAAACGCCTAAAACCTACGTAACCGAGGAGGTTGGTCCCGATGGTATTCCCGTTGAGGTTGAGATTAATGACAAGGTTCAACTTACCGATGATGGTAGAAAGAAACGAACCATAGTCAAGAAAACCAAAAACAAGAAAACTGGAGAAACAATGGTTGAAACACGAACGGAAATTAGCCCAAGTAATGAAATTACTCAAACACCTCAAATGGAAGTAACAGAAAGCATACAAACAAATGAAGACGGCAAAGAACATCGCAAAATCATCAAAAAGATCAAAAAGAAAATGCCGTCGTCTGTTACCACTGAGACGTCAACAGAAATAACGCCGTTTGATGAAACTGTGGAAACACTAGAACAACCAAAAACATATGTTACCGAAGAGATTGGCCCCGATGGATCTCAAATACAAATTGAGGTTCAAGAAAAAGTTGAACTCACTCCCGATGGCAAAAAGAAACGTACCATTGTCAAAAAGACAAAGAAACAACCAGTTGAAATATCTGAAATTGTTGACGAGATAGACGAAACGCCTAAAACCTACGTAACCGAGGAGGTTGGTCCCGATGGTATTCCCGTTGAGGTTGAGATTAATGACAAGGTTCAACTTACCGATGATGGTAGAAAGAAACGAACCATAGTCAAGAAAACCAAAAACAAGAAAACTGGAGAAACAATGGTTGAAACACGAACGGAAATTAGCCCAAGTAATGAAATTACTCAAACACCTCAAATGGAAGTAACAGAAAGCATACAAACAAATGAAGACGGCAAAGAACATCGCAAAATCATCAAAAAGATCAAAAAGAAAATGCCGTCGTCTGTTACCACTGAGACGTCAACAGAAATAACGCCGTTTGATGAAACTGTGGAAACACTAGAACAACCAAAAACATATGTTACCGAAGAGATTGGCCCCGATGGATCTCAAATACAAATTGAGGTTCAAGAAAAAGTTGAACTCACTCCCGATGGCAAAAAGAAACGTACCATTGTCAAAAAGACAAAGAAACAACCAGTTGAAATATCTGAAATTGTTGACGAGATAGACGAAACGCCTGAAACCTACGTAACCGAGGAGGTTGGTCCCGATGGTATTCCCGTTGAGGTTGAAATTAATGACAAGGTTCAACTTACCGATGATGGTAGAAAGAAACGAACCATAGTCAAGAAACGAAAAAACAAGAAAACTGGAGAAACAATGGTTGAAACACGAACGGAAATACCGGAAGTAGAAAACGAATTGGAAAAGGAATTTTTGTTGCGTATTTTGGATGATGCTGAGGTGCATGTGGAAGCTCAGGAGTCGTCGGAGACTATGACGGATGGAAAAGAAAAACACACTGTTGTTAAAAAAACAAAGAAAAAGAGGTTAGGTGACATTAATCGAGCGGATACAATTGAAACAACGACAGAGAGTACTTTGATAGGTGATAACGAAGAATATTCAGATGTTCCAACGTCCTATACTTTCGAGAAAATGGGTCCTGATGGCGCTACTGTCCACGTTGAGGTTTTGGAAGCAGTCCGGGATACTCCTGATGGAAAGAAAAAGAAAATAATTTTTAAGAAAATTAAAAAGCTTAGAGTTGATGACAATGCAGTTGTTTATGATACTGTTCTGCAATCTAAAAATTTGAATCAGGAACCTGATATTGATAGCCACGGTGGTATTGATGATGGTACTAAGGTGTTGAAAAAAACTCGTTGGGGGACTTCGATATCTATTTCAAGAAAACCTGAAAAATTGGAAATGTCTTACGGAATCATAGCACCAGCGTCAAAAGTAGTGCTGCGTCCACCCCAATTATCTAAAGCAGAATCATCGTTACAGGAAACTTTGCCAGCTGTAATCCCGTTTAAAGTTAAGCTCAAGCACGTTGAGGTGCCTAAGGTCATTGAGAAGCCCAAGCAATTACCTGAAAGAAAGGAAGACGGCAATGAATACACTGTTGAAGAATTCGAGCCATTTGAGGTCAAAGACTTTGAACCTTTAGAAAGACCACAATTAGAAGTATATAAGCAGATTCAATGGGGTGACAAACCCAAATCTCGCAAAAATTCTGTCGAAGTAACAGAAACTACAAAACGCCTGAAAATACCAAAAAAAGTACAGATGGAACCTGCAATAAATGCTGGTCAGCGGCGATTTACTGTTGGCGAAAGGTCTGTTCCAGACGAACAACTAGAATTGCAGGAAAAAGTAGATCTTAAACCAGTTGATCAAGTACAAGTAGAGGGTGTCTATGAGGGACAAACGGTGGAGTTTAGGCCAAGTCAGCTTCTAAGTGAGGAACTACCAATAGGAACCAAACCGTCTAAAAAAGTTTTAAAACTAAAGAAGCCAAAAATCAGTACTCCTAGTGATCGGGAAGATCTTGAGCTGGATATACCTGAATTGTTTGAAGCCGAAAAGCCAGAAAAAATGGATGAAGACGAAAGCAAAAAGGAAAGTTGGTCCAAACGAAGCAGCGTTGCTGAAGGCAAACCTGTGGATAAACCTAAGAGAATTAAAATCGGCAAAGGCAAGAAATTGGAAGAGCAGTCTCAAGAAGAGCATGTCAGTCTTAAGCCGGGCAAAAAGACTGATAAAGACTTAGAGCCTGAGGAGCAAATAAAGCTGAGAAAGGGAAGACCCATTGAGAAAGAAACTCCGGAGGAGGAAAGAGTAAAACTGAAAAAAGTACACAAGCCCGTCGATACACAAGAAGAGCTTCAAACCAAACGTAAAACTAAGAAAAAGGACATATCCGAGGATCTTCCCGAAATTGAGTCTGAAAGACCTGAACTTGAGAAATACGAGAAACCGGAATGGCCGACTGGGGAAAAGGAAAAGCCCGTATCCGTGGAAGCCAAGCAACCTCAAGACGTCACGGCAACAGACGAGCAAACGCTCGTCACTCCCGTCAAGCCAAGAACTAAAGATAAGAAACCTAAGGAACGAGGTTCAACGATACCAATGGGTAAAGGAAAACTTCCCACTGAGACACCTCAGGACGAGCAAGTTGCTCTTAAGCCACACAAGAAACCCGATGGCAAAGGAGATGATAAAGGACCGGAGGACACAGGCATTAAACCAAAATTATACGACACTACAGAGGGTGATGTGGAGTTGGAGAAACCTGAGCATGGGAAAGGCAAGCCGAAAAAGAAAAAGAAAGTGGAAAAATCTGAGGCTGAACTCTCTAGAACGACAAGTCAAGACATTTCTTCCGATACAACAACAAAGTCGAAAGAAACAGAGACTGATTCTGAAAATGTAAAAGCAGATAAAACGCTTCGTACAACGTCAGGCGTTGTTGTGAAAGACGACCGCAGTAAATCTCCAAACCTTGTAACTGCAATTCTATTGGGCGATTCTTCTTCAATTCATCCAGAAGAATCACAAGATATTACAACAAAAGAAGAAACAAAGACGTTAAAAAAACGAGCGAAAGCAAAATCAAAAATACTCGACACTGGAGAGGCACCAACAGAAGTAACACCAAGCCAGGAAAATACACCTGAAGATACTGACGGTGTTAATAAAGTTGTTAAGAAAACGCGATGGGGTACTTCTATTTCCATTGCCAGAACACCTGAGAAATTTGAAATGACTCATGGCACTGAAGCACCGGCTTCTAAAGTAATGCTGCGCCCAGTTCAAGCACCTCCTGAACAGTCTTCTTTCCACGAAACACAGCAACCAGTAATTCCATTTGAAGTTAAACTTAAACATATAGAGGTTTCTAAAGTAGCTGAAAAGCCAAAGAGACTTCGACGGAGAAAGGAAGACGGAGACGAGTACGTCTTTGAAGAATTTGAACCGCTCGAAGTGAAAGAATTTGAACCTTTGGAAAGACCAGAATTAGAAATATATAAGCAAATTGAATGGGGTGAGAGACCAAAATCCCGAGAAAAATCAGTAGAAGCTACTATTTCGAAAAAATCAATTAAAAAGACAAGGAAGAAAGAGGTGGAAGAAATTCCAGATGCAGGAGGACGTCGGTTTACCATTGGGGAAGGTTCTGTTCCAGACGTGGAACTGGAAGACGAAGTACCTGTAGAGCTACAACCTATTCCGAAGGAACGAGCGGAAGCAGAATTAATTGGAGAAACTGTAACGTTTTACCCAACCGCGCTACCGACAGAGGAAGCTTCTGAAAATGCAACAAAGCTTAAAAAAGTTACAAAGCTTAAAAAACCTGGGGTTAAAAAATCAACAGATCGAGAGGAATTTGAGCTGGAATTCCCAGAATCTTTTGAGGAAGAAAAGCCTGAGAAACTTGAAGATGAAGAAGCAGACAAACAAAGCTGGTCCAATCGAAGCAGTGTTTCTGATGAAAAACCTAAGGAGAAACACAAGAAAATTAAAGTTGGTGAAGGAAAACAACCAGTAGAAATTGAAGTAGATGAAAAGGTTAAACTAAAAAAGGGTGTTATACCTGTAAAGCAAGAAGAGGAGGATCAGGAAATTAAATTAAGAAGTAGACGTCCAACTGAAGCTGAGGGTGAACAGGAGGAAGCTCGTAAACTAAAAGGTGTTAAAAAGCCTGTTGTCGAAGATAAAACGCAGCTTACGGAAAAGAAATCTCCAAAACATAAGGTGCCAGAGGAACTAGATAATATTCAATCCGAGTGGCCAGAGCTGGAAAAGTACGAAAAGCCAGAATGGCCGGAAAGAGGAGCAGAAAAACCTGTTTCAACAACAACCCAACAGCCTCTCAAAACATCGTCTGATGATGAAGAAAAGCAAACAACACTGAAACCAAAATCTAAGAAAGGAACGTCTGAAGAAGGCACTGGAAGTTTCCCTCTTGGAAAAGGCAAAGTTCCGTCGGACAAGGTGAATGATGAAAAAATTGAATTGAATCCTCACAAAAAACCCGAGGACAGCGATGAAGAAAAATCAATTAAAGACGGGGACATTCGACCAAAGCAATTTGACGTCAGCGAGGGAGACGTAGAAATTGATAGCCCTAAACAACCAAAAGATAAGCCCAAAAAGAAAAAGGGGATTCAAAAGTCTACAGCTGAGCTTATTGGAGCTACAACAGAAGACATTAGTCCAGAAACTATCAGTAAACCTAAAGATCAGAATACGGATGAAGGAGATGATAGGGTGGATGCCAAACTGAGACAGGTGTCCGACTTTGTACCCCAACATGAGGAACTACCGAAAGAAAAATTCTTCACTGATGCTACTCAAGGGGACGACACGACAGTAATTATTCAAGACATTCCTCTTCAAGTAGACCTTAAGAAAACCAAGAAGAAAGAGAAGCCAAAAGCTGAGACAGACGACAGTTATAAGCGTCAGCTTGGGTTAAAACCCATTCCTAAAGATGTTGTAGAGATTACAGAGGACATTAAGTTAGAATACACAGTTAATCCGAAGCAGTCAGAGGACTTAGTTTTCGAAGAGGTAAGCGACATTGGTGAGGCGAGACAGGTAGAAGGAACATCAGCTGAGCTTAGAGTGACAGACTTAGGGCAGGTACCAAAAGTAGAGGAGGTTGACACATATGAGAACACATGTAGTTTACCAACTCGTCGTGATAACCAGCGTCGAGCCAGAGAACAGTTGGATGAGGTAAACCCAAGTATAATTGACATACCTATCGTGATGGAGAGTGAAACCACAATTGAGGACGTAACAGACAATTTTCAATTCCCTACATCATCCTTCCAACCTTACACCGGTATTGAGTCAACTGAGACTAACACATTGGATTTTCCAGAAGTGTTGGCTCCCATTAAAAAGAAGAAGAAGGCAAAGGCCGAGAAGAAAGTGGAAACACAAGAAACGTGCGTCACTGAGGTTGATGAAGTGGTTGATAAAGAAGGTGAGTTTACAGAACGTGGCCCCCTTATGAATGTAGCATCTGTTGTGGTGGACGAGCGCGTGGAGGAGGATGACGAGGGTAAGCGAGTTACGAGCATCGTTGAGGATTCCAGAGGAACTCATCTTGTCCAGGAAATTACTTTCAAAAGATCCAATGTGACCATCGAAGAAGTTGAAGGTAGCTCACATTCAATGACATTTGATGGATACAAATATTTTAATATTTTAAAGCACCGCAAACTTATAAATGTAATATGATTAACCATATTATAAGCAAGTAGTACTGTGTGGAATTTTTGAAGTGGTTCGCTAGTATTAGTGAATTGCAAGTCTAAATGTTTTTTATGATAATGTATTAGCATGCTGCACCCACCAAATACTGAAGATACATAAATCACTGCACTGTAGCTTGGGTGTAAATAGACATTAGCTATTATATACTTGACGCATGTAATGGCATGGAATAGCATGGACAATCTCAGCATCTGACTTTTGAAACAACTGAACACAAATTACTATACTACATTATTAGAAATTAGAAGTTTTTGGAGGGTACTAAGATACTGGATTTTAAAATATTTTAGATGCGTTGTTATTTTTATTACCAAACTGATTGTGTGACTTTAATGTAGGTAAGTAAAATGATTAAAGGTATGGATGCCTGGTACGCTTCAGACTACCCAATTTAATTTAGTATTTTAACCCTCTTTCAATCTTTACGGATGTAGACACAATAATAAACTTGATTAATAATCAATGATTATAAACAGCCTTGTCTCGTAGAATTTTGAGTTAATGTGGTTAGTGACAAAAGAACACAAATAGAGCGAAATAGTAATACAGTTAATGCATGGCTCATAGATGGCACAGTACATACCGTCTGTGAAGAACCATAAAATGACCCATATCCAATTTAAGCTAGAATCAAAATGAGCTATAGCTATGTCATAAAAACAAAATGAGAAACATGCGTAAAATTATAATTAGGAGTTTTTGAAAAGTGTCAGTTGTTCTATTTACATTTTTTTGAAAAGTGCAAAATGTTTTATTTACAGGTTTTTGAAAAGTTTAAAACGTTTTATTTAGAGGTTTCTAAAAAGTGCAGAATGTTCTATTTGCATATTTTTGTAAAGTTCAAAACGGTCTATTTACTTAAGTAAATACTTTCAAGACATATTTCAATATTTTTGTAGATAGTACATATTATTTTTAGCTAAAAATTGAAATGGGTCATTTAGGTTCTTTGTAGACGATCTAATCAGCGTTTCTGCATTTCATTGCAAGCATAAAAAAATAAATGGCTTTATTTTTTTTATAATATTATTTATATTTCTTGCTTTAATTTAATCATTTACTTTTAAATAATTTGCCTTGTTCTCTACAGCTTTAATTTAATTTTATGCTTTCGTTATGTCTAACTTAATCCTATTTTAGTACTATATTATTTTGTAACTTTTTGTACAGGTTTTTTTTCTTTTAATTTCCTCAATTTCAATATGTTTTCTATTTGGTTCCCCTTCCATTCTCAAAAACGTCGTCAATATAGATGAGCAAGCACCTGAAGAATTCAGCATTGAAAAACTGAAACCAGTTCAAGGCTCTGTGAGTGTGACCCCACACCAAGGAGTGGAAATTTATGAGGAGCGCCCATCCAGCCAAACTGGAGATTTGGGTGACTTAAAGGATTCTTCTAAAGTGAAAGCCACACAGCAGCTCGTCCCACATGAACATCTAAGTACTGAATCAGGACGAGTGGAAGAAACTGCAGGAGATTTTAGTTCCAAATTCAAGCCTACAACTTTTAATGCCAACTTAGGACTCTCACGGGGTTTCGAACAGATTCAAATTTCAGAAATTGAAGCTGACGTTGACCTTGCTGACGTGACTAATGAGAAGCCCAAGAGTTTCAAGCCCAAAACAAATGTGACAGAACAAACCAGTATTAATGTGGAAATTGTCAACGTGGAAAATCAAGAGACTGAATTTAAACCGGGAGAGTTTGGACGAGTTCAAGCCAAACTGGTTCCTGATCACGGTCTTTCTATTGAAGAGACCTTCGTCCAGGAGACTGAGAAGAAATTGAAGGATTTCGAAGGTCCCAAAGGAAGCAAATTAGATGCCAGCTTCGTCCCAATCCAGCCACTGAGCGTCACTTCAACCTTAGCAGACGATGGAATATCAGGATTTGAAGGTTCATTTAAACCTAAAACGGAAACAGCGTCCACGGGAGTGGTTCTCAGTGAAGGAATTTCTGTAGGATCCCTTGTACCTGATCAAAAGGAGGGGAAATTCCAACGCGAGACCGTCACTTCAGCTCAAGGCACTACAATATATGGGGAAGTCAAGGGTGTGACCATTAGTGAGGTGACTACTGCAGACGTCCCATCCGAATATATACCAGGAAAAACCGGGACCGCCACTGCTAGAGTAGGATTCGACGAAATGAACACGGTTGGAGTTGAGGGCGTAGTTACAATGGAAGGAGTGTCAGAACGAAAACCAGACAAGAAACAACTTGACACGGCCGGCGTTGGAACTGTCCCCATGACCAGCGTCAATATTGATGTACAAATCGTGCAGGAGGGTGCGACGTCATTTGAAGGAGAATTTAAACCTAAAACTGCACAGGGCACCATTGCTCACACTCCAAATGAATCCTATGGAGTGGGCCAAACACCCACTTTTGATTCTGAAACCAAGTTGGAATCCATCAAGCCACAAGGCGTCACTCTGACCCCGGGAATCATTGCCATGGAAGTTCCATCATCCGTGGAAACACTAGCCAGTGAAAAGGAGGGCATTAGTGAAATTCAAGAGAGACCCGCGTCGGCTCACGGAAAACCATCAGAAACCTTAGCAACTAGCATTCAGTCCGAGGAAACTCATAGATTCGAATCTGAAAGAGCAATAACGCCAGTGAAAGGGGAAGAAGCCAAATTGAAATTAGCGGCTGGAGAATCCATTGCTGTGAGTGTTCAAGTGGAAGAGGGATACTCACGTGAAGGTGGCTTAACATTGGACAAACCTGTGAGCGACAGTGGAACTCAAGGAATATCCCATGCATTCAGAACTCCAAAAGTTGAGCAGTCCCAAGTCCTGGAAGGTTCCGATCAATTCCAAGGCAAATCCGCAGTTAAACAAGAGCAAGCTACATCCTCCATGAAGCCTCATAAGAGCGTTGCCATTTCCCAAGTTGAGGGTTTTGGCACAACTAAAGACTTTACTGGTCCCACATCTGACACGGCCAAAACAACACTTTTGCTCCAGGACTCTTCAACTGTGACCATTACAACAGCGCAAAATAAAACTGAGGAGCTTGCTCCCACTAAGCCTGTCCCTATGGAGAAAGCCAGTGAAAGTCAGCTTGAGAATATTGGTGTCTCCGTGAACGAAAGACATGTTTATGGCTTAACTGGAGATATTGGACCTATACTGAAGGATGTTGCAAATGAAGGATTTAATTTGGGCTTGAGCCTCCAAACAGTTGAGCAGCCTGTACTAGACAGTTCTGGAACATTTGAGACCGTGACTCAGCTGGAAGTGAAGGGGAAGCAGGAGTTCATCATGACTCAAGGAGTCACAGTGGAGAAGGCTGATACACAAAGTCCTACAAAGGAGCTGGAAGAGCAGGTGACGTCTCAGGCAACCGTGGACGTGACCCTTGGTCGCGGTCTGGGTGTGAGCACCGTTACTGAGCTGGAAGGTCTGGGACAGGTCCGAGACAAGGAGCAAACTACAGCAGTTGGAAAGGTAGGATTTGTCCCTGTGGAGAGTCTCAACGTGGGTCAAGTATCCGTACAGGAGCATCCAGGGAAACTGGATGAGTTTGTCAAGGAGAAAGTTGAGCCAAAACTCAAGCAAGTTGCACCAGAGAGGAGTGGCGTGAGCATTGAGCAAGTCCTCGTTTCAGGGGATGCGGACTCACTAATTGTCAAGGATGAGCGTGTGATTGCGACCATGAAGCAAACATCCGATTCCCTCACTGTGACTGTTAGTCAAGAACAAGTGCTTAGCCGTGAGCAAGTAGATCAAATCTCAGACGAGAGCATCGGTTCAGTCAAACCTTCCACAGTCGCTGGCGTCACAGCTCAGGAAGTGGAAGGCGAGAAAGTTCAGATCAAGAAGAAGAAAACCGTTCGAGGCAAAGAAAAGATTTCCGAAGATAAAATGCCGGAGGAGAAAGTGTCCGACGTTGACACAAGGATACAGGGAGTGTCAGCCACAGAGACGGAAACTGAGAAGCCAGCCGTGTCCATCAAGAAGGTCCAGCCACTCGCAAGAGGTGTACCCAGTGAGGAGAACAGGGAAGAAAAGGTGGGAGATTTCGAAGTAGAAGAGCAAAAATTAGTCCAAGCCTCAGAGCAGGAAACTCCGGCTGGACAGGCGGCTAAAGTGAGCAAGAAGCGGATCCACGGGAAGGGTAAGGAAGTACTCAAGAAGGAGGAGAGTGTGGACGAGCTCGCAGTGAAGGATCTTGGAGTGACGGCTGAGGAAACAATTGTTCAGGATGAGAAACTGGACATTATTCAGAAGACAGCCTTTGCCTTGGGCAAACCTGGAGAGGACAAACCGCTCGAGGAACACCTGTCCGAGCTTCCCACTCCCGGCGAAACTGGAGTCACTGCAACAGAGAAAGAAATCCCAATTGAAAAGGTGAAGGTTTCCAAGAAGAAGAAGACATTAGCACTTGGAAAATCACAGGAAGAAAAAACGGTTGAGGAGCAAACGGGTGAAATCGTCATTGAACAGGACTTGGCTACAGCACAAGAGAAGGACATCCCTGTGGAGAAGGTAAAAGTGACTCAAAAGAAATCTTTAGCTCGTGCCAAAGAAGAACAAGAGAAACCTGCGGATGAGCAGCATGGTGTGCTGGAGATCAAGACAGAGACAGCGACTGCGGAAGAAAAGGAGATCCCAGTTGAAAAGGTGAAAGTTACTAAAAAGAAATCCATGGCTCGCGCCAAGGAAACGGAAGACAAACCCGTCGAGGGACAGTACAGTGAGCTTGAAATCAAATCCGAGGGCGTCCAAGCAGCGGAGAAAGAAATCCCTGTGGAAACAGTTGGCATCTCTCAAAGCACACCCCTTGCTCTAGGCAGACCAGAGGAAGAAAAACAACTCGAGGAACAATTAACTGAGCTTACAGTTCCTCAAGGAGCCACAGCTACTGCCCAAGAAAAGGAGGTTCCAGTTGAAAAGGTCAAAGTGTCTAAGAAAAAGAAGGCTCTTGCCCTCGGAAAACCGGAGGAGGAGAAAACACTTGAAGAGAAAATCGGGGATATTGACACTAAGCAAGAGCTGGCACAAGCCAAGGAAACTGACATTCCAGTGGAGAAGGTTGATGTGACGCAGAGGGAGCTTCTATCCCTTGGAAAACCAGACGAGGAGAAGCAGCTGGAGGAGAGATTGAACGAGCTCACAGTGTCACAAGGGGTCACAGCCACTGCGGAAGAAAAAGAAATCCCAGTGGAGAAGGTGAAGGTCACTAAGAAGAAGAAGGCTCTTGCTCTCGGGAAACCAGAGGAAGAGAAAACGCTGGAGGAGAAAACGGGTGATATTGACACTAAGCAAGAGCTTGCACAAGCCAGCGAGAAGGAAATCCCTGTAGAGAAGGTTCAAATCTCAGAGACCGCCACGCCTCTGTCACTGGGTAAACCAGAGCAGGAGAAGCAAACAGAAGGAACTACATCTGAGCTGGAGATTAAAACAGAAGTGACTGCCACGGCTGAAGAAAAGGAAATTTCCTTGTCCAAGGCCAAGGTGACCAAGAAGAAGAAAACTCTCGCCCTCGGAAAACCAGAGGAGGAGAAGACGCTGGAGGAGCAAACGGGGGACATTCAAATCAAACAAGAACTCGCACAAGCCAAGGAGAAGGACATCCCTGTGGAGAGTGTGGAAGTGTCCGAAAGCAAACTATTGGCTCTCGGAAAGCCAGCACAGGATAAACAGCTGGAGGAAACACTCACGGAACTTGAGACCCCAGCAAGCCTCACTGCAACTGCAACTGAGAAGGAAATCCCAGTGGAGAAGGTCAAAGTGTCCAAGAAAAAGAAGGCATTGGCCCTCGCAAAACCAGAAGAGGAAAAACAAATCGACGAAGTGCACGGAGATCTTGACACCAGGCAAGAAGTCGCAAATGCCGAGGAGAAGGAAGTCCCAATTGAAAAAGTCAAGGTGTCCAAGAAAAAATCAATGGCTCTTGCCAAAGAGGAAGAGGAGACAGTTGACGAGAAACATGGGGAGCTGGACATACGCATTGATACCGCACAAGCACAAGAAAAGGAAGTCCCAGTCGAGAAGGTGAAAGTGAGCAAAAAGAAATCCATGGCTCGGGCCAAGGAGGAGGAGGAGAAATCTCTCGAGGAAAGACACGGTGAACTTGAGATCCAGGAAGTGGGGGTCACTGCCGAAGAAACAGAAATCCCAGTTGAGAAGGTGAAAGTTTCCAAAAAGAAGTCCATGGCTCGTGCCAAGGAGACTGAAGAAAGGCCTCTTGACGAAGTCCATGGGGATTTGGATATTAAGACAGAGGGCGTGAGGGCGTCCGAGTCGGAGATCCCTGTTGAGAAAGTGGAAGTTTCTCAAAGTAAAACACTTGCCTTAGCCAAACCAGGGGAGGAGAAGCAGCCCGAGGAAAGGCTGTCCGAGCTTGAAGTTCCAAAGGAGGCCACCGCCACTGCTGAGGAAAGCGAAATCCCAACTCCAAAGGTGAAAGTGTCTAAGAAGAAGAAGGCACTCGCACTTGGCAAACCTGAGGAAGACAAAACAGTGGAAGAAAACATCTCCGAATTCTCGGAATCTCCCGTTCAGGCCCAAGCCGTGGAAAGGGACATACCCGAAGCGAAGATTGGCGTGAGCAAACCCGAGTCTCTGGCTCTCGCTAAAGGTGAAGAAGCTCAAGTTAATGAGGAAACGTTGAGACCATTGGAAATATCCGCACCAGCACAGGCCACAGCCGACGAAAAAGAGATTACGGTCAAGAAGGCCAAGTCGGACAAGAAATCAGTTCGTGGCAAAGGGAAAGAGGAGGTGGAGAAAGTGTCGGATGAGGTCCTTAGCCCTATCCCCACTGAGAAAGAGCAGGACGTTGTCGCCCTGGAGTCGGAAGTACCTGAAGGAGCCGTAGCCGTGGTTAAGAAGAAGAAAGTTCGAGGTCAACCAAAGGAAAGTACAGACGCACCCACCGAGGAAACCACCGAAAATGTCCCAGACTCAATTGTGGAAGAGGCCACAGCTGAGGCATTGGAAGAGGAAGCTCCATCCGAGAAAGTGAAAATCAAGAAGAAGAAGCAGCGAGGGAAGGAGAAGGAGGAGGTGGAGCAAGTGCCGGAGGAGGTCGTCGGTGAAATTCAAGCCGAGCCAAAGGAAGAAGTGACTGCCACCGAGGAAGAGATTCTGGAGGAGAAGGTTAAAATCAAGAAGAAGAAACAGCGTGGGAAGGAAAAGGAAGGAGAGGATCAAGTTCCCGAGGAGAGTGTCTCCGAACTTCCCGTCCACACCCCCGAAGGAGCCACTGCACAGCCCACAGATGAGGAAATCCCGCAAGAAAGAGCCATTGTCAAAAAGAAGAAGACACGTGGGAAGGAGAAGGAGGCTGTGGATCAAGTTCCCGAAGAAACCGCATCCGATTTACCCTCAAATATTCCAGAAGGCGTGACTGCTGAGACATCTGAGGAAGTCACTTCCCAGGAACAAGTCACCATTAAAAAGAAGAAGCAGCGCGGTAAGGAAAAGGACAGTGTTGTTCAAGTCTCAGAAGAAACCGCCGAGGACCTGCCAGCTGACACTCAGGAGAAAGCACAAGCCACCGAGGAAGAGATCCCGGTGGAGAAAGTTAAGGTGTCTAAGAAGAAGACGCGAGGGGAGGGTAAAGCTGAGGAGGACACAGTGCCGTTGGAGACCTTAGAGAATCTGCTTGTTGAGAAGCCAGAGGCAGTCCAAGCAGCCGAGGAGGAGACTCCTTTAGAAACAGTGTCTATCAAGAAGAAGAAAACACGAGGAAAGGGGAAGGAGGACACGGACACGACCACGGAAGAGGTGTCAGTTGACTTTGCCGTCAAAAAGGGAGTTCCCGCCCAAGCAGATGAAACTGTCGAGCCCACCGAGTCAGTAACAATTGGAAAGAAAAAGCCCGTTTCCGGCAAACCTGCCCAAGTAGAGGAATCCGTCTCAGAAGAAGTCACTGTCGACCTCGAGTCCAAACCTGCTCAACCCACCCAAGCCCAACAAACTCAAGTCCCCGTCCAGCAAGTCACAGTGGAGGAGACCATTTCACGCGCTGCTGGGAAGGAGCGTGTGAGCACCGCCATGGACGAGACCTCCACGGAATTCTCCATTACACCCTCAGCACAGTCACAGGCGGAGGAGAAGCCCGTCTCAGCCCCCACAGAAAGTGTCACTATCAAGAAGAAAAAGACAAGAGGCAAAGGGGAGGAGGTTCAAGAGTCCGTCACAGAGGAAATCTCTGTAGATCTCACCCTTCAAAAGCCCGCACCCGGAACAGCCACGGAGGAAGACATCCCAGTTGAAAGCGTCACCGTCACCAAGAAAAAAGCGAAAGGAAAAGGGAAAGAACAGACTGAAGAAGTACCTGAGGAAGTGTCTGCTGACATTACAATAGAAAAGAAACCTGAGGCTCGAGCCACTCAAGGGGAAACCCCTGTAGAGAGCTTAACCATCACCAAGAGCCGACCACAAGCCCTTGCTCAAGTGGAGGACGAAACTGTACCTGAGGAGGAGTCCGCAGCGTTGACAGTAGTCAAGGAGAAAACAGCTGAAGCTGAGGTCAAGACTGAAGAAATTCCTGTTGTAGACAAGAAGAAGAAGAAGGTCCGTGGGAAGCCGAAGGATGAGGTGGAGGAGCCCATTGAGGAAGTATCTCAAGATTTGGTTGTGGACCAACCTGAAATGGTCAGTGCGGACGTTGACGCTCCAGAAGATGTCGACGTTTCTATTCGTAAACCACGAGTTGTTCCTCTCATAGAGGAACCCGAAGAAGAAGAGGAAGAGGAGGAGGAGGCAATTACACTTGGCAAACCCAAACCAAAGAAGCGAGATGATGTGGAAGCAGAAGTGTCACTTAAGAAGCCCGCTGTCAAAGGAGAGGATGCAGAGGACGTGAGTGAAGATGCTGTCGTCTCCATCAAGAAAAAGAAATCCAAAGCAAAGGAGGAGACGGAGGAAGTGACAATTAAAAAGAAGAAACAGCCAAAGAAATCAGAAGATGAAGTTGCGGAGGAGATCACAATCCGGAAGAAGAAACCGGAAGCAACTGTAGAGGAGGACGTTTCTGAGGACGTCACAATTGTGAAAAAACGTCCGGAATCTCCCACTGAGGAGGTCAGTGAAGCCATCACAATTAAAAAGAAGAAGCCCAAGGCTACAGAGGAGGACGAAGTCAGTGAGGCCATCACAATTAAAAAGAAGCCAAAGGCTCCAGTGGAAGAGGACGAAGTCAGTGAAGCCATCACAATTAAAAAGAAAAAACCAAAGGCTCCAGAGGACGAGGAAGAAGTTAGCGAAGCCATCACTATCACTAAAAAGAAACCAAAGGCTCCAGTGGACGAGGAAGAAGTCAGTGAAGCCATCACAATTAAAAAGAAGAAACCAAAGGCTCCAGTGGAGGAGGACGAAGTTAGCGAAGCGATCACTATTACTAAAAAGCGTCCCGAACAAACTCCGGAAGACGACGAGGTCGTCTCTGCTCAAGTTACAATGAAGAAAAGGAAACCATCCGCAGTTGCCACGGAGGATGTCAGTGAAGAAATTACAATCACCAAGCCACGCTCTACTGAGGAAGGACCCGATGCCGAGGACGTGAGTGCTCAAGTCACCATTAAGAAAAAGAAACCTGTAGAGGCTCCATCCGAGGACGTGAGCGAAGAAATAACTATCGTCAAGAAAAAGAAGAAGTCCGTGACGCAGGATGAGGTCTCTGAAGATCTGACCATCAAGAAAAAGAAGAAGAAACCTGCAAAAACGGAAGAGAGCGAAAGTGAGCAGCTCACTGTCATCATTCAGCCGGAAGAAGCATTAGCTCCCGAAGAAGTCATTATTGAAGAGGAGGAAGAGACACCCGACGCAGTGACACTCTCCAGGAAAGTCTCCTTTGACCAATCCACTGTCGAGACTCAAGAGGTCAAAATTACCAAAAAGAAAAAGAAGTCCATCGTGCAAGAGGACACGGAGGCTGACTTCACTGTGGGGAAGAAGAAGCCTGTAGAGGAGCCAGCCGAGGATGTTGAAGAATCCGCACAAATGTTCACTTTCAAACGTAAAGATTCCAAACCAAAACCCACCGTGGTGGAGGAAGAAGAGGAGGAGTTCACACTCAAGAAGGATGCACCCGTCCCCACTTCGTATGGTGAAGACTTTGTATCTGAACAAGTTACACTCAAGCCTAAGCGTCCTTACATTAAAGAAGATCTGGAACAAGAAACGATCACGCTCAAGCAGGTGGATCAAGTATTTGAGGATATTGAGGGTGACTACAAAGTTAAGCTCAAGAAAAAACAGAAGCCGTACACTGTGCAGGATGAAGAGGCAAGTTTGGGAGTTGTTATCCAGCAGGAGGAGTCGGATGATGTGGAGCCCATCGTGGAAGAGGCAGACAGTGAGAGTGACAGTGTCAACTTCCCCATGCGACGCAAGCGAACTCCTCAACCAAGTATTTTTATCTCAGAGGAAGAGGAGGATGAGGAAGTTCGATTGGGACTTAAGAAAGCTCCTGCCTATGAAGAGATTGATGAGAGTGCTGAGATCAAACTCAAACCAAGATCACCTGCTCCACATTTTGATGAGGAAGCTAATAGTTTGAGTGTAGTGGTTGAAAAAATTGATGAAGGTTTGTTTATGATTTATTTATTTATTTATTTTATTCTTTGTATTTTTGTTTTGTTTTCTCATTTAAACCCTGTTATAATTTTGTTTTGTTTTTTTACTCATCCTTTCATGCTATCATACTCAGGTTTGATTGGGCAAACAATGTTTGCTGCAACGACTTACGTTGCTGAAAACAAAGAATCCATGAACTTGGTCGAGGGTGAAAAAGTTTACGTCATTGGTGAGTTTACTTTGTCTCAAGAAAATGTAGTGCAATTATATGTAGGTAGATAAAATTCACACTGCCCTTTCAGTTTACACTGTTTACAGGTGGAGACAATGTATTTGGTATTTTTTGGTAGCTTTAATTTTTTAATTTATTTGCATGCATATAGATTCGACAAGTGCCGACTGGTGGTTGGTCAAGAAACATTTGACAAATGAAACTGGTTGGGTTCCCGCATCTTATCTCATGAGTCCGGATGACTACTCTGAGTTTGTCGACAAGAAACTAACTGATAGGATTGACAAACTTCCAGTTTTTGATGGTAAAATGAATATACTTACCATGGTGTTTAATTGAGCCACTGTATAAATGCATTAATGTTTAAGCAATTTTTAAATAATGTACCTTCACAATGTTTTCAAATTACAGAACCAAGAAAAGGCGAGAAGACCTTCGCACCTCGATTTATTAAGAAACTTGAGTCGATGCAGGTGACGGACGGCAGTGAAGTGACGTTCCGTTGCGTTGTTGAAGGCTCGCCAAGACCGACGATCACGTGGTTCAGACAGACCCAAATTATTAAGAGTTCCAAGGATTTCGAGGTTTTAATTTAATTTAAATAATTATTATTTACACTGAAAAAAAGTAGCCATGACTTCAAAATGGCGTATCTTATGTTACGTTTCAAAATCATGATATATTATGCATATATGTACCTATACCTACCTACATATCAGCTCTTTTTAATTGCCTATAGATGTTCTATTCTGAGGACGTTGCAACTTTAGTCATCAGAGAAGTTTTCCCCGAAGATGCAGGACAGTTTACGTGCGTTGCTAAAAATTCCGTTGGCTTTGCAACTTGCACTGCTGATTTGGGCGTTGAAGCACCGTTGTCCGATCATGGATCTGTGGACAGTACAATCATTTCACGGATGAGCTTGAGCAGGTCTGTTTCTATTAGATTGCGGCCCATTCATGCTCATACACTGACCAATTTTATCATTACTCTATTCTCTTCTCAATCTATGTGGGCTTGGAATTAATAATTTTTTTAAAATAGTATGAATAACAAATTGTGTATATGTACTGTGCCAACAGGGAATCTTCATTAGCCGACATCCTGGAAGGTATCCCACCAACATTCAGCCAGAGACCTAAGGGAAGAACGGTGGAGGAAGGAAATGACGTTGAATTTGAAGTTCGACTCGTCGCAGTACCTGAACCTGACATAACATGGTATAAAAATGGAGTTCGACTGGAAGAGAATGATCGCGTCTCCATCGAATTCATTGCTGACGTTCATATGTACGTGTCTGTGGTGAGAATACGAAATGTAACTCTAGATGACGCTGCTGAGATCACAATTGTTGCCAAGAATAGGGAAGCTGAGGCGTCAGCTTCGATGACCCTTGAAGTTACAAAGAAGGTATGAGGACAAGAACAACTTTTTACTGAGCTCATAATTACTTAGAAAATGGTAGTAATGTATTCTCTGCTTTCAATTTATAGGGACAGCCTCCGCCTGAGGTTGTGGAGCCCTTAAGATCCATGAGAACCAAGCCTGGCGTGAGCGTAACTTTCAGAACATTGATCAAGCGTGCGACCACAGTGACCTGGTACCACAACGGCCAGGAGATCACTAGTCGGAAGAGCATCAGAAAGGAGGGTGACGTGTTCACCTATGAACTTGTGAAACCAACACTAAAGGACGATGGAGACTACGTGGTGAGTGCAGAAAACAATTTTGGAAGAGCCACAACCAGTGCAACTCTGACAGTCGTTGACTTTGAGCCTGACTTCCTGGAGCGTCTCACGGATTTGGAGATTGCAGAGAATGAGGACGCACTATTTTCAGTCCTGCTCAATTTCGAAGGCGGCGTTGTTCAATGGTTCAAGGATGGAGAGGTCGTCAAGGAAAGTGACAGGGTCAAGTTTGTTGTGGACGGTGCTTGGAGAAAGCTTGTCATCGAAAACGTCTCTGTTCATGATGATGGGGAGTACACGTGCTCCTTCGGAGATATGGAGTGCACTGCTGAACTCAACGTTATCGGTGATGACACGTGTTCAATTTTGTGTTACATGCTGATTTTGAATGTAAATGTAATTAAAAGGCTTTATTTGTAATCATATTTCTAGAGCTCCCACCCGAGTTTGTGACTAAAATGGTGGACACAGTGGTTCCTGTCCAAGAACGAGCTGTATTTGATATAGAACTGACCAAAGGAGATGCTCTCGTTCGTTGGTACAAGGATGATGTGGAGCTCCAGTTTTCTGAGCATATTCAACTGGCGATTGACGGCAAGAGACAACGTCTCATGATCTACAACTCGGACACGGCTGACGAAGGTGTTTACCATTGCACTGTCGCGGATGAGAGATGTGAAGCCAGACTGACTGTTGAAGGTAAATTAGTAGTGGCTTCTCAAATGAAAATTCTTTGAATTATTATTATTGCTTTAACGGTGCGGCGGTGTACAGGTATTTAAATTAAGTATTTAATCTTTATTTTACAGAACCCAAGGTCAGGTTTTTGAGAAAGTTGCCAGAGTGGACACATGTCACGAAAGAGACGGACGTTACTCTCATTGTTGAATTAAGTCAGGATGTGGAAGTTCAATGGACATGGTAATGAGAAATTAATTATACGAGAATAATGTTTTCAACTTTTCTGAGAAGCTTCGTCGGGATTCTTACTAATAACCCGGGTTTCCTTGTTTGTCTTACAGTAATGGAAAGGTAGTGAAAGCAACCAAGAAGTACAAAATTGAAAAAACCAAAACTATTAGAAAACTCACCATCAAAACAATTCAGACGACCGACCAACAGGAATTCACTTGTATTTGTGGAAACATGAAGACATCAACTAAGATTAAGATTGATAGTGAGTTATACTGGATTTTAATGAATTTAATTATGGGAAAACTTATAAGAAGAAGTTAGAATTTGTAAGTTTTGATGGCAAGGCTCCCTTTGTCCAACTTCAGGGCCGGACGAAGGAATTGCTATTAGGGAGCAATTTGCTTCCATACAAAAAGAAATCACTATTTTAATTTTATTGATGATTTTCTTTAGTAAACCAAACTATTGTATTTACATGTATTAAACACTTTTAAAATGTTCTATTTAATTGATTCAGAAAAGTGCAAAATATTCTATTTACATTTTCTTTGAAAAAGTGTTAAATATTTTATTTGCATGGTTTTGAAATGTACAAAAAAAAATTATTTGCATGTTTTTGAAAAGTCAAAACATACAATTTAAATATTTTTGAAAAGTTTTAAATATTTTATTTGCATGTTTTTGAAAAGCCAAAATATTGTATTTATACAATTTTAGAAAGTGCAAAATGTTCTATTTTACGTTTTTTTTTTGAAAATTCAAAAAAATAATGCGCTGGCCGCATTATCCGGCCCTGTGTCCAACTATAGTACATGATCCACACGTTTTCCTTTTTTGTTTCCAGTTATTGAAACATCACCAAAGATCACAAGAATCGAAAAAGAGTACAAAGTTATCAAAGGTCAAGATCTCACAATCGAAGTTGACTATGAAGGTTTACCACCACCCACTGTTGAGCTACTAAGAGGTTCCAAACCATTCGTTGAGGATAAAACCCATGTGATTGAAAACGTGGATGCTACCTTTAGAATTAAGCTCAGAACAGTCACAGAAGGTGATAGTGCAGAATACACACTCCGTGTTAAAAATAGCTGTGGAGAAGCTAGTGCGGAATTCAATATTGTCGTTATCGGTGAGTGGACCTGAAAATGAGACTGCGAATAATTCACAATGAAACTCCTACAACAAAATGTTTTGCATTCTAACGTAAATATTATAATGAATATTTTGCATAATTTATTATAGACAAACCAAGTCAACCAGGAACTCCCGAAGTCTTGGAAGTGGGAGATGATTTTGCATCGCTTTTCTGGAAACCACCAACTTCCGATGGAAATTCAAAAATATTTAATTATATTCTTGAATACCACGATAAAGAAGAATTTCTCACGTTAGAAACCCATACATATTATGTACAATGTTAACATGCTGACTTGATGAGTATAATAAAATTATTTATATAATTAATACATGATTCATTACTTGAACTCCGCTGCTCTGTAGATGGCACATAGTTAACAAGGATTTCAACATTGAGGAATCAACCCACCGAATAACAAACTTAACAATGGATACAGAACTCATGTTCCGCGTCACCGCCGTCAACGAAGTTGGGAAAAGTGACGTTTCCAACAGTAGTCGTTATGTCAAAATATGCGTTCCAAAAGATCCTGAGTCTCCTATTGTCGTTGATGGGTTAAAAGACTTAATAGCCGGGCCTGAAAAACGTGTTGAATTGAAATGCGTTATTCGTGGAGTTCCCAAACCCGAAATTAAATGGTACAGTAATTAAATTCTATTTAAGCTTTAAATTTTACCTCTCTAGGAAATAATTAAATATTGTCTGTGAAGAACCAAAATGACCCATATCCAATTTAAGCCAGAATCAAAATGAGCTATATGTCATAAAAAAATGAAAAACATGCGTAAAATGTTAATAAGGAGTTTTTAAACAGCGCAAAAAGTTTTATTTGCATGCTTTTAAAAAGTGCAAAATGTTTTATTTCCATGTTTTTTAAAAGTGTAAAATGTTTTATTTACAGGTTTTTGAAAAGTGCAAAATGTTTTATTTACAGGTTTTTGAAGAGTGCAAAATGTTTTGTTTAAAGGTTTTTGAAAAGTGCAGAATTTTCTATTTACATATTTTTGTAAAGTGCAAAATGGTATACATATTTAAATGCTTTTTATTTATTTCTTTAGATTTCTTAAACATTATGTTTTAAATTTTTGTCTTATTTCAGGTTCAAGAACGGAAAAGCCGTTAAAGGTAATGTTTCTTACGAAAGCTACATTGCCAGATACGTGATTAATGAAACAACTGAAAATTCCGGTGGAGTATTTTTGTGCAAAGCAACTAATAATGGTGGTTCGGCAGAAACTTCTTGTGTACTCACTATACAAGGTGAGGATTGTAATTTTTTAATTTAAATTGGAGAACAAAATTAAAAAATACTTTTCACCCCATTTTCATTTTTGGCAAAAATCCTTAAAATTTGTATGTTTTTTTTCCGGATTGCAGAAGCTCCAGATATTATAGTGAAAGATGCATCAGTGCTCCATCAAAAACTCTCATTAAAATCTCAATGGAAATTCGAAGCAGAGCTTCGTGGTTTCCCTAGACCAACTGTGAAAATCTATAAGGATGATGAACTCATTACGGATTACAAGGGAAGAATTGTGATTCACGTTGAAGAGAGATCTGTCAGCATTGCTATTTATTCCTTAGAAGCCATTGATACTGGCACATTTACCATTGTAGCGGAGAATTCATGTGGAGTTAAGAAATTAACTCCTTATCTTCGCGTCGTGGGTGAGTCTCCCAAAATTTCTTGTAATAGGTTTCCCGATTGTGAGTTTTGTGTATGTAAATTACACGCGCCATTATTCGAGCTGCATTATATAAGCTTTACATGTCCGTATAAATTGGATATACAGTTAAATGTACCTACATGTCAATTAGTTTGGGCTATCAATGTTATGCTGTCTTTTATACCTTCCATGTCTGTAATATTTGTTCCATTTCCATTCCATATAGATGATAGTAGGAGGAAAAGTGCAATCGATGAATCACCTGGTAATTTCAGCTATTTATGTACAAATTAATAATTATCATGCCATTAGTTTATTCTGACTGTTCACACATGTCCTTGCATTATAGTTTTAAGTTATTTTTGCTACGTTCTGTACCAATTTTATGTGCTTTGCTTTGGTGCTTTTTTGGATTTTTTTTCGCATCCATTTGATGTGATTTATTTACTCCTGAATTTTGTGAATAATTAAATTTTTTGTGTGTGATTTTTCATACGTGTATTGTAGAGAAGATTTTTTACATGATTATTTTTGTGATATTTTATATCCTGATTTTTGTGACATTTTATATCATTATTTTGGTGACATTTTACATGCTTATTTTTGTGATATTTTATATCCTGATTTTTGTGACATTTTACATCATTATTTTGATGACATTTTATAAACAATTATTTTTTATACAATGAACTATTTTTGAAATTCAGTAATGAATTTCCCTCATTCTATAAATGACTTTCTAAGTAGCTAAGGTTCATAAAATACGGTTTTGATAATTGTGACTTATGAAAATACTGAAACAGATAAACCAAGTCGACCTGAAGCCATCGTGATAAAGAAAGTAGAACAATCCAGTGTTACGCTTGAATGGAAACCACCACTTGATGATGGTGGTTTGGATATTTCAAAATATTCTATTGAGAAGAAGGAACCTGGAAAAGATACATGGGTTAAGGTAATCCTACAAAATCAATTTTTAAGCCATAGTTTACGCTCGTGAGAGTTGAAACAAAAATACATGTAAATGGGATTGTATATGTAGGTGGCAGACGTTGGCGGCGAGATTGTGACCTACTGTGTTCAAAAACTAATGGAAGGAGCCGAATATATGTTCAGAGTATCTGCGGAAAACCCCGTGGGAAAATCTGAGGCTGCTGAATCTAAGTCAGTCGTAATTAAGAGTCAATACGGTGAGAAATAATTGTTTTATAAATGTATAATATTTGAATATTTCATCTTTTAAACTAGAAAATTGTACACGTTTTTCATGTCTGTTAGTAAATTTTTAAAATAATTTTTTGAATAAACAGATAAACCTAGCAGTCCGAGACCGCCGCTAGAAGCACTGGGCATGACGGACAGCTCCTTTACACTAAAATGGACGGAACCTGAGTCTGATGGCGGCTCCCCCATAACTCACTACATTGTGGAGAGACGGGAATTGGGAAAGAAAGCTTGGCAACAATGTGGAGAGAGCTTGGAGACTATTTTGGAAATTGCTTCTCTCAAGAAGGAAGTTTCATATCATTTCCGAGTTATCGCCGTCAATGCTGTGGGACCAAGTCCACCTTTCTGCCCTGAAGAACCCATTATTATTGGAAGAAGAATCAGTAAGTTCCAAATATATGTATTGCTATAATTCTTGCATTATGCATTGAACCTATTTTATTCCCGTAATTGTAATTCTATAATCGTAATTTTAATTATTTAAAACAGCTCCGCCATCACAAGTAACTAACCTCACTGTAAGCAATGTGACCAGTCGTAGCGTGACATTACAATGGGGTCCCCCAAGAAGTACAGGAGGAGCTGAAATTACAAGCTACATTATTGAGAAGAAGAGCGAGCTGAGTGGAAATTGGGAAAGAATTGTTACCCTGGAAGCTTCAGTCACTCTCCATACTGTGGTTAATCTCAAGGAAAAAACACAAATCATGAGAGTGTTTGCGGAGAACCCTATGGGAGTCGGCCCCGGAACTGAGACTTCCGTCATTCAATTGAAAACCCATGCCAGTAAGCTAAAGCTATACATATTTTTGTTTTCCTCAAATATGCAACAATCCGCTGTAGTCAGTTGAATTAATACATATCGTCGGTGAAGAATCAAAATGACCCATATATCCATTTTAAGCTAGAATCAAATTGAGCTATGTGAAAAAACACACACTAAATGAGATATATGCGAAAAATGTTAGTTACGAGTTTTTAAAAAGTGCAAAATGTTGTAATAAATTTTGTTTCGAATCTAAAAATTAATCCATTTACGTGTTTTTGAAAATTGTAAAAAAATTTCATTTACACGTTTTTGAAAAATGTACAAATTTTCCATTTACATGTTTTTCGAAAGTTTAAAATGTTCTATTTCCATGTTTTTGAAAAGTACAAAATATTTATTTACATTTTTTTTGAACGGAAAATATTTCATTTACATGTTTTTAAAAGTTGCAAAATGTATGCAAAATGCATTCTTGTATGCTCAAGGTGAATTCCTATATTTCTTTGTAAAAAGCGCTTTTTACATTTAGCTTAAAATGGATATGGATCATTTTGATTTTACGATGTCAATATTTTAACATCAATTTTAAGATGCCACTTAATTTCTTACACAGCAGTGCATTGTAATTATTACTCCCCTAGAATATTTGTGTACATCTATCCAGACTTAAACACGATTGGTCATTTATTAAAAATATTTACGAAATAAAACTAATTATTGAATGAAATATTTCATTTCAGCCGCTCCATCCCCGCCCACCGCTCCACTCGAGATGCGACAAGTTGGTACAAGCATGCAGGTTAATTGGGGAATTCCAGAGTCCGATGGTGGCGCTATTATACTTGGCTACACAATCGCCGTCCGAGACTGTAAGAAAACCATGTGGATGGAAGTTGGGAGAGTTAAGTCGGATCACCAATCTTTCTTAATACAAGAATTACAGGTACAGAGAGAAACTACTACTAACCATAAGTCATAACTCATTTTATAAAGAGATTCTATAAATTGTGCGGCACTCGTTTTTATTAATTTACTGGCACAAAGTTGGGATTCAAAAAACATTCCGACATTTTGTTCCGAAACGTTTAAGATTGTGTTATGTCGTTCAGACAGCGTCCTAAAATTACTTACTACCTTCCATCGCATCACAGCTAAAAAATTCTCAAAATAAATGTCATACATGTATATATATTATTTTTTGCATTCCAGGAAAATCACGAATACCACGTTAGAATATTTGCTAGGAACGAAGTAGGATTAAGCGAACCCCTAGAATCCGAAGATCCGTTCCGAGTAACACGGCCACCCGGTAATTTATTTCTTCCTATTTATGCACACTTTATACATAATTTTTTATGCACATAAACTTATATTCATGTAATACCTACCTACATTTTTTGATGAGTGTACAACAAAATCCCAAAGATAATAGTCTCCTTTGTTGCTGCTCTGCGTGATCTTGAAAATGTACGTTAATTAAAAAGGGGAAGAAGAAGAACATATTTAATGATGTGCATAATATATTTTGTGACTTTGTTCCCATGCTATAGACGCACCGACACGAGACATCCCAATGACGTCCGCAGGTGACACAGCCGGAGATTTAAGTATAACAGACACAACTACTTCTTGGATGAGGAGTGCGGGTATGGATGCTGACCTTCAATTCTACTCCCGATCTGCCCTCTTACGAAGAAACGAATACTTTTTCAAAATTTGGCATTATGCTAAGGAACTTTTCAAATAAACTCACAGGAACTATCTAATAATGGTTACCAGGTTATGCAAATCACACGACACACGGATACACATAATATTATACGTTTATTCTAATTTTAGTACTACTACTTACTCTCTTTCCTTCCCTCTTTACTCGGATAATTCTGATATTCTACTCCGTATTACTTGGAATCCATGTTACATATTACTATTTAAGTCATGTACGAGTATACAAAATACTATTATATGCATATATTTGTTGGGGAATAACTATACATACGTTATAAAAGAATAAAAGAAACTTACAAAATATTTACAATCTTCTCTTCTCCGTCAATTCTTTCATTTCTTATATTCACTAAATTCACTTATTGCTGCATTGCATATTTATTGTGTTTTTTTCCACTCGCACATAATTAAATCTTGAGCATACTAATTATTTAGGCCATGTACCTACGTACTATACAGGAAGGCATATAGGTACAATTCATCTCATCTTATAGAAAACGAAGAATACAAATATTTATTTAGCCACTGTTGAACCCTTGCAAAAATATTTATATAACCCAGTAGGCATTAGGCACGCATATACTAAACCATTAACCCTCTCAAACAGTAAAGTACCGAAGTTTGAATTGAACATTGAACTGGGATTTATGGTTCATCATCTGTATCATCAGACGGTCACATCCGTGTCGAGTGAATACTATGTCGGAAAGATAAAAAAATATGCACACCTATGGGTACACATGCATTATCCTGTAAAATCTAGTAACGGTTCGACCATGGCTCATGAGATACATAATATATATGTATACTCAGTATATCCGCTCCATAATAAAGCATATAACCAAGGATATACATACGTCGAATAGTTGTCTTCAAGTCTGCACTGCATATGTTGATGATTAGAGTTTTTTTACGGACTTGGTTCTGCTGGCTGATCCAGGGATGTGCACCAACACCAAAAAACCCGAAAATCCTGATCAACATGTCAACTTATTTTTAGAATGTTAAGTTACCTACTACTACTGAAAAAAAACAACGCAATCTCGCCACAATGCCACTGAACCACCATCTTCTGTATCCCACATTCTGTTTACATTGGATGATTGGGCCGAGGACTGTGTAGTCAACACATCGCTAGTCAGTATACTCTTCCCTTTCTTCTCGATTTGCATTCCTATTTCCTGTTTCCCTATTTTCCTTCCTTCCTTCCTTCCTTCCATCCTCCGTTGACACTAAAAAAAATCAAAAAATTGAACAGCAACATTCATATAGTTCTTCAGTGTGTGTGTGTGTTTAAAGGGTTTAGAAATCCTAGTTTTTACCTCATATATATATCGTTCGTTCGTTCGTTCGTTAGTTGCACTTCCCAATTTCCACATTTTCCTCAATTGTTTCTTGTGATTTCAATAATAAAATTATTATTCAGTTACTTTCATAAAATGGTAACTTTTAGTTTTAGGCTAAGGCGTTCCTGTTAATACTCTTTTTGAACTTTCTCATATTACATTTTGTGTGCTGTTCTTGTTCATTGTTGCAATTGCGTTCCCTTTATAATAGCATTCTAGTTCATAAGAGTCTGAATAAACTATATAGCTATACAGTATGGGAAATCAACATAGTAATGGGAACGGGAACAACAAAAAGAAAACAATTTATAAAGTTCCACCTGGTGCAGGTATGAAAAGGTCTTTGGAAAAAAAATAATTGATGTGTTTTGATCTGACAGCTGCATAGTATATATTTCCGAAAAAAAAATGAGCATCTCTTAACTTAAAACCCCTATGTATAAAAAGTTTAAAATTTACCATAAAAGAAGTTGTTGGAATTTTGGAATGATTGAGAAATAGTGTGGATCTTATATTGATTTTATCAGAGAAACCATATGCACCGGCTAAGCCAACTGTGGAATACATCGGCGACGATGTAATGGTGCGCTGGAGTGAACCTGTGTTCAATGGGGGATGTCCAATCATGGGTAATGGCAAAACAATCTTTAGTATTTGTAATCTTTTGATTTTTATAATTTTGAGGGTGCTACAGTGTTTGGATATTGTGCAATTAGGCTACATTCTTCAATTTAATCGAGTGGACGGGGAAATTTGGGAGTCCTACAGAGTGGATGGAACTGAGTGCTTACTCAAAAATCTCGACGACACTTTTGTATTTCGTGTAGTAGCTGAAAATATTGTAGGTTACTCGGAGCCGTCCGAAACCAGTCTTCCAGTTTCGTTTGAATTTTCCGAGCCAACTCTTTTAGTTCCGTTAAATCATGAAATTAGAGCAATCGAATTTGAAAAGGTTGGTCACCTAGGATTTTAAATCTCATAGTAATTTGCGCCAAAAATTGTATTAAAAGTAAGATGTCATTTCTATTTCCCTCAATGTTTGAACAGGTTGAATTAAACTGCCGGATTTGGGGAATGCCAAGTCCAGAACTAATCTGGTATCTGAATGGTGAAGAGCTGTTTGCGAGTAATCGAATTTACATGCAAACCGATGGAATTGACTACAAATTAGTTTTTAATCATATCAAAATATCGGATGAGGGTGAAATCAGGGCTGTTGCCAAAAATTTATTAGGAGAAATTGAGACCACTGCTTCTATTATTGTGGAAGGTACAGTTTGATTAGTACTTTTTTTATTATCTTGAAAGTATAGTCACGTGGTTCCTGTATAATCTATTTTAGTGTTCTAGTTTTTATTTGAGTGTTGGAGCAGTTCTATTATTATTTTTTATTTAGCTCCACCTAGAATAAAATCACCCAAACATTATGAAGAAGGACTAATAGCCAGAGCTGGGGAGAATTTGAGATTAAAATTTGGATTTACTGGAAGACCCAAAGCGGAAGTTACCTGGTATCATGATGCAGAACATATTATTAACAAGAGGACTCAAACTCAAGTCAGAGCAATGCAATAATTTTTCAATCAATCAATAAACTTTTGAATTTCGGTATAAACTATGATGCTATTTTAATTTGTTTGTAATCCATTCCAGGAAATGGGTGACGTAGCTGTGCTAACTGTGGAAAACGTTAGTAGCAGAGACGGAGGGGAGTACACAATCCGCGTGGAGAATTGCATTGGGGAAGATGTCGCTCATGTTCTCGTCACAGTGACAGGTACAACAAATATTAGAAAAAAATATTTTACACAACCCAACTTTACTACTCGATTATACGTTAAAACGTTGCGGACAAATTCCAGAAAAAACGAAAATACGGAAATATAATTTATGGAAATTTATTTTGTCGTAATAAACGTTTGGAATGTCATATGTAATGTTTCAGACCGACCAGCAGCACCAAGTAAGCCAACTGTGATTCAATTGTCAGACAATAGTTGCCTTCTTGAATGGGAAGAGCTGAGCGATGACGTAACGGCCTACATTGTTGAATATTTTAGGGTAAAAGTCAAGATATAATATTTTCACATTTGAGAGCATACAATTAGCTAAATAATTTTTGGTTTTTCGTTAAATAAATTGATTTTATGATGTAGGACGGCTGGGGTGTTTGGCTCAAAGCTATGTCAACAAGGAGTAATGGCTGTAAAATTAGGGACTTAATACCGGGCTCAAAGTATCGTTTCCGAATTAAAGCTGAAAATCATTTTGGCACTAGCGACAATGGTGAAGAATCTGTTCAGATCTATATACCAGAGTCCAAGAAAGAACAGGGGTTTGATTTTATTTCATTTTATTAAATTTATTATTAATTTAAATACTTATATAATTTAGCTATATATTTTTTTCAGTTAGTTTTGTCCTTGGTATTTATTTAAGTTATTACAATTTTATTAATTAGTATTTTATTTTTTAATTATCTTTTAATGCTTTGTCCTATTATTGGTTCAATCATATTTAGTTTCTCTCTATTATTTTATGGTTTGATTAATTTTTGTCTAGCTCCGTTATGTCATCTATACAGGAAGACGAATTTGAAGTTTTCAGTGGTGAGATATACGCAAATAATAATGTGACGAAAACTTTTTAACATGCGCTTTTTTCGTTGGTTGATTTTCGAAGATCTCATTTTGCGTGTAATTAATTCTTTCTAGAATTCAATCCTGAGTCTAGTTTCGAAAAACTTGAGCAGGTTATTCCACCTATACCTGGTAAGTTTAACTATAGGATAGTCATTGGTGACTGACCTGACTGATCTATATAATTACACATTTGACTTGGCGATAATAATGGGATTTTGAAATGATTTACAGAAACAAGGAAGTCAAAACCACAACCACAGCCACAGAAACCGACACATAACATATCCAAATCACCAACTCTTGAAAATCCACTTAAATCATACTTGTCCAAAGCAGATCACGCGTACCTTCCTAAAACTGATCACACTTCTAAATCAGACAGTACATTCATATCTAATAAAACAACAGAGAACATAATATCTAAATCTGAGTATTCACCTAAAACAGACTACACATCTAAGATAGACGTCAAATCTAAAACGGAGTCGAAACCAGATTATTCATCTAAAATTGACTTTACGTCAAAACAGGAGGACTATAATATATCCAAAACGGATGTATCCCCTAAAATCGACAACACTTCCAATTATGACTACTCATTAACAACCGCCGCCGGAGATTATACCCCTAAAAGTGACAGTATTACTTTCAGCCATTTCCCTTCTACTCAAGAAAATTTGAAAAATAAACCAATTATTAGTTCACTTCTAAAAACGGGTATGAACTGTCAACTAATGCGCGAGAGTTGTGTGAATAATTCCGCCATTTTGTTTTACTTGCGAACTTTCATTTTTTAGATTTATTTTATCCAGTGCTAGTATTTTATTTCTCAATTTTTTGTCTGGGCTTAATTAGACCGTCAGTATAAGACAAAGGATGACGAGCTGCATCGAAAAGAGCCTCGGATGGATAACGCAAACTCTGATTTCTCACGTAGAACGGCTAGTGCGTCACCTAGTGAGTGCTTTGATATTTTTCATAATATAGTTTGCCAATCTATTAGAATTAAAATATTTGAAAACTAGCAATTTTAAACTGCAAGTCGCAGGCTATTTATCTAAGTCTCAAATTCGTCTTTCAGTTGATAACAAACCATTGGCTCGAGAAGGGAATTATTACAGACGAGATCAACTAATTGGTAATTCTGGGAAAATGAAAAGCGATGATTCCTTGTCATCCATTTCAAGTTCGAAATCAGGTAAATTGTGGAAATTTTTTTAATCGTTTCCATTTCAAAGTTTTCAAATCACTCGATCGAAAGAGTGAAAATTGGTATTAATTACTTATAATTAATTTAATTCTTCAAGTCATGTTATATTTCCTTGATTTTTTCTAGATGGCAAAAATAGATACTTTGAACAATATTCACTACAGTCAAGAGGCGCACGTAGTAAGCCATTTATAATTTTCCTATAAAAAAGATCAGCTACAACAATTTACACAAATAACTTTCAAAATGTGTTTTTTTTCTTCTTCCTTTTTTTAGGCGTTGACAGATTTGAAAAATACCGCAAAGACCAAAAGCAGGAAACAGGAGGATCAGGATCCAAGAATCTTCCAGCAGGTACAAAATTATACTGACACTGCGATTGCATTTTTGTCATTTGCATATAGTGTGATTATTATAATTATTATCATATTATAATAATAATAATAATAATTTATTCATTGAGTCGATTTGGCCGCAGCCCATACAACATTGGTTATTTACATGTTTGACTTTACAAGTTTACATGTTTGACTTTACAAGTTATCATATTATGTTACATAATACAATATGAAAAGTTCTGGAATATACATGCACTCAAAATGACTAAAATAAATAATGTTTTAAAATTGATTTTCAGATGTTACAAAAGACTCAAATGAGGATCTGGACGACAGCTTCAAGGGTAGTTTTTCATTTCTCGTGTTCTATTTTATGAATTTTTCCGTATGTTTTGCATGATGTAATTAATTATCACATAACAATAACAATGCATTTCAATTTTTCCATCCGTTTTGAAACATAATATAGCTGCATCTAACTAAAGAGGTTCAAAAATTGAATACATTGGATTGTGTGTAGGTTGAATTGCATAAGGTGCATGACTTACATAATAGTATCAGCCCATATAAAGGTTTGAATATTTTGCATATGATCAGGTCGGAAAATATTTTAATATTTATTTCATATATCTTAATTATTAATAAAATATGTTTTGTCTGTGCAGATTTTTTGCATTGTATTTTCATCGTTCACACTTAAGTGGTAGTTCACATTTAGGCAACGCGCCTTAATTTAATATGGTGTGTGCAGAACCAAAATGACCCATATCCAATTTATACTAGAATCAAAACGAGCTATGCCATAAAAACAAAATGAGACACATGCGTAAAATTTTAATTACGAGTTTTTGAAAAACGTAAAATTTTCTATTTACAAGTTTTTAAAAAGTGTAAAATGTTCTATTTGTATGTTTTTTAAAAGTGCAAAATATTCAATTTAAATGCTTTCAAGACATGTTTTTAGATTTTTGTCATCTATAGAGTATAGATGGCTCTTTAAAAATTACGGAAATTAATTTGTACAACAACAAATTATTATAATTTATTTTTAACAAAATTTTCATACTGTAGTACTACGCGTGTTTGAATTTTGCATGCCAATTGCAGTTGTAATTTTAAGAAAATCGAAAACAAAAAACAAACGGCGCATTTCCAATACAAATAATCATTAAAGCTGGAGTCCTGCTATGCTGAACGACAAGAAAGCACCCGTTTTAGATAAATACGTTGCATGAAAATTGAGTTCAAAATTAAAATAGTCATAATTCGGTAATTTATGCTAAATTATTCATTACTTCATTCATTTTATGGTCAGTATTTTGTAGAATAAAACTAAAGCATATTCAAGTAGGCGAACGAATTGGATGCTTCCAGTTCATCCCTTTTAATTCTTTCCGGCACGTGTAAAAATACAATTCAATTACATAGGTATTTATACTGCAAGCGAATGAGATTTGGCAGTCAAAGCTTTATTCTGCTGGGTCCATTGAAGCGTTCATTAGACCGTTTTATTGTTTCCAAGAAATTTAGCATTTGTGACCAGTTCAGACATGATCTCAGTTGAGTCCCTACATATATACTATTTCAAGTGTGCTCACACAATTAGTAGAGTGAAAACAAATCGGGATAAGTACCTACATATAATATTATGCACTCTCCGTGATAAATAATTGCTCCTTGCACGTACGAAGTAATTACATATACATTAATGTCCCATGTCTTTATAATTTTTTTGTAATCTGAAATATATTATATGAAGAGAGAAAAAAATAAACCAGGAACTATCAGTCCCGTTTTCATGAATAAAACAAACCGGAAAAGCGAATTAACAACAACGGAGAAGTAGTAATAGTAAAACTTAATTGGAACTTTTATCACGTTTCTTGTCTCATAAAAGAAATTACAAAAAAATTGGTCCTGCGGTCTCTGAGTGTACAGTACAGTGTCGGTGGATTTGTCAAGTACAGAAGGAGTTTAAATCCCCATGTGTTTCTCATAATCTTATTTCTTCCGATTAGTTCATGCTTATTATGCTGGTTTCCGCTTGCTTTGGCCGTTGCCGTTGGATATGTGGGGTTTGAGCCATTAAAAATATTTTCTTATGGCATGCGCGCAGCTTTATAATTTTTTTAAAAGTTTTAAGATGGAATATTTAAATGCATAGAGGACACACACTGTAATTTTGTCTAATTTTTCAGACACTAGTTTCGTGATAGTAGAAGATGTGGATGACGACTACGAGGATGAGTCCATGGACTTTGTTGTGAGTCAATTAATTGTTCCAGTCAAGAAGGGCAATGTAAAAATCTCGACCAGCTTTGATAATGGGAGTGTCTGTGCCTCATCAGTAAAATCCTCAATGGATGATCTAAGTTTGGACCCATCACGAAATAATACACCAGATTTGTATCAGAACCCACCTCAAAATGTATCCACAGAGCATATGAATGTGCAGGGAACTCGGAGCTTGAGTGCGAGCAGTAGTACTAATGGGAGTCGTACAAATCTATTACAATCATTTGCGGAGTTTTCCAAGAGTAAATATCATAATTCAGAGAATGTTGAGGAAAATCCATTTTTTATAAAAATCCGCCAGAGTCCCACACCAAGTCCATCCTTCCCCCCGCTGTCCCCTCCTGATCCCGAAGACGAAGAGAGATCGCCTTCACCGTCATCACCGTCGTCCTTGCCGCCGTTCTTCTCAAGGAAATTGGAGAGTGAAAGGACAAGGAAGAAGTCCTCCTCTGGGACTGGGACGGCTGAGGAAGACGATCAAGTCCATCATAATATGAATGAAAATGAAAGAAGGGACGCTGAACAATTAGTGGGAGATAAGGATAAGAAGAATAACAAGTCATTAAGATGCCGAATTAATGATGTTGTGGATGTTACAGTAGCTTTATTACTCTTATGTATGCTCGGTCCATTGTTATTCACAAATGTCTACACACTCACTCTATTCTGTTTACTATTGATTAAAATGACATTCATGTGATCAACATTTTTGTCTCCTCGTTGGCCAAGAAAAATTATTTATTTTTAGAAACTCGATTTTTACTTCTTCATCGTCTTCTTCTTCAGATCATCTTCTCTTATTTTTTTTCTTCTTCTTGTTCCATCGCTGATATCTTTTACTCTCGAGATGTTTCGTTGGAACCTCTTCTATTACTATAGTCATAGTCAGCTCATCTCTCATTCTTTATCGTTGTCGGCCTATGCTCACCATTCACCACCGTCGCCTATCTCACTCCTTTCATTTCACTGGCACAGGGCACAGACTACGACTTGACTAGTAGTAGTAGTAGTTGTCGTGATGTGATGTTTAATTTCAAGGGTTTCAGGACATTCGGATTCGGATTCGACTCCTGTTTAGAACGGGAAAGTAATACGGACAGTGGAGGAAGCCATGATAAAAAAAACAGGACGGGACGGGGATGCTTGGAGCGTCTCGTTGATGCTGCTGCTGTTGTTGATGGTGCGCACTGCAGATTCTTTCATGTTTTCGTTGTCTAGTCTGAAGTGATATGGTCTTGGGATGGATTTTTTGGGTGTTGCGTTCTTCCGTTGCATATTGTACTTAACCCACCAACCAGCTAATTTTAGAGATGAAGATTTTTTCCCAACAGCTGTAACCTAAATTGAAATACATGCTCATATAACTCTCATGATTTTTTTCTCACTACTGAGACTCGTACTTTTGAGTCTCTCATACAACAACAAAAATTTTATGGGCCATGGGCTCAAAGTGCTGTAAACCAGAGGATAAGTACGAATCCATTACGTTGCATTTCCATATTACACAATCAAAAACAACATACTAAACCCAAGTTTTTTTTTAAAAAAAGGATCATCATCTTCAACAATTCTTTTTTTTTCTTCTTTTTTTCTAATCGTTTATGCCGATATATATAACAAAATATCTTTTTACCCAAGTAGTAGTGCTTTTTTGAAAAAAACCAAAATAAAACGAAAGTTTTAAAGATTCTATATTGCATATATAGTGATCTTTATTAGTGATTCAGTTATTCAGTTATTATTATTTTTCAGTTGTGTGTGCTTGTGTGCGTTTGTGTGTATTTTTCTAAGGGTTTTATTAGTTTTGTAAAAAAAAAAATTAAAAAAAGGATGTTGAAAAAAAACTGATTGGTGTCTGTCTCTGTGTATATTTTAAAGGATTTATAGTGACGTGGTTAGAATCAACGAACAGAAACAAATGAATAATAATAGTACTAGTATTCCTCCTCTACGAGAAGCAGACAGAGTCATGGAGATTCTACCCGAGTTCACTAAATCACTTCAAGACTATAGTTTTAAAGTTAATGGAAGAGGAAAAATATCCACCACGATTCAGAGTACCGCCGACCTTAAGGTTAGTTCCTGTGCATTGTAAATAATTATTTATTTATTTATATTATTTCTTCATCCTTTTCTATTATGTCGGGAAAGTGTATATTTTAATGAATTTTAAAATTGTTGTGAAATGACCAACTAATATTTTTCTCTGATGTAAAGTTTACTTTATGCGTAGTTTTGGTGAGCCTTTTCAGTATTTATTTTATCGTTTGAATTTAATTAGTGTGTGTATCATAATCAAAATAATACGTAAAAGATTTTTCTAGATTATTCTGAGCTAACAATTCTACAACTGACTTTCATAATAGTTAATTTAAAAAATCATTTACATGTAGTCTTTCTCCTAGGGTCTTTTTTCCTTTTTTTTAAAATTTAAAATGCCCAAGGTTGTTGAAGTCTTGTTGAATTTCAGTTTTAATTATGTTGCATTGTTTTTTAATATTGATTGCTATTACTTTTTATATAGCTTCAAATTTACTTAAAATAAATCAACTGCATTGAATGGAATTATTAGTAACGTTCAGGTGTTGCATTAATCTCAAATTTACGTTTTGAATGGCAACACCTTTTGAATTACCTACCTCCATATTTCTATTTTTGCATTTGTGGCTCGAAATTCCGGGATTAAATTTAAATTTCATTTATTTAGCTATAAATTCAAGTCGAATAATATCTTTTCTGCACATTTTTTTTAATTAATAAAATAACTTTTAGTTTGTGTGCACGTGAAAGTTGGAGGAAATTCTTAACGCATGTCACATTGTACAAAGAGGTTTAGGATTTGATTTAATTTTAGCTTCCCTGATTGATATTACATATGAGCTCCTCTGTATAATATAATGTAAATTACCTCTCTTTCTCATTGGCTCTTCTTGCGTGGAGTTGTGTACTATAAAGATTGGATCACAAGGGAATTGAAATAAACCATATAATTAATAGACGCTGGGGACATGTAAAATGTACGATGAATGCAATGCCATAGTACACTCTAATTATTATTATCATGCTCAGTCTATAATAAGGTCACTTTGTACTTTGTACCATTCCTGCCACTACAACTAGTGGATGAATGTACCTTTCTTTGTACCACCCTAATCCTACCTATACGTATGTCATTACTTGTAGTCGGAGACGTTCCATAATCTCGTCGTCTCATCTTTCCTTCGTTTGTCATTTACGCTTACTTTACAGGTTACATGGTTCAGAAATGGGAAGAAACTGGATCCAAGCAACGACGCAAGATTTCATTACTCAGTAGAAAATAATTTGCACTCCCTGAGTATCCTTCAAGTTCATTTGGATGATGAGGGAAAGTGGACTTGTGTGGCAGAGAATGTTGTTGGCAAACAAGCCTCTCATGGTTTAGTCAAATTAATGAGTAAGTTAAGCTATTTAATTATTCTCATCCCTTGTATTTTTCCGCAGCTTTTTATACCTATAATAATAATGGTTCTCTACATTCAACGTTAAGTAGAATTTAAACTTGAGGCCACACCAAAAAAAACGGATTTTTTAAAGACTAATTTCTGAACAATCACGGACAAATCCCATAGTATTACTGTGAAGTGAGCCTCAATCGTTTTGACGATATCTCGAAAAATGATATAGCTTATATACATGCATACATAAAATGAATGCAATAGCTTAGATAGAAATGTGAAAATCCCTAAAATGTTTTCAACACTAGGATAATTTGAATGAATTCAATTTCTGTTTTGATTTGGAAAGGGGCTATAACATGTGTAGAGTGGAGAGGATAATACGTTAAAATGCTAGTTAAAAAATAGGCCAAATTTTTGTGTTGAGGAACGTAAAAAAAGTCTTCAGTCATTCTTTCACGGATTCACAAGCAGACTACCAGGGAAAGATTCAGTCACTCAGTCAGTATGTGTGTGTGAGTTTGGAGGTATAAACATGAAAATGACGATAACCAGAGCCCGGAACTCAAACTCAGTTTTTATCCACAGTTGTTTATCCATTTATCTTATTTATGTTGATGTAAAAGCAAAAAGAAAAAGCTCATAGCATATACTTACTTTGTCATGGGTCCCCTACTCTACATATTTCATTTCTAACTTTTATTCATGGTCCGTTCATAGTTGGTTGCCCATCTGCGAATTTCACAATATTCAGCCAAAGTATCTAGAAATTTGCGTGGGTTTTTTGATAAGTAATAATTTATCTGCATACCTATATACGCACTCAACTTGTAGCTGAAGCGCTATATATTCTGTCTTTTGCATAATAATTATTATTTTTACTTACGTAACCTCATCCATAACGTACGCAAGTGTTTCACGCTGTAATAACTGTACAATGTGTAAGAACGTATATCTTGTCCGTACATATGTTTTGTTTACGCAGTTCCACGAGCTTACAAACCACCCGAGTTTGTAGAGCCTCTACGTGCCATTTTGACTGAAGCTGGAACTGTTTCTCTCGAATGCAAGGTAGATGGACATCAGTCTTTTATTCCTGAACATGGACGATAAGTATTTGAGACATAATAAACAGACGGGACAGGAGATACGTCAGTCAATAAACCTGAAAGTTTGTAAATGTTGATTGCAGGTGACAGGAGTTCCAACTCCTCTACTCCAATGGTTCAAAGATGGAGAACAGATCAAGCCCGGCGATGTTTTTGCTCTCAAGCAAGCCGACCCGACGTCATTGGGTTCGTACACGTGTCAAGCGACCAACTGCATGGGGACGGCGGTGAGCTGCTCCCATGTCCACGTGACATCCTCAAGACCTGTTATAACGGACGGCCTGGTTGACCACAAGGCACGGATTGGGGAACCCCATGTGCTGACAGTAGGTGTTCGTAACCCCGTGGGGAAAGTAGTGTGGTACAACAAAGGAGTTGAAGTTAAAGAAGACGGCAGTCGCGTCACGATCAATCGGAATGATTTCAATGTAGAGCTCATTTTGAACCCTCTCATGCTAAGTGACGATGGGGAGTGGAAGTGTAGTGTCAATGGAGTGGAGACATGTTGTTTCATCAGTGTGGTGGCTCCAAAAAATTATCGTAAACCTCGGTTCCTTCAAGATTTAAAAGCTGTACTCACTGAGGAAGGGCTCGTAACTTTTGAGTGTAAAGTTGTAGGTTATCCTACGCCGGAATTGAAATGGTTCAAAGATGGAGTTGAGCTCAAGCCTGGGGATGTGTACCAACTTTGTGGTTCAAATAGTTTAGGACTCTACACTTGTATTGCAAGTAATTGTATGGGCGTGAGTGAGTCCACTGCAGAACTTACCTTTGACGATATCCAGTTCCAGCTGACTGAAGAGGAACGAGGAAAACTTTTAGAACATTTGTCCAGTATTAACCGTCCACCCCAATTTGTGAAAGGCTTGAAAAGTTATAGCACTATCGTGGGCTCAAGATTAGAACTAACCGTGGAGCTCAACTGTAAAGCTACACTTGAGTGGTACTTTGAAAATCAGATCATTCAACCAGGTGGTGAGTTCACAATGGATGGTAATTCTCTCAGCACTGACAGTTTGGGTGTGGGAAAGGAAGGGGAGTACAAGTGCGTGGCCAAGAATGAATACGGAACGAGCTTTAGTTGCTGTCGGATTTCTCTTTCTATCCCAAGTAATTACAAGAAACCCAGATTTCTTGAAGGGCTCCGAGCCGTTCTTCACGAAGGCATTGTCAATTTGGAATGTAAAGTCATTGGAGTGCCACAACCAACTTTGAAATGGTTCAAAGATGGCATTGAACTCAAGGCTGGAGATATACACAAAATTGTCACTTCTGGAGGTAACTGCTGTCTGGGGACCTACACGTGTCAAGCTAGGAACTGTATGGGTACTTGTGAGTCTTCCGCTAGTCTTCTTGGATTTGAAGGTTCCCAGTTTTTTTATGTTGCATTCCGATATCCGATTTGCGCATTTATTTTAACTATTTAGTTGTAAACTGTGTCATTTTCGTGCTGCTTATTAAATTGTATTTTTTCTCGTCATCAGAAAATAAGAAGCAAGAGGACGTGCTGGATAAATTGGCTCGAGATCCCAGCTTGTCCACTATTTTAGAAGAGCGAACTTCCCAAATGATGAGTGTGTATGAAACAGCTGAGGGTCTTGACGAAATCTCCGTTTCCATTGATGGCAAGGAAATTTCTGTCTCTCTGTATGAAACACCTGATTTGACAGAGCAAGATGCAAAGAATATTATTGAAATGTTTGCTGAAGAATATTCTGAATTTATATCTGGTTCGTTTTCCTTTTACTAAGGAATTTTAATTATATACTTATTGCGTTATGTGCTTTATAAACTGGTTGGCTTTTGGTTTACAACTAGAACTAACGACTGATCTAAGTAGCTACACTTAAAAAAGCATGAATACTATATCCTCCCCACTACTTTCCTAAAGCTCCAGTACATTCATAAAGTATGATAACGTTCTGTAATTACATTATTAACTGGTAATTGTATATCGTCTGTAAAGAACCAAAATGACCCATATCCATTTGTAGCTAAAAACAAAATCCACTATCTACAAAAATAATGAAACATGTCTTGAAAGCATGTAACTAGAATATTTTGTAATTTTCAAAAACATGTAAATAGAATATTTTGCACTTTTAAAAAACATGTAAATAGAACATTTTACACTTTTCAAAAACTCGTAATTAACATTTTACGCATGTTTCTCATTTTGTTTTTATGACATAGCTCATTTTGATTCTAGCTTAAATTGGATATGGGTCATTTTGGTTCTTCACAGACGATATCTGGATTTATGATGGACAAATGCTATTTTCTAAAAACAAAAATGCAGTAAAACGAAACATTCATTACTAATAAAAAACATTTTAAATGGATAAAAAGAGGAAAATGTGTCTTAAATTTGAACTTGATTAGTTATTTTTGCATGCATGCGACTTCCCTATCTCTCTAATTTCTTTCGCTTGAATGAACATACCAACTTAACCATAATAACAAAAATAGTTAGAAATAAATTAGGTAGTCGTATATACACATTCGTTTCATATGAAAGAACCAATTATTGAAAATAATGTGAACTTAATGTATGACAGAGCACAACGTTCTTACCCTACCTTCCCTTCGGTTCGTGAAAGAAACAACAAACTCTGGACGAATCGTAATGGAAGCGGTTGTAATTGATGTGGAGGGTTTTGAAACGGCACCAAGTAGACAGGAACACGACAGTGGTTCAGAAAAGACAGAAGCGGATTTTGAAGACATTTCAGATTTATCTGAATCACGTCAAAGTGTATTCCTTGAAGACTATGAAGCTGTAGCCGTGGGCGCAGCAGTCGAACTTGTCCTTGAAAAAGAGCGAACAATGACAAGTTTAGAGTCCCCTACATCAATCAACATGGACATCGTAGTATCAGATGGCCTACGAATGCTTGAAACTCCAGAAAATGATTCTGATAAAGATTATAAGATAGTTGAAGTGGATAATAATAGTTCATCACCAGAAGTGAGCTTCTACTCAGAAGGGCTTGATACTCCTGTATTTGGATCCTTGGAAGAACTACCACAGAAAATTCCATCCAATGATGATGAGATTGAGGAGGATTGGGAAGTTGTAGAAAATCAAGGACTAGGAAAAGGATTTAACGAGAAAATTGATCAGTTTGGTGGCAAAATCAATGAATTTCTTAATGAACTAAATAAATTAACGGGGAGCGACCAGGATCCCATAAATATATTCGATAGTTCCGAATTGGAACCCGTCCCTATATTTATTGAGGAAATCAGTGCCAACGCACATCAATCTACTGAACACGTAGAGGCATCAAGTGATACTCAGGACAAGACAATTAAATCCAAGGGAGAAAGAAAAGATTCAATGACACAAACAATCAATAAAAAGAAAAAAGAAGTGAATGTTGAGAATAATAGCAAGTCGAACGAGAATAATGCGAAAGCGAATATTCAAGCATCCAACGAGAAAGCCATAATTCAAGATAGAATCAATAATCTTCAAGATACTGAAGGTTTTGAAATGATTGAGCACTCCGATATTAATATTGTACAGAGTCATACAGAAACTGTCAATGAACAACTCAATATTTCCACCGATTCCGCTCACAAACTTACCCAGAGTATCATTCAGACTGAGCGAGCTTCAGCCGGATCTACACATAGTGTGGAATTGGTGCAGCAGGGTATGGATATGAATGAGAGAAACCCCGAAATAGCTGACAATGAAATTGTTGGCAAGAGTTCAAGTCGAGAGATTCAGACCATTAGGGATGACAAGCAAGACAAAAATAACGAAGCACAAAAAATAAAAACACCAAAAGCTCCCGAGTTGAAAGATGGTAAGCTTCCAACTACTCCTTCAACCAAGAATGGAGACAATTCTGAAATTCAACCCAACCAACTCCAAGACAATAACAAGTGTGCCTCCTTTTCAATGGAGGAGGATGCAACTGCATCAAAGAATACTCAAGAGACAGAGAAGGTAGAACCATTTGTTCAAGGACAAGCTTCTTTACCTCAAACAACTAAAGTAGACATAAAAACGGCCAGTGAACAAAACATTTCTTCAAATACGGAAAATTTGGATTCACAATATACTGCCAATAAAATTACCGAAGTTATTGCTACGGAAGACAATAACTTTGCTGTGAAGTCTCCGCAATTACTTGCAGAAGAGTCGATTCTCAAAGCTGCAGCGGTTTCTCAGTCCATGTCAAAGGCAACATCGTTGGAATTACAAGAGATGGAAGCCGGTGGTGAGAACTCTGTGCAAGTCAATAAGTCAATAATCTCAACAACTATGGTAAAATCAGCTCAAATCACTGGGACAGCTGCAGAGGTGAAAGCTGAATCAAATATTTCTGAGGATGCTCAGAATGAAATTTTAAAACCTTCGGCTACTGATTTAAATCAATGTTCTGCTCAAATCCCAACTATAACTGAAGGATCAACTGTCAGCACTAAGCCACGTGATGTAGTTGATAAGAAGCAGATTGCTCAGGTTACAACTGTTGAGCAATCAGATGCTGTAGATTTATTGTCTTCAGATTCAGTAATGCAACATGGAAACGAACTTCAAGTGGAAGGAAACTTAAACAAAGTTATCGTAACAGATCCACTAAAGCCGCAAGCTCACAAAGCATCCAAGGTACAATCCAATACAATTTCTACTACAAATGCCGATGAAACGAAATCTTTACAAAACAATGACCAACAAGCTTTGAAGACTGCAGAATTAGCTGAACAACTTCTAACCCAAAATATAGTAACAGTTGACGCAACGAAGTCACAGACGGCGACCACAGAAAATGAAAAAAGTAAACAAAGAGCAGCAAGCTCAAGTGTTGAGCAGCCATCGCCTCTCAATACTTCAGAGTCAACACAATTAGATGGATCGCCAGACATCGTTTTTGTTAAAAAAGATAGTACGATTCTCAGCAACTCTGAAGGTACGTCTCAGACAGCCGTCGCATCTTCGAATACTGAAATTTTAAAGACAGCAGATTTAATAAAGGTAGAGCGTCAAACTCAAGCAACAAGTAGTGAGTCCATAAACATCCCGAAAATGGCAAATGTTAGCATCCCGGAAGAATCTCTTGAACAAAAGTCAGCTGACAACGAGAACGAAACGATAAAAGCTGCTAAAGCCATTAAGACCATTCAACCACACACTGCAAAAATTACAGATGAAGTAGAAACACAAGTAGGGTTAATTTCAATACCTGCCAGTGAAAATGAAAATATAGCAATTGCAGCGATTTCAACTGAAATAGAAAGCAAAACAAACGGAGCCCTAAATAATCCAAACAACACAAGTCAAGAATTTTACAAACTCACTCAGGCGGAAACCTTGTCAATACCTGAGGAACAAAGTTCGTTTAATACATCTTCTGTTGAGCAACAAAAACAAAATGCGTCAATTTCGAACCAAGCAAGCTCTCTGGGCATCAAAAATAACGAAAACGAAGATTTAGTACCAAGTAAAATTGCTGAAAATAGTAAGAATTCTAAAATATTGGTGGAGGCAGAGAAGCAACAGAATGATAATATGGCTACTCAGGAGATCATTAAAAGCACAGGGATCAGTGGCGGAAATGCATCTCAGAAGACTTCTATTGCACTTGAAGCGTCAACACTGGCTACCAAAAGTGACGAAGCATTAGCCCAAGGAGAGCTAGACAACAACGCTGCGAATTTTATTATACAAGATAAAAAGGATAAAACTAATGATTCAACCAATGCAGCAGATGCAACTAAAATTTCCTTGCTATCAGAGTCAACTACGACGGAAAAATTAGAGGACCAGTTAAATGCTAACATTAAAAAATGTAAGAAGATAATACTTGAAAGTAAGGATTTAACGCATCCCAATGAGGACTCAAAAACCAATATAGAGCCAGAAATCCAAATGGCAACACTGACTGCAATGCCTGAGCATTCGGAGTCCAAAAAAGCGCTGGAGAAACTAAGCAAGGGAGAAATAAAAATTAAATCACAGAGCATGTTGACAACTCAGGAATTAGACGAAAAAACCAATAATCAAATTTTACAAGAAGCGTCAGTAAAAGTCACGACCATGGAAGGCAAAGACAAAACTACAACGCTGGATAATTTGGTTTTTAAAACTGGAGCAGATGATAATTCTATTAAAGAGTCTGGTAAAAGTCCTGACTCAGACAAGCATACAAAGGGGATGGGTATACAATTAAAGACAGATTCAATTAAAGGGATTGAGTCAGGGTCACTAGAAATGGAAAATGAATCCAAAGAAGAAAACACGAATAAACACTCTAAGGGAACAGATTCAAACATCTCACAAGACAAAGACAACAAACCAAATCAAGTAAAGAAGGATGAAAACATCAAATCACACAAAGATGAAAAGTCTGGAACACTAGGACTCCAGGGGCCACCAAAAGGTAATGATAACTCAAAACAAATCTCCAATCAAATTAATGAATCCGAATCAAAAGAAAAGGACAACACTCAAACATCTAATGAAAAAATGCAGGATGCCTCAGCTCAAATAATTGAATCATGTGTGCAGGAAATCTTAAATACCACTATAGTACCAAGTTTGCAAGCTGAAAACCCAAAAGCTACGTCTGGACAAAACGAAAATGGAATTAAAGTTAATGAAAAGCAAGGTTCACAATTAACCTCAAACCAACCTCTTAAATCTGGCTCACAAGAAACTGATAGTCAAAACAAAGTTGATAAAAAGTCCAGTACTCGCACTAAACATCTCTCCAAGTGTGGATCACAAGAAACTGAGGATTCAAAAGAAGTTGATAGAAAGTCGAGCACTGCGCCAAATCGAAGTAACAAATCTGGGCCCCAAACAAACAGTAACGCAAATGAAGCAGATACTAAAAAGTCTAGTGGAGTTTCTAACCAAATTGTCAAGTCTGGATCACAAGAAACGGAAGGTCTCGAAGGGATTGATACAAACTCTAGTACAGTATCTATTCAAAGTACCAAATCTGATTCACCAGAAAATAGTAGCGCAAAAAAAATTGATAAAAACTCTAGTATTGGGTCTAGACCAATTTCCAAATCTGGATCACAAGAAACTGAGGATGTGAAGGAAGTTGAAAGAAAGTCTAGCACTGGATCTAACAGGAGTACCAAGTCGGAATCACAAGAACATGGTAGCGACAAGGAAGTTGATAAAAAATCTAGTATTGGGCCTAGACAGCTTTCCAGATCTGATTCACAAGACACTGAGAGTCAAATTGAGGTTAACAGAAAGACAAGTACTGTATCTAACCAAAGTACAAAGTCTGAAGCACCAGTAAATGGAAGCGCAAAAGAAGTTGGCAAATCTTCTAGTACTGGCTCTAGACAACTCTCCAAGTCTGAGTCAATCGAAAGCGACAGTCTAAAAAAGGTTGATAGAAAGTCTAGCTTTGCTTCTCAGAAGAGCACCAACTCTGGATCACCAAAAATTGATGGCACAAAAGATGATGAAACATCTAATGCTGCAACCAAACAACTTAGGAGGTCAGGATCCCTCGAAAATGGTAACGCAAAAGATAAAACGCCTAGCACTAAAACCACCCAACTTACTAAGTTTGGATCACAAGAAACAACCGAGAGTCTTAAAGCAGATGATACAAAGTCTAGCGCTGAATTTAGCAAAAGTGCTAAGTCTGGGCCACAAGTAAGCGATAGCGCAAAAGATGTTGAAAAAAAGACCAGCACTAGTTTAAGACAACTTTCGAAGTCTGAGTCACAAGAAAATGACAATCCAAAAGATGGTGACCAAAAGGCTAGCACTGGTCCTAACACAAGCACCAAGTCTGGATTACAAGAAAGTGGTAGCACAAACGAGGATGACAAAACGTCTAGTACTGCAGCCAACCAACTTTCAAAGTCTGGGTTGCATGAAAATGGAAGCGCGGCAGATGAAAATAAAATATCTAGTACAGCAACTGACCAACTGATTAAGCCTGGATCACAAGAAACTGAGAGGCCCCAAGTTGAAGAAAGAAAGTCTAGTACTGGGTCTAACAGTGGTATCAAGTCTGAATCACAAAAAAGTGATAGCACAAGCGAAACTAATAAAACGTCTAGTACTTCAACTAACCAACTTACAAAGTCTGTATCACAAGAAACTGAGAGTCCAAAAGAATCTGATAGAAAACTTAGCACTGAATCCAACCAAAGTACGAAGTCTGGATCGCGAGAAAATAGTAAGGCCAAAGAAGCTGACAAAGCTTCTAGGAGTGGGTCTGGAAAACTTTCAAAGACTGGGTCGCAAGAAAATGATAATGCCGAAGAAGCTGACAAACCTTCTAGTAGCGGGTCTGGAAAACTTTCAAAGACTAGATTACAAGAAAATGGTAATGCCGAAGAAGCTGACAAACTTGCTAGCAGCGGGTCTCGAAAACTTTCAAAGACTGGATCGCAAGAAAATGGTAATGCCAAAGAAGCTGCCAAAACTTCTAGTAGTGGCCCTGGAACACTTTTGAAGACTGGATTGCAAGAAAATGGTAATCCCAAAGAAGCAGGAAAAAATTCTAGTATTGGGTCTGGAAAACTCTCAAACACTGCTTCGCAAGAAAGTGAAAGTATAAAAGAGGTTGTTAGAAAATCAAGCACCGGATCTACCAACAGCAATAGGTCTGGTTCACAAGAAAATGATGACGCAAAAAAAGCGGATAAAAAGTCTGACACGGCTTTGAATAAAATTACTGACTCTGGTTCACAAGAATCAAACAGCTTAACACAGAATGACAGAAAGTCTAGTACTGGATCCATTCAAAATACCAAGTCTGGTTTACAAGACATTGACAGCGGAAAAGAAATTGACAAAAAGTCTAATGCTGCGTCTAGACAACTTTCTAAGTCTGGATCACAAGAAACTAACGATGCAAAGGAAGTTGATAGAAAGTCTAGCACGGGGTCTAACAGGAGTATTAAGTCTGAATCACAAGAAATTGGAGGTGCGAATGAAGTTCATAAACCTTCTAGTACTAAGTCTGGACAACTTTCCAAGTCTACAACACAAGAATCTGAAAGTCCAGAAGAGGTTGATAGAAATTCAAGCACTGGGCCCATCTCATGTAACAAGTCTAGTTCTCAAGAAAATAAAGGCACAAAAGAAGCGGAACAAAGGTCTGGAGATTCTTCTGACCAACAGTCTGGGTCACCAAAAACCGATAGCATTAAATTAGATAATATTAAGTCTAGTAATGGATCAATACAAAGTACCAAGTCGGATTTACAAGAGAAAGGTAGCGCTAAAGAAGTTGATAAAAAATCTAGTATTAGACAACTTTCAAAGTCTGGATCACAAGACACTGAAATTTCACAAGACAACAATTCTAAGTCTAGTAGTCAATCTAGCTCAAGCACTAAATCTGAATCAAAAGAAAATGCGAGCGCAAAAGATGTTGACAAAAAGTCAAGTACAGGCTCTAGAAAACTTTCCAAGTCTGAATCACAAGAAACTGGCAGACGAAAAGAAATAGATAGAACGTCTAGCACTGAGTCTAACCAAAGTAACAAGTCCGGATCGCAAGAAAGTGATAGCGCAAAAGAAGCAAATAAACAGTCCGACACTCGTTTCAATCAATCTATTAAGTCAAGTTCGCAAGAATCTGACAGTCCAAAGGAGGTCGGCAGAAAGTCTAGCACTGGATCAGACAAAATTACCTGGTCTGACTCCAAAGAAACCGGTGGTTCAAAAGAAGTTGAAACAAAGTCTGCTTTTCAAGATAGCGGATGTTTAAAATCTGAATTAACAGAAGTAAGTACGCTTTTAACAGTGGAAAATGCTAAGAAAGCATCAGTGAAAATAACTAAACACGAACTAGAGGAAAATAAGTCCCTTAATTCTGCCAAAAAGCTTGACTCGACTTTATTGGAAAAATCAAAATCTCAAGAAAAAGCTGAAAAAACAGATGCTATTGAAGATTCAAAAACCATTAAAAAAATCGAGAAAGCTGAAATTCAAACAGACAAAGTGGTTACAGAAGCTCAAAAGCTTGCATCACAATCCTCAGTCGTGAAAGATGAATCGCAAGACACAATGCTGAACGCAAAAGGAAAACCAAAAATAATTGAGAAAGTAAATGACAGTGACCTGAAACTTAAATCAAAACTAGAAGATCGGACAAAGGATGCAGGCATAGTGGAGAAAGTCAAATCCAAGAAGGAACAAGACCAGGAATGTGCAACTGTAGCAAGCAATGGATCGGAAGCACCAAAAGCTAAAAATGGGCAAAATATTGAAAAGATTATTTCAAAAGAGAGTGAGACTATTTTGTTAGATGCTAAAAAAAGCGAACGTTTGAATACAGGAAATAACACCAAAGATTTAGCTGATGCTGATGAAAAGAAGAACCCAATAGAAAATGTAAACGATCAGCGTAAACCGGAGACCTCCAACGTAGTCACAACAAAAGATCTTATTACAGACCCAGCCAAGAATAATATGAGTGAAGTTCCACACCTAAGTGGAAGTTTGTCCAAAGAGAAACCAACTAACGCAGTTAAAGATGGGCTAGCCAAAAATAACTCTTTAGCACTTGCCTCGGAGAACGCCCCTCAACTGAATAACGAAAATGGTTCTTCAGCTGATAGCCTAGGTACAGCAAATAAACAGCAACCAGAAGAGGGAGATTTAAAATTTAAATTATTTGACAGCACCAAAAAGCGTGAAAAGCTAAAAAAATCAATTGTTTTGAAGTCTGCCGACGATTTAAACAAAACTAGCGAGCAAGGGGGAAGCTTAGATTCCTTAACGGGAACGCCTACAAAGACCGCACAGTATGAATTCCCACAGGAAAAAGATAGTAAAGAAACACCTGCTGAAAATGAAATTAGTGATTTACAGATCAAACAACAATCTGGACACACAGAGAAAAGCCCAGGAGATGAAATTACTAAAGTTGAATCAATTTCCGAAGTAAAAACAGCAAATAAAAATGAAAAAGCAGGGGGATCCAAAAATCTTGCTGACGATACAAACGCTAGTAATGCTGAGACTACAAGCACGAACAGTTCTCCTGAAGAACCAAAATTAGCAAAACCAGACCCACAGAAGAAGGTTATTGATGTTAGTCTAACTAAATTAATGCCAGGAAAGCTCGAAAGTTTTGAAGACTCAATGAACGAAAGCACCATCAAACCTTTGGAAAGAATTAAAGATATTAAATTTATAAAACCAACTGCAACAAAGGTGAGTAAAATTGAACTCCAGTCAATTCTTTTGGTCGACGGAAAGAATAATAAGTCGAAGGAGCCAGACAATGAATTGGTTAACGATAAACCTGAAAACATTAGTCAAGCCACCACGAACTCAAATGGAGAGAAACAAACTGCTGAAGCCACTAAGACGGATGCCGAAATCAAAGCAGAGAGTAAATCCGGGAAAAAAGCAGAAAACCAACAAAATGAAGAAGTCAAAAATAAATCAGATGGAGCAAACAGTGAGGCTTTGAATCAAACAAAGACAGAACAAGGAAAGAAATCAAAGGAAGTGTCCGAATCAAATATAATGACAGCAGCTGAAAAGAAAGTAAATGAAAAGGAAGAAAAACTTAAAGCTGAAACCAAAGCAGATGGTGAAACGAAGGCACTGTCAGAAGCTGATAAGAAGGTAAAAGAAGAATCCAAAAACAAAGAAGAAGCAGAAAAGAAGGCAAAGGTAGAAGCTGATAAGAAAGCGAAGGAGGAAGCGGAAAAGAAAGCTAAGGTAGAAGCGGAAAAGAAAGCTAAGGTAGAAGCGGAAAAGAAAGCTAAGGAAGAAGCAGATAAGAAAGCAAAGTTAGAAACGGAAAAGAAAGCGACGTTAGAAACGGAAAAGAAAGCGAAGGTAGAAGCAGAAAAGAAAGCAAAGGAAGAAGCGGAAAAGAAAGCAAAGGTGGAAGCGGAAAAGAAAGCAAAGGCAGAAGCGGAAAAGAAGGCGAAGGTTGAAGCTGATAAGAAGTTAAAGGAAGAAGCCGAGAAGAAGGAAAAGACGGAAGCAGAAAAGAAAGCAAAGGCAGACGCTGAAAAGAAGGCAAAGGCTGAAGCTGATAAGAAGTTAAAGGAAGAAGCCGAGAAGAAGGAAAAGGCAGAAGCTGAAAAGAAAGCAAAGGTTGAAGCTGACAAAAAATTGAAGGAAGAAACCGAAAAGAAAACAACGGTAGAAGCTCAAAAGAAGATCAAGGAAGAATCTGAAAAGAAAGAAAAGGAAGAGTCTGAAAAGTCCAAGCTTGAATCCTCCAATAAATCAAAGAAAGACGCTGGAAAGAAAACAAAGACAGAAACCGAGACGAAGCCAAACCAGGAATCCGACAACAAAACAAGCGGCGAAGAAGCTGATCATAAAAGTACGAAGAAAGAAATTGATGGCTCTGAGACAAATAAGAATGCAGACGCTGTAAAGAAAAGCACGAAGAAAGAAATTGATGGCTCTGAGACAAATGGAAATGCAGACGCTGTAAAGAAAAGTACCGAGCTCGGTGAAAAATCCACTGTAGAAGCTAGCCAAACAAGAAAGGGGGATACGAAGATGAATTCTAGTGCAGAATCTTCCAGTTCTAACGTCGGGGGAAAACATGATGAGGGTGAAGAAAGCGGTGATGTTAAATATGTGGGAAAATCTGAGCAAGAATCTTTGAAAAAGTCGAATGAAAGTAGTGATACTGTAAAGGAAGCACGGATTTCCCAGAAACGAAAGAAAACGGCTTCTGAAAATCAAAATAATGGATCATCCTCCAATAAAGACGAAAGCGACGAAGCTAAGGAATCTACTAAAGTCGATAATGCATATAAAAGTTCAAATATCGGTGGACTCAATGACACTGCCAGAAAAAATGATGAGCATAGTCGAACCGAAGAGAATGTAAAACAGAGGAGCAGAGAATCAAGTAAATATGTTGACACCGACGGGGACAGTGATCAACGACCGCGTGTCCGTGGAAGGGAGTCCAACTCAGACAGTCAAGAGCAGTCATATCCTCGAGTAAGAGAAAGTTACAATAAGCTCTCGAGGGAGGCGGAGACAGACGTTACTGTAAGGAAAAGGCATGTTTGGAGTGAAAATGAAAGTACGAAGGAAAGTGAAAGTACTACTTCTGCTCGGAACTATTCCCGTGAGTGTAAATCTGTGGGTTCCTATAAAGATGGGGGGTCCTTGCCGTCACCTGTGAGGGAGTCTCGTTATGCTGATAGTATGGGAAGAAGTGCCATCCCTTCTTCTTCTCGGAGAAGTGAAGACATTACTAAACGAAGAACTGATGATTCTCTTAGTTTGCATTCCAAGTTGGACTTACACTCGAGCAGACGTAGTCCCGGAGCATTGGCTGGTAGCACGGATCATGGCCACTGGAATTCAGATTTCCGCTCTTCATACGATTCATCTGAACATTTGTACAGAACAAACATTCCAAAACGAGAAACTAAGTCTATGCTTAGCCTTGATGAAACAAGTTATGACTCAAACTATCAGTCGTTAAAGCATAACTTCCATGAATCGGGCGGACATCAAGAGTTTGGGCATGCACTAAAAGTTAGTCCTCACGCATTTCTTCCTTTTTTAATTCCAGCTAATTTAATTGCAAGCATTTAAAGCGTATATCGTCGTCTGAGAAGAACCAAAATGGCCCATTTCCAATATAAGCTCGAATCAAAATGAGCTATGTCATAAAAACAAAATGAGAAACATGCGTAAAATGTTAATTAGGAGTTTTTGAAAAGTGTAAATTGTTCTATTTACATGTTTTTGAAAAGTGTAAATTGTTCTACTTACAAGTTTTTGAAAAGTGTATAGAATGTTCTAATTACTTGGTTTTGAAAAGTGTAAAACGTTGTATTTACATATTTTTTAAAAGTGCAAAATATTCTATTTAAATGCTTTCAAGACATGTTTCAGTATTTTTGTAGATAGTGGATATTGCTTTAAGCTACAAATGGATGTGGGTCATTTTGGTTCTTCACAGACGATATTTGATTTTTTGGTATATTTCTTGAACTTGAAGGATAGGGATGAATTATGTTTTAGTACTCGACATAGTCGTGTATTAAGTTACGTCTATTAATCCTATTTATTTTTGATCTGCATGTAATTAAAAACTTTCACATGTAAAAAGTTGATGTGAAATGTTTTCTTACATAATTAAAAGTGTACGATATTATATTTCTGCAACGAACCAGCATCCCACGGCTTACAAATTATTTCGGTAATGGTATAGCTATTTCTTTTATTGCAATAATTGTAATGTGACGGTAAATCTTATTTAGGCTCGAGATTACATGAAATCTCTTGGCTACTACTCCGCGATTGAGGAACATGATTGCAGTCTGGCAGGTGTTGATGATCTCCCGGTGGACAGCTCACATGGATATAGCGTAAATTATAATTCATTTGTACAAAAAGTAATATCACAAAACTAATAAATGCTCAGCGTTCGCCAAGGATTTAATCATTATATATCATAATTAAAATAACAGGCAATGTCCCGGCGTCGTCCTAAATTTACCATAAAATTGACGGATCGTGTAATCTCGACTGGATCGACCTTAAGTTTGAATTGTAGCGCCACAGGAACGCCATTGCCGAATCTAGAATGGTTCCGAAACGGTTTTCCAGTGTTACCAGACGCACGTGTCAAAATTATAGGTGGCGTTGGATTTGGATCGCTTGAAATTCGTGGAGTAGAAAAACCAGATCAAGCTGAGTTCTCCTGCGTTGCAAGCAATTCATTTGGACGAGCTAGAACTTCATCAACAATACACGTTTTTGACCTAAATTACACGAGAGTGGTTATGCCAGTCTTGTTCTACAGTCAAATGATTACAGGTTTGAAAACATTTACCCCTTACAGGCATAAAAGTATTTATTAATAGTACATCGCCGATATATACCGGTATACTATGGTTAATTGTAAACCACAGTCGTAGTACTGTCACTAATTACTTCCCCAAATGAAATTAAAATTTTCCATGAAAAAAATATTTGTTCGTATTGAACAAATAAAGAGTAATTTTAATAGAAACCCAATGGTTAATTACATGTCGTCTGTAAAGAACCAAAATGACCCGTATCCAATTTAAACTACAATCAAAATGAGCTATGTAATAAAAACTAAATGAGAAACACGCGTAATATTTTAATTAGGTGTTTTGAAAAGATTCAAAATGTTCTAATTCCATGTTTTTGAAAAGGTGCAAAATGTTCTAATTCCATATTTTTGAAAAGGTGCAAAATTTTCTAATTCCATATTTTTGAAAAGGTGCAAAATGTTGTATTTGCATATTTTTGAAAAGTGCAAAATGCTCTATTAAAATGTTCTCAAGACATATTTAAATATTTTTGTAGATAGTTGATTTTGTTTTTACCTAAAATGGATATGGGTCATTTTGGTTCTTCACAGACGATATATTCCATATTATGGTTCCAACGACTTTATAATGCCATATTAGAAACCATTCTTCCCATATGCAGATGCTAAATTGACCCTAATGGTTTTTCTATAAATGTGACATTGCACCACAGCCATTACCTATATTTTACAAACCTTAACACGAAAATTAATTTTACAGAAACTCGCCGGAACAACGAAATAGTCCTTGAAACTCTTGTAAAAGGACATGATGAATTAACATGGGAGAAGGATGACAAGCCCATTTGTGGACCAAATTACTTTTCTCAGAACTTTTCCGATGGTCGCTGTAGATTAACCATCAAGAATGCCAGGGCAGGTGACAGTGGTACTTGGACGTTAACTGGAAGAAATCGGTATAGCTGCAATTCCTTGTCAAAATACGTCAAAGTTGAGGAATTTTCCACCACAGGATTTAAACTGCCAATCTTCCTCAAAGGACTGAGTGACTTAGCCGTAGAAATTGGGGATTCAATACTACTTTCAGTCACTGTCGAAGGTAATAATTTACAAATAGACTAAGTCAGATAACACGCGTTGAAATTTCAAATTTTGATTCTCTATTTTTTTTTAAACTTAAAAGGAGCGGAGGCTGTCGAGTTCTACAAAAATGGTCGCCTGAGAGAAACTCGGCTGAACCGAATAGGAAGCTACAGCACGTTGATTCCATTTGTTCAAACTGAAGATCTGGGTGTGTACGTTGCGATAGCCAAAAATCGTTTTGGACAAGTAGAATCCTGTTGCTCACTCCGCATGATTGGTGGACATGCATCCGCTGTTCCAGTTTTTGTGGTGAAACCTAAACCAGTGTACATTGTTGATGTCGGAGTTGATTTAAATATTGTTGTTCAGGTTGACGGGGAGCCAACACCTTTTGGTAATTAAAATTAATTAGCATGAAATTAATGTGCCAAACCGCCTAATAAAATCCATAAATGTATGGACATATAGCTGATCCACTTTTTATAAATATAGTTAACTGGTACAAAGGATGCCGAAATGTAACTTTGGAAAATCCGCGTGCTTTCCGTGAGACGCTTTCCCCTGGTTCTGTTCGTTTTACACTTAAAAGGCTTACTTGCAGTGATGCCGGATTGTACACTCTCAAAGCAAAGAATCTGACTGGGGAGGATGTTACTCAGTTCTATGTTCAGGTTAATATTGTTTATGGACTATAATGTTTTGGCACAATTTAATTTTTCATTCCTGGCAATGGATCCACTTTACACTTTATAGATTAAGTAAAAGCTACTTAGATAAACACAGAAGGAATTCTTTGAGAAGATACGGCTAAAAAGCAAAAAAGCTTCCATGCATGATTGATGATGGATGCATTTGATTGAGGCGGTAGAGGGATAAATAAGCTCCACAAAATTTATTTCATCGGCACAATGTTTCTAGGATTTAACTATTATAGGCCTCCTACGCCAACACTCCAACTATCTACAGCCGCAGCAGAAATAGTTAGAATACCAAAAAAATAAGTCATGCTGCTTCCAATAAATTACCCAAGAAAATGTTTTAGAATGTTGTCTACGTCTAGACCTACTATAGCAGTATGTTATATCCTATGTGGGTCAAATGAGTGTAGGTGATAGTGTGTGTGATTGCATAGATATGTAGAACATAATTATTATGTATTCAACTATGTATCTATAACTGAGAAAAAAAACTTTGTGGCAAGTATCTAACTATAAGTTTTGATGTTTACAAGTTGATATAAGTGTGAAGAAGAGTGAAGAGAAATTGGCGAGAAGCCGTGAATAGAAAAGAAAATAGTTGAATGAAGGATATTTCCGTGTTGAAATTTTGTTTTGGTATTTCATTTGAAAAAAGGTACGGGAGACGAGAGCCAGGTCTTTGACGCCTGTGAGCTCCGCCACAGAGAGAAGATCTAGTTTACCCAACAGAAATAGACACTGTGCATCCGTGGAGAGACTAGCTCGCTCTTACAGACATTCAACCTTGCAGTCTCAAGCATATTCTTCATCCTATTCACGTACAAAAATCTCTTTTTTTAATAAATTTTTATACTGTGTGAAATTCTTCTACCTTTTCCAAAAAATTCATAATTTCATCGTTTCTTTTTATTATTAGTGCCGCGCTGTGCACACAATATTTTTTATAATTTCAATTAGTATACTCCATATATATAAGGTAACGAAGAAATAAGAAATCGTGTTTTTTTAAAGTACTGTAAAAATAAATATTTTTAGGCGAACGATTGACACCCGGAATGGCCCACGAAAACGGTGTGACTATTAAAGAAATTCTCCCTGGATGGGTTTCCATTCAGTGGAATCGAGTTCGAGGAAGGATTATCGGCTACAATGTTCATTGTAAAGAAGTTAGCGATGAGAATTCCAAATGGATCCAGGTTGGTCGTTATAACATAATTATATACATATCGTCTGTGAAGAACCAAAATTACCCATATCCATTTTTCGTTTCAAACAAAATTCACTATCTACAGAAAACATTTAAATAACATGTTCATCAAAGCATGTAAATAGAACCTTTTGTACTTTTCAAAAGACATGTAAATAGAATATTTTGCACTTTTGAAAAATGTGCAAATAGGACATTTTACACTTTTAAAAAACATGTAAATAGAACGTTTTTACACTTTTAAAAATACACTTAAATAGAGCATTTTGACCTTTTCTAAAATATGTAACTAGGACATTGCTAACTTTTTCAATAGATGTAAATAGAACAATTTGCTCATTTTAGGGGTCTAGCGACACTGGGTCGAAACGACGTTCCGTCGACGACTTTCCGGAGCCAGACATTCCACCGAAAAATTTTTCGTCGAACCGACATTAGGTCGACGACGTTGCGTCGACAGACATTAAGTAGAAGACTGTACGTCGAACGACATTGCGTTGGCAGACATTAAGTAGAAGACTGTACGTAGAACGACATTGCGTCGGTAGACACTACGACTAATAATATTACACCGTCATACATTAAGTAGTTATTAGATGCATGCGGTGATAATTGATTTCATATTTAGCAGCAGCAACATCGACCCCAGAAGGTGTTAGCAGTGGTAACACACATTCTAGTTAGGGATTTACATTGTAATATGTTAAACTGACGAGAGAAGGGTCAGAGGTGATCACGCCGGATCGGCTTCATATATTTTTTTTAAAGAGCATGTGAAAAAAAGTAGATTTGCTTAAGAACATGATACGAATGGGCATTTTGACTCGCTAAGTCAAATTTTTGAAAGTACAAATTTGCTAATGGTAACTAAATGGGCGTCATATTTAATGGACTAAAATATGAATTTTTAATTGTTTGGCACCTTGTAGCTCCTACAATTTTCGTCCGATTTTAAAAAAAAAGTGTAGTTTTGTAATTCGCAAAACATTATCTAAAAAGTAATTTCTGGGTTTCAACAATTTCAGTTTTCTCACAAAATGAGGTATTTAACTCGGTAATAATAACTGTACGCTTGTATTACACAGGAACAAAAAAAATACCTCATTTTGTGAAAAACTGAAATTGTTGAAACCCAGAAATTACATTTTAGATAATGTTTTGCGAATTACAAAACTACACTTTTTTTTAAAATCGGACGAAAATTGTAGGAGCTACAGGGTGCCAAACAATTAAAAATTCATATTTTAGTCCATTAAATATGACGCCCATTTAGTTACCATTAGCAAATTTGTACTTTCAAAAATTTGACTTAGCGAGTCAAAATGCCCATTCGTATCATGTTCTTAAGCAAATCTACTTTTTTTCACATGCTCTTTAAAAAAAATATATGAAGCCGATCCGGCGTGATCACCTCTGACCCTTCCCTCGTGAGTTTACTAGTTTCTGTGTTGTATATTTAACCAAGAATGTAGTAAGGTGTCTAACTGAATTAAAAACTAATGCAAAAAGTCAAGCTCAAACCCGCGACCATCTACATTAGTAAAACCCTCCTTAACCACAGGCCTGAGACAACTCATTTACAGTTGTAACACTAATTTAGCATAATATACGGTGCTATAAATTCTTTACAGGATTTGCGGTCAACTGTAACATTATTTGGTGTAGATATGTTAACACATAGCGGTGTTTCACGTAGCTAACATATTTCCTCACCTTGAAAAATTTTGAAATTAACTGGTAATCGTGTTGAAATTAACACCCAGATCTGTTAGCTCGACTTTACTAGAATGTAGTTAAGATCTTTTCTAAGCGTGTACTTGAATAAATATCTGTACATTGTAATGTGCATCATAATGCTGCACAATGCTGGCAGTTTTGAAAGTCATAATGTTTGAAACCTAATCGATAAGCCAAAATAATATACCGTAGGAAGATGTTATCGACTAAGTTTGCTTCAACGCATTGTCCTTCGTCTTAGTAGATTAGACGTAATGTCTTTCAACGAGATGTGTTTCGACGAAGTGTATACAACGAAATGTCTGTCGACGAAGAGTGTACTACGAAATGTCTGTCGACTTACTGTCGTTTGCTTTTCAATGTCGTCGACGTAATGTCGTACAGTGAAATATCGTTTCGACCCAGAGTCGTAGAATCATTTTAGGAACTCGTGATTAGCATTCTAAGAATGTGTCTTATTTACTGTCTTTTTTGACATAGCTCATTTTAATTCAAGGATAAGTTGGAAATGGGTCATTTTTTTTCTTCACCGACGATATGCTCCAATTAAGGCTATAGTCATATTTAAAGAAAAGGAAATACTATATAGTTGATTCTAAAAAATTTAAATTAATACGCATGAAGTAATTTTTGTTTTCATTGTTTGCAATAAAATCAAATAGTTGGCATTCACAAGATTGTGTAGTCATGAAGCGAATTTACTCCCTGGACGAGATTATATATTTAGAATAACACCAAAATGTAAGTCAACTGACGATGATGAGTTTTACATGTTGAGTGAATCATTTTTCCTGAGTAATCGTGTTGTTCCTGAGTTCACGCAATTACTTCCTGTGTCCACCACTGGACTTATTGGCAAACTCTACACTTTACGGTGTCAGGTCAGTTTTTTGTGTTCCTTTGTTTTTTACAGTTGTTTCTCCATATTTTCCTTGTTTCACCCTTTTGCAAAATACACATACCTTACAAGAAGTTAGATTTCCTCCCGTTTGAAAATTTGATGTGCATTATTAAAGTTAAAAATTTATAAAACTTGCAAAAAGAAAATGAACTATATTATAGAGCCCAATTTTTCAGCTTTACCTTTATCCATCACGTGTGTGTATAGGATTTTTATTTGTATTTTTATTGTATGTATTGTGATTATGAGCCATTGTCCAATTTGGTATAAAATGTAGTTAAGAGAAGGCGTCCCATGCAGCATAACCTGGTCTAGGGATGGAGAACCGTTGAATTTGGGTAAAAGTTTCTACAAATCTTCCTTTTCAAACCATATTGCTCAACTTGAATTTATTGTGAACGAGGAGGATGGTGGACGTTTCTGTTGTGAAGCTAAAAATACTTTTGGGAGAACTATTTCCTATTCTCATTTTGAAACTACTGCAAACAGTGAAGATGTTATCCCTTGCAATTTGTGAGTGCTAATAAATTTAAAAATTTAGTCGTTCAAATATTAAGACTTTTTGGTACTTCGTTGGTAGTTACATTTAAATCATCCCTACTTAAACATAATGTATGCTGATAGGTTATAAAAAGATATAATGTAAATTATAAAACACACATTTTTTGTGTGAATATTTTTATGTTTTTGATCGTAATCTTAATCTTATCTTGATGATTTTTTCTTGTTAACAGGGAAAGCATTGAGTACCCAGTTATATTGATGGAACCCAAAAATAGAATAGTTAAAAATGGCTCTAATGCCATCGTCAGTTGCCAAGTATCCACTGACAAATGTAACGTTCAATGGATTTTCAATGGCAAAAATATCAGCGGTAAATATATATTTATAGCCATATCAAACAAAGATTTCTTTTTTCTTAATTTTTTAATTTGTATGTTTATTCTATTAATGTATTATATTATATTATGTGTGAGGAGAATGCACAAGGTTATGAATGAGTTTAATTTTATCCTCTTCTCAATGTATTTGAATAGAGGAAGACCGGAATTATAAGATTACAAATACTGGGAAATTTTATAGCCTTGAAATAAACTCAGTGAGTCCTCAGCTTGTGGGTAAATATATTTTATCCGTGAGCAATTCAGCGGGGAAGTCAACGAGTCAATTTAATATCCATGTTGTCGAAGATGACTTGGATGTCAAACCCAAATTTTTAAACCAATTTACAACGGATTTACGAGTAACGAGGGGAGAGAAGTTTACACTGCATGGATTTGTTCTTGGCTCTGGAATTCTTTTCTATGTTTGGTACGTTCGAGGGTGCTAATTATTTGTTCGATAGCCTTTATTTATTTGAAAAAAAAACAAGGGCCGCTTTTTTAGGCGTAACCGAAAGATGAGTGAATTTATATTTGCCGCCAAATCTAAAGTTCGATTTTTTTTCGATAGTTTCGAAGTAACATATCGTCTATGAAGAACCAAATACATACCAAAAAATGACCCATTTCCATTCTTGAAAACATTGAAATAGAACATTTTGAACTTTTCAAAAGCATGCAAATAGAACATTTTGAACTTTTCAAAAACATGCAAATGAAACATTTTGAACTTTTCAAAAACAAGCAAATGAAACATTTTGAACTTTTCAAAAACATGCAAATAGAACATTTTAAGCTTTTCAAAAACTCTTAATCAACATTTTACGCATGTTTCGCATTTTGTTTTTATTACATAGCTCATTTTGATTCTAGCTTAAATTGGATATGGGTCATTGTGGTTCTTCACAGACGATATAATCTTATGAGTCAACTGATGACATAGTAAAATTTGAACTTGCTTTGAATTTTGAAGGAAAAAAGATGGCCGACTGATTCATCGTAACAAATACAAATGTTACATTACCGAACATGAGAGGGACCATGCGAGCTTGACCGTCAAAGACTCTGCTGCTGTGCATTCAGGAAATTATCAGTGTACCGTCTACAACTCTCATGGGGAGGATACGATTTATTTCAATGTCTCTATTGTTGATTCTTATAGGTGCTCCACTAAAATTTTTAATCATCTTACTTTTTGGTCTTACTTTTTAATCATTTTACTTTTTGAGGCTTTTAAATCAATAAAGTAATTATGTATTAAGCAATTGACTGATTGTGACTTGTTTTACTTGCAGTGTAAGTGGATTAACATCGAATAAAAATCCAGCCAAGAAATTGTCATTTAGGAGACGACCAGAGGAATCAGAATTGGAAGAAGGGGACTCGACAGTTGTGGAGTTTGAGTGTGAGGGTGACACTTGCGGCGATGTTCTCTTCAAGTGGTACAAAGATGGTCTGAATGTGAGGAGCTCCACAAAATATAATTACGCATTATAATTATACGCATAATTTAAGCACCATATGAACCCCCCACCCCATTTTTTTCCATTTATTATTCCATATAGGTAAAAGACCTCAGGGACGCCCCACATTTTACCGCTGAAAACATTGGTAGTTTGTATCGATTGTGCATACGGGACGCCAAGATGCAATTTAGTGGAGCTTACAAATTGGTTGTGAAGTCTGGTTCCTCGTCTATTAATGGAATTGTGAGCGTCCAGGTTAAATGCAAATCTTCCCCCACCCCGGTGTCAAATTTTAACTGGTGATTTTAATGATATATTTTTTTATTTTCTATCTTGCTTAATTATCTTTTTGTACTGCAAAACCTCAAAGGATCAAACCATTTTATTCCTTCCTTTATTATATATGCCAGTCCATTCGCAACCAAGCCGGTGATAACGAAAGAAATTGAAAGAATCGAATGCGATTATAAAGACAACGTCGAGCTGAGAGTTGAATTTGAGCCCAATTCACAATTGTTTTATGTTCACTGGGATGTCAACGGAATTGTGAGCACTGGGAATAATTTTAGTGCAATTGTTATTCCATCTGTTGAGTCCAATATGGTCGTGTCTGTCCGAATATTTAACTCCGTTGGTTTTGCACTGAGTCAAGGAAACATTTATATTCCAGGTAACGGATTGTCGTTGTGTGTAATGATATATTTAATGTGCAGTGAACGATCCAATTTCAACAATATTTAATATTTCTTTTTTGTATTTCACTTGCAGATGTTAAAATGAGAGTTGGGAGAAAGAATAATATTCCATACGGTAATTGCTCTATTTTTATAAGATTTAAGAGTAGCTAAATTTTGTATTTTTATGTCATTTTAATTGATAGTGTTATAACTTAAATGGCTGGAAATTCGTATATGTACAACAGGTATCAGTCAGAATAGCCGTCTTGCTGCACGACAGCAACCCCGATTCTACACTCATCTCCATGACCGAACCGTGTCATCATCTGACCAGTCAGCCACCCTACAAGTATCCATAAAGTGTAATAATTTAACGAGAACCAAATGGTTCAAAGATAATATTGAATTGTTTAATTGTAATAAGTACATTGTCCGGGAAGAAGGAGACTTGAAAAGTCTCGAGATTCTCAGTTTGGGTTCATTTGATTGTGGTATCTACTCTGTCAGTATTGAGAATCGAGCTGGAAATAATTCATCCAGTTGTTATCTTCATGTTACGTGAAGCCATAGTTCAATAATGCCAGTGTGCCGACACTTCTTAAGTCCCCACGTGTATATTTCTGGTCATAATATATTTTCGAAACTCAGAGGTTCAATAAAACATAACATAATACTCTCTTTCTCCGTTTGTTCTTTTACTCGGCTGGCTTCCTATTTATTTCACTGCATACACGTCGTTGGAGGTGTCGATCAAATTACATGCGATGTTGAATTTTTATAATGTGTATGTGTATACATACATTAATTTTATATTCCCACCTAAATCTTAAGTTTTGTTTAAATCTTCTTGCAATAATAATTCAAATTCATAATTCATTTATAGGGTAAATGCATATTTGCTAGATCTGTGGGTTCCTATTTTGCTTTTAGCGTAACAATGGCCAGTGAAATGGAATGGTGTGGTCCGAGATATAATTTGTGCAGGGCCAGCAAAGGCATCCCCCGCTGCTTGAATTTTCAAAAAACATGTAAATGGAACATTTTGCAGTTTTCAAAAATATATGTGAAAAGAATATTTTGACTTTTCAAAAACAATGCAAATAAATTGTTTTGCACACTTCAAAAACATGCGAATAAAACAGTTAACACTTTTCTAAAAACATGTAAATGCATAGAACATTTTGCACTTTTCTGAATCAAGCAAAAAGAACATTTTTCACTTTTCTAAAACATGTAAATGCAACATTTTGCTTTACCAAAGATAACCATCAATCAATCATCAAAATAGTGGTTTTCGTATGGAAATAAATTGCTGCATAAAAGAAATTCCTTCGTCCAGCCCTTCCCCCTGCATTTGTGTACCAAACCCAAACCAAAATGTTGCAACATAAAAGGAAGCATCATCGCAAACAAAGTACCTTGAACGTTGGACAATGGAACCGCCGATTCTCAATTGGCACTACGATAGGTAGAAGGATACAAGGAACTCATCATGGTGCCCCTATACCATTATTTTTTCAGCACTAATCCGCAACAGTCAACAATTGAGATAGAGCTATGAGCTATCTGTACTCTTCCCAATTCCTTCGACTCAAAAAATTGGTTTTTCCCCAGCATACAATACACTCAACGCAAACGACGAACCATTACTCTACTAGCCTCTTGGGCTCCAACTATATTGTAATATTGTATTCTTTCATTGCACTCAAATTCAATATTATTATTTATTTATGTTATAGATGAGTTGCTAAGTGAAACAGCTATGCGAGTATTTAGACATGCCTCAAATAAAAAATGCAACATCGGACGAACTATTTTTTAGGGGCAAGATGAAACACTATTTTATTTTACATTTTATTAAGAAAACATATATAATAAAATAAATTGAACACATAAATGATTTAATTAAATAGTAGTGCGTAAGAGGATACACAATGTTTACTTTTTCTTACGCGGGAGTACTTTAAGCGTGTGATACAGCTCACAGCAGCTTTTAGAAATCCCATTTGTTGAATTACCTGCAATTTTATTTTTTAAAGGCTTGACACACAATGGAACTGAACACATTTTGCATTCAAATTGTGTCAGACGGCGATGCCCTTTAGCTTTGCATAGGTAGCATTCGAGTCTACGCAGTGCCAGAATTATTCACTTGAAGTGTAGGTACATGGGAGCCCTTTAGTCGATCCTCATCAGGAATGGGGAATTTAATAGGGCGACCAAACTTTGCTCGGGGCACTCGGAATTTCTGAAGTATTTCAGAAATTAACTTCTGCAGAAATGGCTTATATTCCATTTTGATCCCCCCACGAATATATTTATACAGGATAAATACATTATACACGCAAAGGTCCAAAATATGGAAGGTAACCTTCCGGTACCATTTAGTTGTTTTTCGCTCTGTCACGTAGGGTTGAATTTAACGGTCCACATCGTCCACCCCTCCCATTGTACTATTGTACAACAGTACTGATGAGGGTTTTTGCTTCACTGGATTAACTGTACCATCCTTTTTTGCATACCGCTTAGTTATGGCATCTTTCATTTGATGATTCATGAAGTTGCTAATCATGTGAACAACTCGACGATCACACCACCTAATTAAATTTAGATTAGATAATATTATTTTTGATATCAATATGTTTTAAACTTAAATAGTGATTAAAATTGTTTAAGAAACCTTTCCACCATAAGTTGGTCAGTGTGATAGGCCTCCACATCTCCGCGTTTCAATTGACCTAGCATGTTAGGCTGTCCTTTTTGATTCGCTCGAACTGTCCCTAGAATATAGGTACTTTTTGATTGAAGGTTCTCAGCCAGTACTGGAGATGCAAAAAAGTTGTCTACGACCACTTTTCGGTGCTCATCTAAGTACTTCTCCATAAGTGTCCGTACAAGGGCATCCCCGTACCCAAGATCTTTAATTAGATCCTGAGACAGCCTTGTAGATTTGCCGGTGTAAGGTAGGACGGCGACTACAAATTTCGTTTCGCAGTCCACTAGAACGAAAAATTTGATCCCGAACCTAGCCCTTTTAGAAGGTATGTACTGCAAAAACGACAGACGGCCTTTGAAGAGTAGTAGTAGTAGTAGTAGTAATGATTTATTGCGTTTTTGGTCAATTGCCCATACACAAATCGAATTTACAAAATAATTCATAATATTAATTATATATGCCAAGTCGAAGAAACCGGATCATCCATCTTCCGAGCCGTATAAATCTTTTTCTTTCTTCACTCAACTTGCCGATTTAACATATAACATAATAACTTTCATTTATCAGTATTATTATCAGTAACATCAAACTTTTTGTTCTCTATATCAATCTATGAAATCACTACTTAGATACTTATACAATTAAGTATTGATGACGATGAGAAGTACACTCCACTAGTGGGGACATGAACCTACACAGTTGAAACACTTACACCGATATACACTAATGAATTGGATGCGTAGAAATATTTTCAGGGAGTAGGGTTAAAGTTGAGTAGGGTTAAAGTTGATTCAGCCAGGATTACCTCCAAACTCTATTAGTTGAGTTCCATTGCTTCTGTACTGCTTCCCATCAACTTCAATACCAAATCTTCCGATGAAACGAACTACTGCTGTGGGTTGCCGATATTTAAACTGCCAGAACATTTCCGTGGTATGTCGGTACATGGCTTGCTCCGATTTAATGAGGTACGGGTATATTCGAACTCCAGTTGCATTTTTTCTTAACATTGATTTTTTCTTCATTATTTGCGAGACTAGTCTGCTTTCCGACATCGTCACAAATATCAAGGGGGGTTTTCCTGGTGTAGACACGCTGGCTCTCCTAGCATCCAGAACCTCATACTTACTCATGTGTAATCCAAGATTATGGTAAAGCAGGTCCAGGGTGTCCTCTTTAGCTGACTTGATTACTGACCATCCCGATATCACGAATTCTTTATTTCTGTTTCCCTTTTCTACCCCCGATAGTCTACACTGCCTTTGAAGAGTAACAAGGTGTCGTCAACACATAGGAACTCACCAGGTTCAATAATTTCTTCGAACCTTTTCATAACTTGTGGGAAGAAATTCTCTTCAGAAAAAAAAACTTATTCAGTCGGTGAGCTCCAGCTTCTGTTTCTTCGTTATTTGTGAAGTGAAGCGCTTGAAAAATAGATAGAAATCTATCTCTTGGCATGGTACTACCAAATATAGGAGAATGCAGGATTGGGTTTGTAGACCAGTAGTCCTTGTACGAAGGCTTTTTGTCTATCCCCATCAAGAGCTGCAGTCCTAAAAATGCCCATAGATCAGCTGTATTAACGTCTTCCCAGCGCAATAAAGCAGCAGGTTTTGCCAATTTTAATTTCCCTGCGTAGCGGTTGGTCTCTATTCTGATATCTTCGATCACATCGTCATGAACAATATAACGTAATACGTCCAGTGGAGTAGAGCTGTACTGTAAGGGACCGAGTTCCATAACCGTTACTCCATACGGACATTGAGGAATGTTGGGCTTAAAGCTGTTGACTTTACCCAAACTTTGGTAGCCGTTGTTACACCCGCAACGTCATCGTCACTACTGTCATTCTTGTCTCTGTCATCAACTTCGGAATCTGATTCCTCCTCACTCTCACTCTGTTCCGCTTCAACTTCGTTTTCATCTTCCAAATTAGAGTCGTAGTAGTACTCATCTAATTTAAGTTACAGTGTAAATTATGGACACTGGTTTTTGATATTTATATATCGTCAGCGAAGAGGCAAATCTGACTATCTCCTTTTGGTGCTAAAAGCGAAACTGACTACTACCATTTTTTGCTAAAAGCGAAAATGACCATCTCTATTTTTCTCAAAATACCATTAAAAGGAGGCAAAAAAACTACATGTGCCAACGCAGCATGTTATTAAGCATACGTTGTTGTTAAGGGGTCGTCCATAAATGACGTCACAAAAATTATTGCTCTTTGAGAACCCACCTACTCTCAAAAAATCTGGAGGAAAAAAAACTATGTTCCAATGCAGCATGTTATAAAGCATACGTTGTTGTAAAAGGGTTGTCCATAAATGACGCCACAAAAATTATTGCTCTTTAAGAACCAACCTGTTCCCATTATAACAGCTCAGCTGTAACAAGGCGTGTCATAAATTCTAGACAAAACCCACACACGCTAAGTGTGACATCATTTATAGACAACCCATTATAAATGTTAAACCTTGATTTCACTAGCGGCTTTAACAACTGTTAGTTAACAATTGCTAAGTTATCAATGGTTAACTTTGCGATTTCACGAGTAGTTACCAATTGTTAAGCTATCAATGGTTAGTGCGATTTCACTGCATAAATTGACAATTGTTAGCCATAGTGCCCGCTAAAATTCAAAATGTTGAAGTTTAACAATTGTTAACGTGATTTCACTACATAAATTAACAACTGTTAGTTATAGATCCCGGGAAATTTCAAATTCTAAAGTTTAACAATTGTTAGTGCGATTTCACAGGTTAAGTTATCAATTGTTAACGCTAATTATCGATTTTGACAACTGTTAAAAGTTAATCATTGTTAACAGTTTAACAATTGTTAGTTCACATTTCACGTAAAAATGAGTGATTAGCTAAATATTGTTAGAGTTAACAATTGTTAAAATCGCTAGTGAAATCAAGGTCTTACAATCTTAAAATTTTTAGCTATTGATATTGATTGTATCATTAGCTTTTGGTAATTTAAATCAATGTGTCAACCTTTTACTGACTGAGCTAAGATTATCGTTTTCCACTTAACAAGTGTTTATTGTTAATGCTGGTGGTTTTCTAGTGACGACTCCTTTTTTTATTTATTAATCATTTCGGTTTAGTTTTCAGTGGGAATTGTAATAATGGACTATTACGTTTAGTTAAATGTTGTAGTAATTGAAAAACGAATGTGATAGAATTTTAATATTTAACATGTAATTAAATTTCTGTCACGTGGAATATTTATTTGTTTATTCATTGTGCCTGTCACTAACATTGTTACCAATCCAGATTCATTTTAATCAAAGCAACTGTGTAGTTAGTTAGCTTGCTTTCAGTCAGATGATAAATAGCTATAAACAAGTAAATGATTACGCTCCTGGATCTAGGATTGAAAATTCTCCCGATTTTTCGAGAGTAGGTGGGTTTTTAAAGAGCAATAATTTCTTTGACGTCATTTATGGACGCAGAGACTAGAATAACATGTTAACTAGGTGACAATGTTGTCACCTAGCCCTTTTGTTTGTCACCTAGCCTTTTTTTTGTCACCTAGTAAATGCCCAACAACTAAAAGCTATGAACTACATGTGAAAATTAAAATGCTATATTTTAATTTCTAAAATAAAGAAATTGTTTTTATGGACGTTGCTAACAGAATTTAATCTCACTTTGTTTACATCTTTTAAGCATAAAATGCCACCTAGCGATCAACTTAACGTATGCAACTCAAGAAAATTTTGAATACGCGCATTCTGCATTCTACTTCTGCTAAGTATCATAGGTAGGCAAACCTGGTGTGGCCTACTATCATGCCCTGACTTTATCTTCGAGTGCAAAGCGCGAGCAAAAGTTTAAATTACCTGCACTCGTCCCCATTACAGTAGATACAGAAAAATATATTCATAAAAAAAATGACAAGTAATACAGTTATCACAATTAATAACGAATGCCTCAGAAAGGAGACATCAGTGGGCTTTATTTTGAAAAAAGCACTCATGAAAGCGACTGCGAGCCTAAATTTCGTACATTTTAACGTAAAAAAGTCCGTCTGCTTGTCTTATTAGTATTGCCCATGAGTAGAGTTTGATTAAATTACGAATTAAAAAAATGTTTAAGGCTGTTTTTAAAACCAATGTTATAAAACAATTTAAATATTTTAAATTTTTAAAACTCCTAAATCATCTTTTTAGGAAACAGCCCAAAGATTAAAAAACCTTCAATTTTATCAAAATCAAACAAAAACTGTACAAAATCTATAAAGCAGCAAAATTTCAAAATTTAAAGTTTTTAAACTTTGGCGCGTCACTGTAAAAAAACAATGCAAAAGGCACTCGAGTTACTTTAGATCTGTGCTATTGGAAAGTAGCCTGATATTTTTGGATAAGTCTCTTTAAAATCTGGGTCAGTCATGTCGAGTCATTTTCTTGTAAGAAAATAATTAAAATTATCTCCTAACTTCCAAATTTTTAAAAATATTTTGTCATTACCCAAATTTCTAAGCTTTTGCTAATTGTTTTTCATTTAGGAGTTAAATAGACAATAATATAGCAATTTTATTGGTAAGTCACAATGTCATACCCATTTAAGGTCGATCGATAATGTTTGAATTGGCGTGCCCAACTCAGGCGGTCAGGGCGGTAAAAACGTGAATGCCCAACTCTGCTTAACATACAAGACAAACATCAAAATGTAATTGAGTTCACTTTTGCGTACTTATGCATGATTTCAAGTACTTTAGGTAAAAATCTCGTTTGTAAAGTGTAACTTGTTCTTATTATGCGTTAAAATGCCAAAAAGGGGAACGAAAACGAAGTGAAAGCCTAAAGTCATTAGAAAAAGCTGCTGTTATATGTTTCAAAATTGATTCTTTTTTAACCAAAAAACCAAAGAATACTGATTTATGCCCTGAACCAGTCAGTAATCAATTTGGATGTAATCAGTTTGGATTGTAATGCAGTGAACGATAATGACGCTCAATTTCAGACTGAAAGTCAGAGCAATCAAAATTAAGAGGTTCATGGTAGCGACATTGAAGATAATAGCCTTAATTTGGATGATCACAGTAACGAAAAAGGTATTTGAATTTCAAGATCACAATTATTCACTGGCTTAGTTGTATGCATAATCAATGTGATTGTGACAGTTGCATGATTTGTCAGTCAGCGGACATACTATTAATAAACACCCCTAGGAAGTTGATTAACTTCCCTACAAAAGATTCTAATTAACTCCCTATGGAGGTATATTCACTTCCTAGGAGTGCTGGGGAGTTAATCAACACGTATACAATCGTTTAAATTAATAACACGATTTTTAGTCAACTGGAACATTATTTGATGTAGGTATATTAACACAGCGGTGTTGCAATTAGCTGAAAAAATTTCTAACCTTCAACAGTTGTGAAATCAACTACAAATCGTGTTGAAGTTAACACCCAAATTTGTTAGCTCGATCTAACTAACTAAAAGTTAGTCGAGATCTTTTCTAAGCGTGTACCATTACCATAATAATATCATTGCATCTGTGGCCCTACTAATTGTTTATTGCAAATATAATCAGGAACAACAAACAAGACAATACAATATAAAAATTCAAATTAATTATCAATTAATTAAATTAGATGTTGCATAAAAAATGTCCCTTATTAGACAATTTGTACTAAAAAGTTTCCTGCAACGACATTTCATACCCAAATGCCCCACGACAGTGATTCTCCTCGAGCATGAAATGGCAAGATTCATCCCTGACCAAAATTCCCCTCAGAGATTTTCGTCGATAAGAATGTCATCCGTTGCTATCCAGCGAATCTCCTTCACTGGGCTAATACTTTGCACTGGTATATTCTCAAGGGTAGAGATTTTTCTACTAAATTTGAGGACGGAGCCCGAAATTTCAAGGACTGTCGAGGATATTTTCTTAAATTGAGGGAAATTCTTCATGTTATCCTCCAGATCTTCTAAAGCAGGTTCTAAAAGTTGAGTGGACGGTGTTTAAATTAGTTTTGATTCGCACTCTTCTCTGAAATATTGAAGAATTTGCTCCTTTGCCTTTTCGGAGAGTTGTTGAAATTTTGAAGTAGGGTGGCAAGCCTCATTTATATGCTTGCTAAATTCCAAATACATACTTTTTGCCTTCGACAGGATCCCGTTGAGTGTCGCATGAACGGCCTTTGAGCGTAATTTATTTGTTTCGTAGATTGTATCCATTTAATTATCAATTTCTGCTTCGAAATCTTCAAAACTTTTGGCTTGAACTAGTATTTCTGTATTTTGGAGGTGGTCGTCTTCCTCGTTTTCAATTTTATTTTTATTCTGAAGAAAATTCGACACAGGGATTTGCTGAATGAATGTTTTGAATTCCTATCACACTGTCCCTTTGAACTGTTCCTGAACCTGCTCCAACTCTTCAAGCTCAAAAACCCGCTCACCACTCCCGTAAAAGCCATTAATTCTCTCCTTGTAGTTCTTGATGAGGCGTTGTCGGATTCTGGGAAACCATTTGTCGATGAGGTGTTGACAAGGCTGGAGAATCCAGGTGGAAAGTTCTTGTAGGAATTGAGTGGACTGGGATGGGAAAAGGCGGTAAAAGTCCTCCGAATTTTCGAGTGAGGTGAGACAATTGCCAAGTTGTTCGTTGTGGGTGGAGCGTAATTCATCCGCACCCGCACTACCCGCATCCGTCATGACACTTTCTTCCATATGCTGAGTGTAACTATTAACGAGTTCTGACACGAGGTGGTTGGTGGATATTAAATAGTTTCCATTCTGCATATCTACCAACTTTCGAATATCACAAAGATCCTTCTCAATCGCCTCTTGCAGAAGATTGGCCCCTTCGAGGTGAAGTGACGATTCGCCGTAGTTCCCAGCAAAACTTGAATTTAGCCCTGCCATGATGGAATTATGCTCCATCTGAACATGTTCTAGAGCCCAGTTTCAAAATTTTTGAATCGCCATTTGCATCTGGGATTTAAATTTAATGGATAGTTTGTGAATTTTATCTTTAATTCTGTTGAGAGCCTCGGACTTAGACATTATATTGTAGAGCTTCATAGGTTCTTTTAACGAAGACAGAATGCTTCGAAAATTAACATAGGCTGAAAGAAGACTGGCAAGAGATTCAAGGCCCACAAGTTGCACCATAAAGTTCTGAGATGAAATCTCACAATCTACAAAAATACTGTCAAATGTATTACAACATACAATATTCACACATATTTAGTCATACAGGTAGACACAGGTAGTGACAGGTATTCTTCATATGTTGAAGTATTGTAGATGTAACGTGTGTAACTTCGTAGAGATTAAGAAAGAATTATATTTTATATATCATTCGTCTGGGAATGAGAGATGCATGAGTAATAATATAATAATATAATTTTATGAGTCTAGCTCGCGTCGCATTAAGTAAACAAGAATGTGCTGAAGCGTGCTCAGCTGAGTGATGCGTCAACATGATACATGCGGAGTATGTATGATGACTAATGTTTACGTCTGATCGCTGTGTCTGCATTATGAGACAAGCATTCAAGTTGAAGTTTCTATTTACATTATCAATGTCAATAGACGTAAACAGTAGCGGTATTATTCTTGTTTAATTACTGCGACAAAACACTTTATTCCTTTGATTCTTTATAGGAATTAAACAAATGTGGAAATCACGAAATTCTCTAATTAGATTAATCATTAGGACAATTCGTAAAGTACCAAAAGATATTAAATTAATGTGTCTGGGTAGAACCATTAGTTTAAGGATGTTGTAAAAATCACATGAGATGTTTTACTTAAAATATATAAATTTGACCATTGTAAGAATGCGGTAGTTCTTGTCTGAGACAAAACACCAATTCATAAATTATACAAAATTATCAATTATCTTTGTCAACCGAGTTTAATTCAATGGGAATTAGAGTGAATAAAATACAATCGTGAATCTGAGTCTGAATAACGAAGACGTCTACTGAAAGAGTCCAGAGTCCGTTTCATTATCCTAGTTGCATCCCCATTATCTGCGGTGTCCGCCAAGTACAGTTTGCCCCAGCGAAGCGTATTCACTAGTTTCCTCAAACCTCGTTCATACCACTGAGTTAATTGGGCCCCCACACCTAACGTGGGCGTTATCAGCACAATCCGAACAGGTCTACTGGTTACCTAGCTTTTCCCGAGTATTTTATACAAAGTTAAAGTTCAAAACCTTAACACGTTGTCAGCACTTGCTCTAACGAGGTTTAAAAGTAAATTTTTTTGTCAAAATTTTGAACGAGGGAAACGTAGTTTGAAAAGTATTTACTGTTTTTAGTTTAAAATTCAAGTTTAGCTTTTTCGTTAAAAGTAAATTGTTTTTTAGCAGTATATATACGCGGCAACAACTAGTACCGGAAATTGATATTTGTTACATATCAGATTTCAAAATTACCATAGATTGGTAATTTCCCCCCAAGACACCAGATAAGCAATAGGAGACCGATTACGATTCAACAGACTCCTCTACTGAAGCAATACCAGAGTGTTGAGCATTCCCACCAATTGTTTAGACTTGAGATAATTGGGTGAAGTGAGAATTAGGCAAGAGTAGTAGTTGAGGCAATTCCAGCTCCTTTTGTTCCGTAATTTTCAATTTAAAGACTTTAAGCATCCTACGTCGTTGAGGGAATTCCAGCGAGTAGTAGTCAGCCAAAAAGCATAAGTGTAGAACCTACGCAGTTGAAGACGTTTTCCAGCGCGTAGTAGTTTCGAAGCACCGTCAAATAAAGTACAGATATCTCACTACTAGTAACTAAATAGGGAGTGATAGATAGTACCGTGTAACAACCCAAGTGATCCTGATAGTGAAGAAGAAGAATCCATGTCAGAACAGTCACCGAAGAACGAAGCCCCTTTTGACCAGAAACCAGAGGTTCCGAAGAAGCCCGTTTCCAAGACCAAGAAGGAAGACCAACGTTCGCCCATCTTACAGATATTTACTGGCCAGCTGAAGCAGGGAAGTCTGAAGAAAGGTGTCTCCACCAGATCCAAAGGCCCACCAACGAAGGAGGGACAGGAGGCTGAAGAGGATAAGCAGGCAGACAGAGAAGCTGAACTGATCCGTGCCGCTCAAGTACACCAGGACGAACAGGTAGAAGTACTTAAAGCTCATTATACTAAAAAAGAAGCTAAGTATCGAGAAAGCATAGACGCATTGAGAAGCCAAATAGCTCTGCGTCCCGATACCGTTCGTCTCCAGCTAGAGAACGAAGAGTTAGTAGCTCGACTAACTAAAGCAGAAAGCACCTTCGCCCTCCACCAGCAGAAGGAAGCTGAGATGTCGACAGCCATGGTCTACAATCGCCCCGTCATAGACTTTCCACCCCTGGAGAGGTCTACCGACTATACGGCCTGGGCGGAAGAGATGAAGATGTCCCTCCAGATGCAGCATCTGGGAGTAATACTGGACGGCCCAAGCCTGCCAACCCAGCAAGATTCTCAGCGGATGAGCTCTTAGCTATTCAAAACTGGGACGCTGCGAATTCCTGTACCCGCCTTACCATACTAGGGGGACTGCATCCGGACATTGCAACAAGGGTTCGATCGTTCCAGAAGGCCAAGGATCTCTTCGATGAGCTGAAGAAAATGTACTCCACCAAGAAGGAAGAGGATGTGCATGTGCTCCAAGGGAAATTCTTCTCGCTGAAGATGAAAGCGGGAGAGGGATACAAGTACATGGTCGACTTGATGTCCGTTAACAACCACCTTACCCGGGCGGGAGAAGCCATGGGAGAGAGCACAGTCATGGGACTCACCATCGAGAAGCTAGCCGAGTTTGAGGAATACATCGGTTTCTTGCAGACATGGAGAGTAGCCCAGGTGAAGACACCTACTACTTTACTGGAGTTACTTAAGGCGACTGATGAAGACCGAGAGAAAGCCATCGGAAGAACGCCCTACAAACCGCCCCAGGTTTTCCTTGCTCGAGAGGACTCGCGAGGACAGACTGGAGGAAGCGGACGAGGAAGATCCCGTGAACGCCGCCAAAGAAATGGACGCAGACGATTCGATCGGGATGACGATGAAGAGGAAGAAGTAGTACGTCATCGTCGGAGTTACAAGGAGAACTCCCCACCGCCGGAGGTGCCAAGACCCTCCCATAAGGCGCAGAAATTTGAAGGTACGTGTGATCTATGTAAAGTTTGGGGTCACATGAAACGTGATTGCTACTATTATCTGGAGGGCATCCCGCCTCCGGATAGGACACGCCACAGATCCCGGTCCGGCTCAAGTCAAAGAGGACGCGGTAGAGGTAGCAACCGTAATTCAAGATCAAGGCGTGAAAGCTCCAAGACAGGAAGAGACACTCGGGACAGGGACGACCGCCGAGACAACGCCCCTAGGAGCCGTGACGAGAGGAGAAGGGACTCGCCCCACCGCACTCGCCCCCAACAGGAGGACCGCGAGGAGAGACAGGATGGAAGTCGGAGGACCACCCACTCGGCAAACCTGGCTGCTCTAGATGACAGCCTTGAGGACGCAGTAGCACAATTCGCTACGCCCACCGATGCCCGATGGAAGACAAGTGTGCACCAAGGCACCGCCCACCGGAGGACCATGAGTGACGAGAGCGAAGACCCACACCGCACCACTCAAGAAACTAATTTCGCCAACATGGCAAGGATTGACTCACCCTCACCAGACTCGTCATCCGACTGGGAGTTCAACTCACAAATTGAGGAGGGACAAGATAAGCAATCGGGTTACGACTCTCACCCACCATCAGATAAAGATGAAGAAGAGGAACACCATACAGCATATCTGCTAAGACCAGTAGCAGAGGACCAGGGAGTAGAATATTACATCGATGATCCAGTTCCGATTCTACGACCTGAAGACTATCCCCCATTGGAAACTGGTCTGTTACGAGAATTACTCACTCCAGAAGAATGGGAAGCGATAGTGGAACACCGCAGAGAAAATCAGAGGGAATTTCTGGAGGAAATAAACTCAAACAACAACGGGATTAGGACACCCTCCCCACCTCGCGCTGCACCAATACAACAACCGGTTCGAGCTGAGGACTCTCACGAAGAATATGTATCTGACAAAGATACTGAAGAAGACTTGCTCGATTTACTCGGACATGTTCCCATTGAGCAAGGTGAGTATTTTGCGGAGATAGAGTCTAGGTCAATTCTACAACGTCTAGTGGAGGTCACACAGACAGCACCTAGGACCATCCGGCAAGAAGAACCTGAACGAGTCCGAATGGACACTCCAGACGAAGTAACGAGACCAGCCACACCCCCAGAGGTATTTGTCAACCCAGAAGCCCTGGAGGAAATTGTCCACACCCCAGCAAGAATCAGTAGACCACTGGATTCGGAGGAAGATCGTCAACACCAAGACTGGGAAGAGGAGGATAGTCAACCGGAGGATGTGGATCCATTCCAGGACATGTTTGGCCACATGACACAGTATGTTGACGTACATGCTGAACGATACATGCAAACGCAGAACTAGGTAAATACTGCACACGCCGCTTGGATGCAAGGACGTACTGTTCCACCACAAAACCTACACCTGACTACAGGACGGACACCACCCAGACAAGAAAGGGGAACTCCAGGACAACAGGGAGTTGCTCCTGTTAATAGTACCATCAGCCCAGGCTCATCCTCAACATCACCACTGGATCTCTCCTCGCCAGGAAGAGAAGCAAGAACAGAACGGATCTCCCGAGCCCGGGAGTATATCCTAGAGCGGGTAGTGGAACCTGCAGATCGGGTAACATACACTAATTTATTGATGGCCAACATAAACGTGTATGGAATTATGAGAGGAGTGGATGAGACATGGGATGCCATGCCACCTCATCTCCGTAACATGAACGCTAACCTGTTATCCGAAAGACAAGTTAGAAGAAACGCCCAGCGATTGGAGGCCGAGCAGCCTGACGAAGCTGCTCTCATGTTACAAGAATTGGATCCTGAGGAAGTTCACTCCCTTTACTCGATTCCTGAAATAGTAGCAGTAGAAGACTGGGAACCATGCCTGGAAATGTTTGGACATCTCCCAGATATTTTTGCTAAATCAGAAAAAGACGAATACCGGATTGGATACTGGGATGGTACAGGAAGAAAACTGGCGATACTTCTATCGGATGGAAGCATACACTGGACCAAACCAACGCAAAGACCCAGGATCATGGGATGCAATCATTCGTTACGGAAACAAAAACATCCCAGGAAAAGACGACCCTTGGTGGAAATCACCAGCACCATACGGTTGGTTCAGTTCAATCCGAAGAAACCAGAGGAGTCCAGCGTGGAGTTAGTCATTTCGCTGTTCGGTCATCTGGTAGAAGTCTTCGACCAAGAATTCTACGGGAATTTGAGAACCAATTATCGAAGGGAAATCCGGAAGAGAAAAATTCTATGCCCGGACAACTCGGAGTCTGACGAGGAAACCGAAGAAACGATAAGAGATCGAGTTTACCAGAGAATTATTGGCCACATCCGGGATCCACACAGACGCAAATACAAGAAGTTATTGGACCAGAATATTAGCAGCTATGGATTAGACTATGGAGCAAGATTAACATGGGACCAAATATCTCCTCGTCAAAAGGCAAGAAGTCTACGACAATCTTTTCCTAACCTATATTCTGATGTACCATATAGTCTCGATGACTCGACACCACCCGAGGAGCATCAGTCCCCGCCACATGCGGCACTGATGATACGGCCTAACCAAGATATCTTTGACTCTGGAAGCAGTACGGATGAAGAATCACCACCGAGAATCAAGGAGTGTCCTCCAGCAATCGTAGTACACTCACCAGAGACGACTGAAAGATTGAGAGGGGCCAAAGATCGGAGGAAACATCGCATGGATAACGAGTCCATGATAACCATACATAAAGAATGGTTAGATCAAGAACACCGTAGTCAACTACATCACACGTTTCTGGAAAGCATGAGAACACCAATCGGCAAGAGATTGGCGGAGATCCTATTGGAGCGCAATTTACTATGGTACAGTACATCGGTAGCGGTAGGTCTTACTTGGAGTCAGATTCCTAGATTTCTCCCTAGATGCGAGGCCCAAGGATATATCACAACATCGGACCTACCAGGATACGACCCGATTTTAGAACTGACACAGCCAAGACCACCAACAGAGCCAAAACCCGCACTAGATGACCCACTAATGGATGATATGCTGGATAAGATCCTGAACTGCAACATTCACCAGGAAGTGGTAATACGACCAGAAATAGCACCAACACCTTCTGTGAGTATCACAATTGACGGTCAGGTAGTGTTTGGAGCTGGTGGCGGTGCCGATCCAAGAGAAGAAATCTTTGAACCAAGAAGATCGACGAGGAAGAATAAAGGACAACCGCCCTCGCGACTAATTCAGGAAACAGAGAAGCCTACCCCTCAACAACAAAAAGGTAAAGGGAAGAAGAAACCGGAACCGGTACCGGAGGACTCTGATACTGAAGAACCACCGTGCGCACTCATGATGCAAGCTAACTGGGAACATTCGGATGATGACGACACTGACGTCTCCAACTGGACGGAAAAAGATATCCGTGAAGCCACTTTGAGGTCAATTACCCGGAAGTACCCGAATGCACTTGGATCCCTATCCATGAAGGCACAGGACCTTGGACGAAAAGATACGCCAGAAAAACTGCGGACTGACAGAGCAGACTGCAGAATATGTAAGGCTAAAAGGGCAGAACTTTTCTCTAAATCTTTTTCACAGCGTAAGAAAGACGAGAAGGAGGAGCAAAGCCTGGAGAAGCCTGAACAGAAGAAAATCCTGTTTGAGAAAATTCCTTTTTCATCCCCTGCCGTTCGTCAACGTAAGGAGGGACCGGAATTGGAGAAGAAAAAATCCGAAAAACCGAAATCCTACTTGGAAGCTCTGTTCGGTAAGGAGGGAGAAGTCACCACCACCTCTACCACCAAGGAAGGACGAAAGAAGAAGAAAAACTCATTATCTTCTTTGGCTGGAGTTCGCAACACCCAGAAGGGAAGGACGATGGAGGAAAAAAGAATTCCTATTCTACACTCTGCACGAAGTGAGGAGGGAGTAGGAGGAAGAGAGCGCACAACACATGGACGTACATATACCGCCCAGGAGGGAGGTAGAGCTAAGAAGCAAAAGATGCTATCTGCGATCTCCACTACCCATGAGCCGAGCAGACGAGCACTTTGGAATGTACGTGGAGAATACCCTGGAGCACTTTCTGGAGCTGGCTTTGGAGAGCATGACAGGAGGGAAGTAACCACCACCACTAAAAGGCACAATGGAAAGATTGGAAAAATTCCCAGGATCAACTGGAGGACCAAGAAGAATGGACTGGAAGTTCCGAATGTGAGGAGGGATGCGGAGACTTTTCCTATTTTGAGGAGGGAGCACACCGTACCACTGCCTACTTTAAGGAGGGAAGAAGAGAGGACTCTATCTAACTCCGGAAGGACGACCAACACACTTCCACTATTTTTCTGCTTTATTTATTTCTTGATGCTAATTATCGGTGGCGGAGCACAGAAGACCGATGAAAGAGGACCGGTGATCTGGAGAAGATCTGAACACCCGGCATTGTCTGGATACAATTCCTACAATGTGAAAATACGCCTTATATCACCATGTCATTTATTGAGATACCCGAATGTTTCAATTGCAAGTTATGGAAATAATTTGAATGACAAATGTCAGGATAAATATAAGAGGACTTTCCTTCATCCGATGCAGAAAATTTGTCCAACAACAATGACACCATCCAGGAAGAAGAGATCCGTATTTACTAACGTCGTGATGACAGCATTGGCGGTATTTACGAGCGCTGGACTTGGGATGTCGTACCAGGCGGAACATCAAGCGGAGATGAATAGGCAGCATACCGAGGAGCTGGCCACACATTTCAACAACCTGGACAAGAAAATACGGAAGGAGACGAAGAACTTTCAACTCTTCCAGGACCACATGGACAAAATAACAACTCAGGTGAACAAAATAGCGAGTGCGACTAATCGCTTACCTGATGAGATCCAATCGCTAGAGTTTGACATAGCATACCTGGTGTCAAGACTTACGATGAGTGGAGAGATTATCCGACACACGAAACGGCTATGGAGCAGAGGACACATGGATGAAGAACTATTCGATTTCTTGAATTTTACGTTACCCTGTGGAGAACTTTGCCCGCTGAATTTGGCTGAATTTCGATCCTGTCAAAGTGATGCACAAATGGACAATTTGATGGTAAAATTCATTGTACCACTTGTGAACCCTAATTTGACATTGGTAGAGGCAGATCCTTTCAGGCTGATTATGAAGACCGAAAACCGGACGTGTGACCTGGAGTACACTGGACCAAAGAACGCACTGTTGTCAAGAACAGAAGACTGCATTTACGATACTGGACTGGACTGGAACTTCATGGACCGAGTCGCAGCTACAAACAGACTGAGATGCAAGCCCAAGAATTCGTTTGGAGGAGGAAATCAACATTACACTCTCCAGCACTGTCGGAATAGTACAGATAACGATGACGTGGAGGCAGTTCAAGTGAAGGCGTATAATGGATATTTTCATATCTATTGTCCACGTATGCAGATAACAGTGGGAAGCAAGAGAACCACCCCTTGCCCAGATGGAATCTTCCTACTACCGATTACCACCACGTTTACAATAAACAATGAAACGTATAAGGGTGAAGTACTGGAACTTATATTTAGTCAACGTGAGGACCCCATGCTGGTGGATCAACTTAACTACCATATGAACTTGGAGATGAACCTCAGCAAGTTGAACGTGACGTTTACTGAAGAAGATAACAGTATAGACATATCGTCATGGAAAATTGACACCTCGATTCCGTGGTATATGTACCTGATACTTATTGTGTTTATTTCAATATGTATGGCTTTGACAGTTTTCTATTTTAAGTGGAAACTTACGGCAGCATTTTGGAAGCGAGGTTGGAGAAATGACAATTGGACTCATGTACTGGGAGTACATAGTAAGCAGAATCTAGACGTTGCAGATATGGAGCTGCAGAATCTATACGGAGAAAGACCAATACCCCCGCCGAGGAGCAGAAGGACGGAGAGTATTTACGAAAATTTGACAACCTGATGCCACAGCACTATGCATTTGGATAGGAGCGGAGCACTGGATGACAATTCGATACTCACAAGAGATACGTTCCTGGCAGAGATGGACCGTTTTAAAAGGGATGAAACGAAGGCGAATGCACCTGTACTCATACAGATCCAGGGACCACCAACATCCACACCAACATCGACATCAACGTCAACACCTCTCGCAAAATTTTCTGTTTTTAAGAATGTGGAAATGTCTGATGACAAGGATTATTAAATTTTTAAAGTTTATTTTCTTTATTTATTTTTTGATGTATAAGATGTATTTTTTAAGATGGAAAAGAATGGGAATTACCTTTTTATACTCCTTGTAGTTGTATTAAAAGTTAATTAGGAGGGTATTATAACATACAATATTCACACATATTTAGTCATACAGGTAGACACAGGTAGTGACAGGTATTCTTCATATGTTGAAGTATTGTAGATGTAACGTGTGTAACTTCGTAGAGATTAAGAAAGAATTATATTTTATATATCATTCGTCTGGGAATGAGAGATGCATGAGTAATAATATAATAATATAATTTTATGAGTCTAGCTCGCGTCGCATTAAGTAAACAAGAATGTGCTGAAGCGTGCTCAGCTGAGTGATGCGTCAACATGATACATGCGGAGTATGTATGATGACTAATGTTTACGTCTGATCGCTGTGTCTGCATTATGAGACAAGCATTCAAGTTGAAGTTTCTATTTACATTATCAATGTCAATAGACGTAAACAGTAGCGGTATTATTCTTGTTTAATTACTGCGACAAAACACTTTATTCCTTTGATTCTTTATAGGAATTAAACAAATGTGGAAATCACGAAATTCTCTAATTAGATTAATCATTAGGACAATTCGTAAAGTACCAAAAGATATTAAATTAATGTGTCTGGGTAGAACCATTAGTTTAAGGATGTTGTAAAAATCACATGAGATGTTTTACTTAAAATATATAAATTTGACCATTGTAAGAATGCGGTAGTTCTTGTCTGAGACAAAACACCAATTCATAAATTATACAAAATTATCAATTATCTTTGTCAACCGAGTTTAATTCAATGGGAATTAGAGTGAATAAAATACAATCGTGAATCTGAGTCTGAATAACGAAGACGTCTACTGAAAGAGTCCAGAGTCCGTTTCATTATCCTAGTTGCATCCCCATTATCTGCGGTGTCCGCCAAGTACAGTTTGCCCCAGCGAAGCGTATTCACTAGTTTCCTCAAACCTCGTTCATACCACTGAGTTAATTGGGCCCCCACACCTAACGTGGGCGTTATCAGCACAATCCGAACAGGTCTACTGGTTACCTAGCTTTTCCCGAGTATTTTATACAAAGTTAAAGTTCAAAACCTTAACAAAATGTGTCTTCCATAACGAAGTCTTCCGGGTCGCAGGAAATCCGTTCAATTTTCTCCTCTATAATTGCAATGAAATATTCTTCCAGTTTCTCTAGTGCCTCTTAAACAGTGTCGTGCTGGACCCGAGAATTCAACATGTGAGCTACTTTTAGCGACTCAGCAAGACGAGACGTGAGCTTAGTTTTGAATTTACCAATTTCTTCTGGCGTCCCCATTATTCTTGAGTAGTGAAATAACTCATCTGTTTGATGTGCAGCGGACTCGTCACAAGTTTGAAGTTCAGTGTCAAGAAGGAAATCTCGCTCGTTTCTGCTTTGAAACTCGACCTGGATCTGCTCCATACTTTGTTCGTAGATGGCGAGACACTTGTTAAGGATTGTTTGGTTACAGACGAATGCAGTGGCTTGATTCATGTCTTCTGGGCTCGGCATCTGGTCGCTGTTGAAGATCTTGACGAATTTCTCGGAATATGTAAAAAAGGTCATCCCCCGTCACGACGTTCCCAGAGATTATTTTCGAGGGGAATAATGACGGGGAGAAAAGGTGTTCGATGAATTGTTGAATATTGTCTGCAAATTCTTCACCCATCCCAGCTAAAGAGCCATCGTAGGTTTTCCTTCGGACGAATAGACCTGGCTCTGGCATGAGGAAGCAGTCAAGTTGCTGGAGGCATTGCTTAATCTGACTTCTAAGCTGAGTTCTATTCTTGTTATTTTTACGGTCCATATTCCACTGGAGGTAGTCTGCCCCGCCTTCTGCTCCGTAGAGGGAGTCGTCAGGGGAGCTCCAGTCACGAATTTGAAACATGAGCTTTTGGAATGGCTTGTCAGTTTACCAGAAATTTTATTTCACTTTTAAGATAATGTTAGAGATCACAAAACTGCAATTTTTAAAAAAATCGGATCTAATTTGTAGGAGCTACAGTTTTGAAAAGTTAAAAGAAAGCGATTTGTTTGAACTTTGGTGAATGATTGTGAGCAAACAGTGCAAAATGCAGTCGAGTTACTTTGGATCTGCAGTAACTAAGTGTGGCCTGATTTATTAAAGGTATTGTTTTTTAAAATTGACAGAGTACATGCGGCGGCATTTCCTTGTCAGTAGTACACCTGAAAAAGAATAAAAGTAAGTCAAATTTAAGCAACAATACTGCGGAGCATAAATTATTGTAGAAACATGTAATTTATTCTTTTTTAATTTAGGAAAGCGAAGTTATCAGTGGAATACTTGCAAGTAAGTATAGAAGGTTTCCAAGTTACTTTGAAGTCCGTATGGCTGAACACACGCGGCGTTTGATTGTCAGTTTTTTAGGAAATCGAAATTTTTGTGTAAAATATTTTGAAGAAAAGGCCAAGCTTGGTACAAAAGACGAAAAGTCCGTTGCTCAAGGATTTTTAAAATGCTCCAAGATGACTACTTTTTTTATTTTAGCTGCATTATGGCTAATATTCTGTCGGTATTTCAAATTCTTCAAAAATCCCTGCAGTACAAAAAGTTAATTTTGATTGATTTGAAAAAAATCAGAGACACAGCGCTTGTTAAAATAAAAAACATGGAATCACTTGCCAAACCAGACGGAGCGGAGGAAGAGTTTTTAAAACTTAGAGAATTTCCAACTATGTCCAGCGACAAAAAATTTCCCACGTATACAGAAGAACGGCCCTTTGTGAACAAGTACGTTTCGTTTAAAAGAAGCTTTAAAGCTGTAAGAGCAGAGCTGTTGGCTTCTGCAAGAAAGTTTCTTGAAGAGCAACTTAAGGACAACACAATCGTTACAGAGTTAAAAGCATTTGCAACTGCACGAAATGCTAACGAGCTGTTGTCAGCCTCCAAACCATGCTACAAAAAGTACAAAATTGTAAACAAAGGGCAATTGTACAATGAATCATGTGAGCTTGAAGCAGAGCAAGTTTTGCCATTTGAAAACCGATTTGAGGAGTTTCTGAGCAATCAAGAAAAATATCCATCCTTCTCAAAAATTCGTAATGCAATATTGTGCGCTTCTCCTTACAGTATGGTTGTTGAACGTGCTGTTTCAATCTAAAATAAAATTAAAACAAGTGGAAGAAGCAATTTAACTATTAATTCTTTATGCAATTTTATGCTTGTATCAATGAACGGTGTTGGTACGGCATATTTTGATCCTTTACCAGTTGTTTATAATTTTTTGGAATCCAAAACAAGAAGAAACAAGTTACTAAACGTTCAAAAGTACGAAACCAATCGCAAATATGTTTAAAAGTTCTTCACTGAATAAAATATTTGATGTTGCTATAAGGCATAGGATTGTCATGTAAGCATTATGCTTAGCAAAATTTTCATTCCATTTTCGATCAAATTTATAAAAACGACAGGTATGTCAGGTGCTTGACAATTGATCTTTATTAAATTCAAGATAATGGCTCTTTAGTATATTAAGTTTAATTTAATGCTAACTGGTGGTAAGTTTAAGCTTTTGAATAAAAAGCTCTATAGTGTGTGTGTGTGTGAGCTGTTCTACTTGCCCTATTGTTTTTTCTAGTAGTTTTGTAAAGTAAGTACTTACTTTGTTAAAATATTTATAAAATATTCCTAATCTAAGGGTCTAAAAAAATGTTAGCAAAAATAACATTAATATTATTGTTGTAAAATATTTGTTTCAGTATTTTACGCCTCGCGTATTACTTAAACTAATGCTTCGACCCCCCGCGTATAATTAAATACCCGCGCGTTAATAAAGACACGCTGCCATTTCAAAGTGTGTTAAATAGACCCGCTTACTGTTTAAGCTGAAGCGAATACACTTTAGGTACTATAAGAGACCCCCGTACTATTAGAAGAATTACAGTACTAAATATTATTTTACCATTTCAATCTCCATTTGATCGCTTTAATTTCAGCGCTTGTTTGTTAAATAAGTTTAAAACTAAGCTTTATCGTATTTGCGGTACTTTTAATTTAAATATTGTTGTTTAATGTTTTAGTAAATTGTAAAATACAATAAAAATAGAAAGCGTATTTAACAATAATGTTACTCACTTATTGGCCCACAAGTTGACAAAACAATCACTTGTATTAAAATCTTAAACCAGCCCTTTGACGTCGATGCTACCATTGCCTTTATTTTGTGAAATGCTAATGCTGCATTAGTTGTATCAGTAAAAGGAAATAATTATTAATCTTACATTTGGTAGTATGAAATTAATTTAAAGCCATATTACATTTCAATTAGGCCACCTCACGGCAAACTTTAATAGAGTGTATCAATGCATAGAGCTGGAATTTTAGATATTGCAGTTTTAAATTAAAGTAATTTATTCAAAATTCGAAAAAATGCCCTTTTTGATTTTTAAAAGTGCCCTTTTGATAATTGTGTCACCTAGTATTTTGGGCTTAAAATAGTCTCTGTATGGACTACCCCTTCACAGCAACGTATGCTTTATAACATGCTGCATTGGCAAATAGTTTTTTTTCCTCCAATTTTTCGCGAGTAGGTGGGTTCTTAAAGAGTAATAATTTTTGTGACGTGATTTATGGACGACCCCTTTACAACAACATATGCTTTATAACATGCTGCATTGGCACATGTAGTGTTTTTGCCTCCTCTTAATGGTATTTTGAGAAAAATGGAGATAGTCATTTTCGCTTTTAGCAAAAAATGGTAGTAGTCAGTTTCGCTTTTAGCATCAAAAGGAGAAGGAGATAGTCAGATTTGCCTCTTCGCTGACGATATTTATATTACAATAATAATAATAATTAAAAAATTTGCTGTAATACTTACCTTCGTCAATCTCGGAACTCATAATAAGTTTAATTTTAAAATTAATTAACAGCAGAAAATAACTATGTCCACTTAATTACGAGCACATCACAAATCTGTGTGGCTGGATAATCCGTTTTGTTTGTAGTCCACACAATTTAATGCAAACAGGCCGATGGAATTTTTTTCACACGAATGTGTGTTATTAGGGTGAAATTATAAATAATTTACGCACAGATCTGTGTATTAAGCCCATGGCCCATGGCAACCCTGTATTTTCTTCACATATTTGATATGTTAGAGTCTATCAGGCTAGTACTACCCGCATATGCACATCAAGAAAAACAAAATTTCCCGCAAATTAAATTTAAGATCCGAAATGGAATACTGCATCTGGAAAATCAAGGAACAACATCCCAGTGGACACTGCAGACCCGAGCCGCATGTAAATACAATGCTCGACTTGCATAAAAGGAGAATTTCAAAGTTTGATTGGAAATGTCACTAGCGCAGCTTATAGTGCCCTTATTACAGTAAATTACGCAACGTAAAGATCGCAATTCCTGTATTACATACCAATTGAAATAAATTGCTATTTATAGAATTTTAATTTAAAATCAAATAAATAACAGCAAAGTAAAGATTATTTAGTAATAATAATGCATTTAATTACAATTTAAATATATATATAGCTAATTAAGGATTCTGCATTAGCGCTATTACTATCAAAGTATATAATAAACAACCTTTAACATTATTTATCATGTACTATATGTACTGTATGTATTGTGCATGTGCCATATGTACTGTGTGTATTGTTCATGCAGTTTCAGCTTACTCGAAGCGAGTGATATGTTTTGTTAAATTAAATGCAAGACTGAACCCATCAAAACCTATAGAATAACGTGAACGTGCAAACAAAAGCACTCGATAAATAAAGAAGGCACAACTAAAAGAATTGATAACGACTGCCCTCTTGTTGTATAAAATAACCTAAGTGTAGTACCATCTATATCTATTTGGTGGCTCCTGACACATTAGCTTTACAATTTTTAATTCGAAGAACAACCACCAAAAACTGTAAGGACAAGTATGATCTCTCGTTCATTAAACTTCGTCATTCATACAAATGACCTTTCAAGAAGAATACAGTAATTTTGTAAATTAAACTTGCTGTTACTAGGCATACAGCGACGGCATTGCGCTAACTAGTTGTCCTAGTGGTAGTAAAAACTCTACTCTAATTGTCTTTTGTCGTGTTCTGATTTGAATACAAGTTCTTCTCTAACTTAATTTAAAGGCAATCTTAATTTTCAATTCTAAATTTCGGAGTTCTCGAACTTTCTTCTGAGCTATCTTTGTAATTAACACGACTAACTGGCACGTTACCAGTTAATTTTATCTTGGAAATTCTTTGAAACTACTACCTTAATGTATCATCAAGACACCAGCATTTCAAACAACAATACCCTTCAATCTTTAAAGTAAGTTAAAATAAAACACTCTTTAAAATAACTGAATTACCTGTTATTACAAAATCACTTACAAATATAAAATTCCTAAGGTGAGTAAAGGATTAGGAAATTCAATCCAGTGTCTACTAATATGTTACAATAATGAAATTCGGTTATATATATTTTTTGTAGCTGACAATATCCTCAGCAGTAAAGACTGAGTATCAGCGCACCCGGATGTGTGGGAGCTCAGGCAGGTATACGCATTTGTATTTACTCCTGATTTAAAAATACTAATTCATTACCTATTAAAAATGGTAACAAAGCAGTTGAAAGATATTTAAAATTGAATTTACTATTACTCTTTACAGAATATATTTCACAAGTCAAGATAACAGTTGCGAATGTAAAGATGTCGATCATCCTTTTCCGGAAACTAAATCATAAGCAAAACCTGTTGGGCCTCATGTACGAACATTGATTATTTCCTCTACAATTTTAAAAATATATATATAATCCTGTAGTTATTTGTAACCCCAAATTCGACAATTTGACTCAAAAAATTATTAAACATTATTTTTCTTCGAGACCCTTCGTTTACAAAAATCCAGTTCTTTCAATGTAGTAACAATTTTTTCAAGTAATGTAGGCATTTAAACGAAATTGCATTTAACGTAAACATTTTAAATTAAATTCTTACCTGTTTTTAACTTTCATAAAAATTTCGATTTTCAATATGTATATACATTTTAATATTTTAACAGAACCTTTCCAAAAACATATTTTTGCAATTTTTTTGTGTATTTCTTATGATGCAAAGTGTCAGTATCGATATACTACTAAATGGGTTTTAATATAAAAAGATGAAAGTATTACTATTCAAAAATTAAAATAACTAAAATTAAAATAACTTGATTGAGATATAAAAAGATTCAAGTACAGAAACCGGAGATTTTGATTAATTAATACAACGGTGTTAAGATTAAATAGCACGACCTTATTTTAACGTATACACTTAAAAAGTTCTTGCTTGTACAATATATAAACTAACTAAGGGCTGAATATTTTTTGAATTTTAGATTGCTTCAATACTTCGTACTTATTTTGGATCAATCGTTGTGCTTGCGTCAAGATGCATCGGACTTTCCAGATCCTTTTTCTGAAGAAAAATGCAGTGCCTACTTGAACGAAATCAATTTATCTGCATCGGAAGATACGTTTCAGTTTATTGAAATTATGATTTATTGCAGTATGCCTTTAGACTACTGTTTATATATAGATATGAGTAATTTTTTGTTATTATTTATCAATCCAAAAGGGAAGCTTGTTGGTGTGTGTCAGCCTAAGGGGGTTGTACATGTTCAGACTAACAGCAAATCATACTATACAATTGGTACAATTCTAAATGATTCACTTATAGACTTTGATATCGAGAATTGCGTGTTATCTAATTCAGGGACACCCAGAAAATTTCCAGAAGGACAAAATGAGCCATTAGGTTTAGCTCTAGCATACATTAGTAGAAGTAGTCGACAATACTACAGAGGCAAAATTTTTCCTTTTGTACTGCATTATAGTAACGTTATGTACGAAACAATAATAACATCTGAAATAGAAGATATGATTATTTCACAAACTCAAGACTTTATTGTGTATGCCTCAACAACAGTTACTACATTTTGCGATTACTTTCAACGGTTTTATACAGGATTCAACATAGATTCAAATCCAACGTTAAGGGATTGGAATTTACGTAAATCTAAAGACAGAAGCATTAGCAGATGTACAGATTCCTGGTTACCTTTTCAAGCTGCAAACATGAAATATTCTAACCCCACACCTGGAACAGAAAATGCATGTTCCACTGCATTTAGTCATAAATTTGAAGAGTTTAGATACATTAATACTTACCAAAAAGCAGTATATACAAATGACAGTTCTTATTGTTATAGTTTTAATTATGATAGCTCTACTACGTTTCAAAGAGATTTATTTGCTTCAGCAGAGCAGTATTTTGCAGAATTAGACATAGCGGAAAATAAAGCAGTATCCAATTTAATGATAAATTCTACATTTAATGCAAGTACTTTAGACATGACTCAATATTTTGATAATGAAACAAGCGAATGCAAATGGGTTATTGAAAGAGAGGTTAACGATGATCTTAATGGTATAAGTGTAGCGTACTTACCTAATTTAACAGCAGTAGAATCACAATCTTGTTTAAATTGTCAGACGTGTGTTAAAGGAAGGTTTATTTACAATTACTTTTTGAACGAAGTTGATAACCAAGAAGATAGTAGTGTGCCATCTAGACGGCGAAGGCACAAAGATCAAAAAGAGCTATGTAAAACACAGTTTTCTGAATTAAATACTATGACGCCATTTTTAGGTAGCGATGAATTCATTGAAATTCGTAGAATATGTGGACCCCGCGGATTTGTTAGAAACGCAAAGTATGTGTTAGATGAACACATACTATTATTTATTGAAGTTCTAGAAACACCACAAATCAGGTTCATAGCGGACTTAGGTGGGATGCAATTACTTCCTAAACCCAACAAATACAGCTCAAATAAAATATATATTGGTACTTTAGGCAACAAACGGTACAATAGTGACACGTGGTTATTTCAAAACCGACAAGATGTCCAATATTCATCACAAGAAAGAAATAACGTATTGCCAGACGGAACAGACTCGGTCGTTCTTGCAGTATTGCTATTTACAAAAGGTGCAACTAGGCCGCATACTACTTTTAAATTACTCAAAGATGCTAGCACACAAACGTTTTTACCTCTTTTGTTAACTCAGGACATGATAACGTTAATTAAACTTTACGCTGTAGACATAATAGCGTACGCTGCAAACCCCAAGTTTTCTAACTGTAAACTTATCCACCAGTTGTCTGACCAGTTTCCAGCCGCTAACTATATACTACGCGATTGGAATCAAAGAGGAATTGCATCACACGATTATTCAATTGGAAGGTGTGGAACTGAAATAAAATCTTTCTCGCCAGAGTCGTTTAAAATTGGAATTCCTAGTCCCAATGCAGTCAACGATTGTGAAACTTCAGTAACATTTTTACTTAAGAAAGATATAGATAAAATTACACCATTAGTTGCATCAGATTCTAATACAAATTTGCAAAATGCTGCTGGTTGCTCATCAAATGAGCCTGAAGTTCCTGTTTCAGCTGTATCAGCTGAAGATTACAACAATGCAATTGAGGCAAAGAGAGCAAAATATGAATTTTCAATGATGCAAGTTTTAGAGCCTTCTCCTCCAAAAACAGTTTTAGAGAATTTGCCTGGACTTGATAGATATGTCCAAGATTGGAATGAAGAAATGAAAAAGGAACCACTTGGTAAAATTAAGTTTCCATGGGAATCAGAAAACTACTACGACGAAACTTGGACAGAACATGTACGTCAAGAGATGTCGGACATCTTAGACCCCCAGCTTATCAGCAGACAAGACGTAAAACCATGGATTCAAATGATACCTGGTAACAATAATAATAATTGGAGATATAAATGCAGATTTTGTTCTAACTTTTTTGACAATAACAACAGATTGGACAGACGTGGATCAATGAGAAGAAAGCCAATAATGGAGACGTCTGGTGCTTTGGAAACTGGCCAGGGTGGTTTTTTGAAAAATTCTAAAAATATTCAGGACCACCTATTTTCTGAAATTCATTTTCAGGCAATCGAATATTTACAAGAAAGACATATTAACATGTTTGAAGATGATGAAAATATTCCTAAAAAGGACAAGTACTTTGTAACAGCTATACAGGACGAATACTTCCGTTCTACAATAAACCTGTTTCGAATTGTATTTTTCAGAATTAAATACAACATTCCTTGTAATGTGTATCCAAGTATAATTGATTTGTTTAAGTTTTACGACGTAAATGTTGGACACAAGCATTACGATGAGAAAAACTGCGGATTAATAACTCGGCACATTGGTAATGAGATGCATAATCGTTTAGTCACGCATCTTGTTAAAAGCAAAAAGCCATTCACAGTGCTTATTGATGCAGCCTCTGTTGGACCAAAGCACCACTTTTTACTATTTATGATTCGTACATTAGAACATGCAGAACCAGTGACATACTTGTACAGATTAATTGAAATTGGAAGTAAGTCAACAGCACAAGGAACATGGGATGCTATGCTACAAGCAATACAAGCAGATGGGACTGATTTTGAGTCGTTTTTTAAGGCAAATGCTGTTGGACTTGCATCTGATGGAGCATCTGTGAACCTGGGCATCCGAAATTCAATAATGACAAGGTTTAAATCCTATCTTCACAACAAAATACCTGTATTTCATTGCATAAGTCACAAGAATCAACTTATATACAGGAACGTGGTTACTAAAAAGAATGAAAATGCACTATATGTGCACAAACTAGAAGCTGTGTTAAACCAGTTACATAGTTTTTACTCAATTAGAAGTTATAAGAGAAACGCTAATTTAAGAGAATTTATATCCTCAATGAACACAGTTGCACAAGAAAGTGAAGACAGAATTCCTCAACCCATAAAATACATTCAACTAAAGCGAATATTTGAAGTCCGTTGGGCTACTTCGCAAGCAAAAGTTTTAGAAGCTTTTTTTCTAATGTACGAGTATGTAATGCAAGATCTTTGGAAAATAATTCGCAACAAACAAGAGTCACCAGCTTCAATTCAAAAAGCTTCAGAACTTGTAGAATATTTAGTCGATCGAACTAGTCTACGATCTTTGGCTCTACTGTATGATGTTACTCTGCTATTTAGCAAATTTTCGTTGGATTCTCAAAAGCATGATAAGGTAGTTATTGGAGTCGCTAATTCTATAAAAAAATTGCGCGAAGGGTTAACACAACTTAAAACAAACACTGGCAGTGCTCACTCACAAAAATTCTTAAAGGACGTTTTTTGCGAATCACATCCACAAGGAACATGTACAGATGCGCTTTTTAAATCATCATGGAGAGTCCTGTACAAGGGAAACATCATGTACAATGTAATGCATCCTACTACGCCAAATTTTCAGGTCTTTGCAGATGGATTGTTTAATGACTTGATTGCTGAGCTAGACAAGCAATTTGATATAAGGTTGTACTCTGTGTATGATATTTTAGACCCTCAAAATATGCCTGTTCTACAAAATCCAGATCCTAGCGGGGTGCCGCAAAATCAGTTAGAAATTCAGGACTACGGAGTTGCCGAGTTTATTTATATTGCAGAAAGTTTTGGAATTAAACAAAACCAGAATGATATAAAACTTTCTTGGAACAAGCTACTTTCCTCAATTATTTGCTTGCCAATCTATGAAAGAATTAAAACTGATGAACCGTCCTTGTTTTGGAAAAAAATGCTCTTATTCTATCCACTTGAATGGGATGCAATCAGTAAGAGAGTAGTCGAAGGCACGTTTTCTTTATCTGTGTCCACAGCAATTGTGGAAAGTACCTTTTCTATTGCTGAGCATATAATCAGTGACAAGCGACGTGGAAATTTAGGACCAGACTCTATTGAGTCCATGCTTCGTGTAAGAGTAAATGCCCGCGTTCACTGGGCGGATTGGAACCCGGTTGACTACGTTAAAAGTTGGTTGACCTCTCATGTAAGAACAGACCATGAAACGCATGTAAATCCACATGCAAAATATGCAAAGGCTCCAGATGAGGATATATTACAGCAGTTTAAACCGTCAAGCATTTTTTAATGGTTTTTAGAAATTGTTTGTGTAGTTTAACCATATTGAGGTATGAAAGCGTAAGAAATAATAGTAGTAAACTTTTAAATTTTGGGTACCATAAACACATCATATACTAATCAAAAGGGGTACATATGGGCTCGTGATGCTAGGAGCATGTTGAGATACGAGTTATCAATGAGCGAAAAGCATATGTAGCTTTACATTTTGTTATGCGAGATTTCTCTAAAATCCAGGTGTACTCACGGGTTGAACTTCCTGCTGTCTTTTTGTATACGCTGATAGGATAGGAATAGTGTGGGATAGATACGACTGGTAAAAACAGGCTACAGACGAAGTGAGTTCGGAAATATGTGAGTAGGGGTGAGCTCTAGCGGGCAATAATGCCACTCGGTGACAGAGCTGATTCTTAATGATACAGAGAGTGTCTGCGTGATGTCTGGTGCGTCTGTAATGTCGATCCGATTACTATATTTTCGTTCCTCTACTTGACATAGCAAGTATCGCAAGTCATCTCATAGGATATTTCTTCCTATAATGTAGGGGAACTAAGGTAAAGAGAGACATAGAGCGTTTCCTCTGCTGTGACTTGACACATCATGGTGGTTGACTTGTTCTGGGCTCGGCCTTGTAAAATAAACAGTAACTCATGTTTTCTTGACCATGAACTAAAACCAGGGGTCTCAAAGAGCGCGACGTTTTAAGAAGTCCGTAATAATAGGTTTAGACTTCCCAAGTAAAGCTAGTATAATTACTATTTACAACCAGCGAGCTCGTTGAGTACACTAGAATAGTGTATCTCTAAAGTAAGCTGGGAAAGTAAATTGTTACGAAGTGTGGATAGGATTAGACCTCTAAGTACGATACTTCTAACACACATACATATACATACATTATATACTAATCATTACAACTAACTTTAGCTTTAGAAAAATCACGTTAACTTTTTTTTCTCTCTACACCCTCTTTGCAATTTTTCATGAGGTTTTTAATAGACTAATTTAACAGTCTAGATATATAGTAATTGCAAAGTAGAATTAAAACATGCTTGGATAAAAATTTGTCTACAAATACATAAAAAAGCTGTTAGCACTTAACAGTGAGACGAGAGTGTGTTTGAATTGTCCGTTAGGTGCACTATTTTAATTTGCTTCTAATAATAATGGTTGGTGTATAAGGTAGGTACTCATTTATAGATTTAAATATGTATATGTATTATATAATATAACCCTAAACGGACTAAGGAACAAGTACGTAGGGCCTTTAGATTTTAAAAGTTAAATTATCAAACAATCCAATTGATATGGTGTGTTTTGATTTTTATTATACTTGTAAAGCTTTAAATTGGTGTATTAAATATGTTGTAGTTAAAACTGTGTTTTAAATGTATGTAAATAATGTACCTACATTCTTTGGATACAAAGTCGTGCTAGCTGAAAGGGATGTCCAAAGTTTTATATCTATGTAATTAAATGGACACAGGCCAGGTTTGGACACCTTGCCCAGCTATCACGATTTTGTATGCAGACGGTACACCATTTTTATAAGTAATAACTATTTAAATTTGAACAATAAATTTAAAACAACAAATAATTGAATCTTCTACCACTACACTATGTTCCTTTTAACAACTTATGATTGGTAATGTAAGCGGCAAAAACTTTAAAATAATTTAACTGTCAGGTTAAGTGCATTTAAATAGGACACTAAAACATGTAAAAGTTTATATAATGATAACTACTGTGTATCTAAATTTAGTACTTAAGTAGTAAGTATATTTATAAATAAATACAGCAACTGATTGAATAAAGGGAAACCCTGTTTACATTAACAACCTATTTGGCTTGCTCATAAAAATTTTTTAGCACTTTTAGTATGTAGAGGTATCCAGAATGTGGACCTTTGGATTTACCCATTCCCGTGTTTGCCAATCCTTTAAAACAGATTCGCATTTTATTCGCTTCCATGTCGGTATTTGAATGCGGCCCGTCTCTGGTGGACAGTAAATGAAAAGGAAGAAATAACTCAGCACAAAATAAAACCCATTGGCCCATGTTCCGTCACATTTGTTAAAAAATATTATCCAGCAACATTAATATTTCATTCAAAATATTCGTTATCTACCATTTATCTAATTAAATTGATTCAAAAATTGTACTTAAATTATATATAATCAGATTTAAAAGTCAAACTCCCCTAGTAATGTAAACTAACTAATATGATGAACATTGAAATAAATTAGCCAGTCCCATGGGGTCCCAAATGGGACTTATTATATAATAAAATAAATACTCTTCCCAATTTTCCTAGTCTGTATTTCATTGTCGTACATCCTTCATATAAAGTATAAACTAATGAATGCACTAACTTTAAAAATAGTACTAACACGTATTGGATAATGAGACTAATAATTAAGACAGACTTGAAGAATATGACATAATCACAATCTCTCTCATCTGTATTCGACGGTTTCCCTATACTTGAAACGATGCCAATGCGGTATTCATGTGTGGTTTGTATAATTTGCTAACAAACTATACGTATGCCTTCTCGGAACCCCAAAGGAACATTTAAACGCGACATTAAATAATTTCTAGCTATGCGTAATAGTCACCAGTTAATAGAATTGAAAAACGGCGAAGTTAAAAACCGCCCAGCTCATTCAGTTCGCTATAGATGGGTAACCAAAGGCTGCCTGCTAATCCTATCCGGCTCGGTGCATGTACGGGATAAGTCATTGAAGAGTTTAATATCCGGAGCTCTCTAGTAACTTTCACTTACTGTGGTTGCCAATAGAGAATGGACTCACCACTGGGTCGCAGGGGACGGGGATACAGGTAAAAGGGTATACCCTTTTACACACCTTTTTAAACATTCTTTGGTCTTGGATCTTGGGTGCTGCTGATCTCTTTTTCCTACGCCCTTTTCACGGTTTTATACTTTATTTGGTAAGATTTCACCTTTAAATTGTCTTATCATTCAGATAATAATATTATAGACCACATGACCAAATGCCGACTAGGGCTATATGCATCAATTATACACAGCAAGTCAAGTGCAATATTTATGATTCCAACTGTCCCTACAAAGTAAAACTCCCGGACATCCGAAAAATCGTCATTTGAATTGCTTTTACACTTGGATTTGTTACATTGATGGTATAATTTCATTCATTTTCATCATACTTGTCTTTAACAATTATCAGGTTATCAATTGGTTTTTTACACTGGTTTTATATATTAATATTTAATTTTAAACCTTTTATTTTTTTAATGCGAGTGATCTCATCATATATTTTAGGATATTTCAATTTATTTTGGTACATTAAGTCGAGGACCTCCACGTTATAATACAGGCGTCAGCACCAGCTTTTTCTAATCAATAAAAACAGATGGGTTAAGCATACCCCCTTCCATTTTCCATACTGCAGCTTTTATTATTATCCATCAAACCCCCTCCCTTCTTGAGGGGGGAGTGGTAAAAAATGGGGGATGGATACCATCTAAGGGGGATTGTCAACATGTGGACTTGTGCTTCTACAGTTAACTCATTCTAAATACAAACCTGCGTTCAATCGTTCAAATAAGGCGTCGTCAGAAAATACAGAAGCTTACAAGCACACTTATTTCATTCATCAATTCATCACACATATTACACTTTATTACTATGTTGCCTCGAACTTTAGTTAGAACTAACAGCGTAGTAACTCGAGTGCACTTTGCTCAGTGTGTTAACGGCACCCCGCTTGCTTGCAGCTTTGGACTTTGGGATAACGAGCAACCAACAAGACCCAATCCGCTGGCGAAGAGGCAACATGGCACAATTCCCACGTAATCCCACTGGACTTGTGCCATGTTGCCTCTTCACCAGCGAATCATGCAGTTTCAAAACGAACTGTAGATGTAGATATACGAATTGAGCATGGTCGAATTAGTATACCCTTGTTCCGCATGCGAAGGTTTAGTGCTTCAAATGAAAAATATTAACTTAATTGTCCATTTTCTAAAGGAATTTAACATGAAAATTTAGTGAGGCAGGACCTATGACGTCATATATTTAAAATTCGTGTTGTCATATTACCGAATAGGTATACCTATTCGGTAATCTAAAAACATGCTTGACATGCTCTGAAAACTATTATAATTAGTTCGTAGTGTTAAAATATATACGAAAGGTAATTTATACAAAAAAATACCATATTAATACAATAATTTATACAGCAAAGTACGTTATAAATATAATGTGCGTTGGCACCCTGGAGATTTGTAGAGATATTGATATTGATCTTAAATGGGAAGAAACGTTTCAATTTTTCAAAGTTTTGCCATTGTCATTTAATTTACAGTCGCTGTTATTTACCCAGGTGTAATTTTAAAAGCCATACAAAAAGATATTTAAATTTCCGATCCAACGATATATTGTTAACTATAGCGATGTAGACATCGCTTATAATGTATGTAGGTATAGGTTTATGATTTAAATGTAAAGGCATTATGATGTAACATTTATTTAATTATTTAAGTTAAAATGTATGCCAGAGGAAGTGGCGAAGGACAAGCTTAGAAGAATGAGTTTGCTAATAATGAATCATGTGTTATGAATTTCAAATTATGTAATAATTATTGTAAGTAATGAATCATGTAAATTAATTGTGTAATGTAAAACAATGGGATTGAATTCTTGAGCTTGTCTCGGATATTGTATTGAAAGGAAAAAACACTCCTTTGCCAAAACTCAAACCAACAACTTGTTAATCTTTTAGAATTGTATAGTTAGTCTTTAATAAATTACACATTAACACTTCGTTCAATAAAAGTAATTTAATTGTCAGAATCAACTAAACTCTTTTCGGCTTCACTCTACACTCGCATTATTTACCTCAACATAACCAGCATCAAATCCACACATTTAACATGGCGGTTCAGGCGGAAAAAGGTATTAGTATTGCGCAATCATTTTAACAGCAGTAGAATTTAATTACGGTATTTTTGAGTTAATTTATTTTCGAAAAATATTTTATTTATTTTTGGTCGAATTTAATTTCTTTTTATTGGTAAAATCTAATACTGCCTTCCTCGAGGAAAAGGGTGAGATACCGATAAGCACGGCGAAATATTATTTTTAATTTTTTCTATAAAGGATTTAAAAGTTATTTTATTTTTTCCTATGGTATCCACCGTGGTGAGGATTTTGATAGTTGTCAGGAAAAGTTGAGATAGATAATCAGGCTTGTAGTGCAGAATAAGTATTTGATTGTGCTGTAGATAAGTGTAAAAAACCCAAACTCCATAGATAGTCAAAGTGCACACTACCCACATTCTTTTCCCGACCTTGCTTAATTTTAGTAGCTTTAGTAATTACTATTCTGCAAACGCATAACAACACTGAGTCGAGTCAAGTTTGAAAGGAGAACAGTTGACGTGGACAAAACTGACAAATACACACAATTAAAGAGACGGAAGTTCACGGTCAAGTTAGTGGCAACTGGGGTCTGGATCCATCATACACTATTACAAGGTATGTAAATTCTTAAGATTCAAAAAGCTTTAAATAGGGAGAAGTCTCATGAGCATATGTAGGCTATATAAAGGGTTTAATAGTATACATATTATTTTTCGATCGAATTGGGTGATTGTGGACGAGTTAGGTCACGAAGGGAATTCTAACAACGAGTAGGTAGTTAGTATAAAATCCACCGTATTGGGGAATTTTTGATTTTAATCCTCAAGTCATCAGAACAGTTTAGTTTTGACACAATCACTTTGTTGCTCGCTTTTCTAATAATTATATTATTGTTAAGTTCAATATACGAGTAGGTATCTACGAGCAAGGTAGAATAGAGCAACAGAATCAGGCAGTTTATTTTTAAACTATTACAAGTTTATTGGAATTTTATTCTTGGGTTAATAAATCGAGAGATACATTTCTAATTGAGAGAAATTGTACAGGTTATTGTTAGCGAGAAAGGCATAACAGAAATTATTAGTAGGAAGGAAATAACTAATAACTAATACAAGTATGAGTTTGAAAGATCCTACATGGGGGAATATGAAGCGTTATTTCGATCCAGCACTGGAAGATATGCAGGACCATATCAATCATTTCAATCTAATCACGGCCATCATGGAAGTGCGAGACGAGAAGGAGAAATGTAAGCTATTTGGATCTACTATGCGGGGTGCGGCAGTAGAATGGTACGAGACTCGAAAGGATGTCACAGACTGGCAACAGATGGAGGTTGATTTCCAAAAGACCTTCCACGGGAGTAGGACTAGGAAACGAGTACCGCAGAATGCGGAGTGGAGAGCAGGCAAGAGAATGCAAGGACGTAAACCCATCCACAGGCAGACTGACGTCACAGCGGGAGAAAGAGGAAAAGACTCAACTTCAACTCAGGCTATGATGTCTATGGATGGAAAAGGAACTCCGAATACTACTATGAACTATGAAGGAATCGACTATCCTACACTACTGGACACGGGAGCTACTGTCTCACTTATTAGTGAAGAAATAATCAGGCCAGAAAATATTTACCCATTATTAGATTTTCATGTAGAAGGACTGGGAGGTGTGACACAGTCACCTATAGGAATGACATATTTAACGCTTTTGAAAAATGGTGATAAAATTGATGTAGAGGCATTGGTATTGGCGAATGTACAACCACCAATAATTTTGGGTTATAATTTTTTGGAGCAATATGACATAGTTATAGACACAGCAACGCAGAGATGTATTCCAAGGAAAGGGGATCTGAAGCCATTCGATTTCACAGTGGGGAATTCTAAGTACGCAAAATACACAGTACCCATCCACGATGGAAATGACAAGGCTAGGATCCAGGAAACGGTCTTTTTACCCCCACGTTCGGCTACAATGGTGAAACTAATCTACAATCATCAGGACAAGGTAGAAGTACTACTAGAACCAAATCAAAATGTATACATAAAGCAGAGGCTATTCGTAACAAGAGGAATTATCAAGAGAGAAAATCCAGAAGTTTTAATCTACAATCCATCAGAAAAACCAAGGAAAATATTTCGAGGGATGGTAGTAGGTACATATGAAGACGGCTACACTATAATACATGGCAAAAGGGCAGCGGCAGATCAAAGGAAACCAGCGGAGGCAGAAATCCCACCACCAAAGGATTTCAAGCCTTTGACAGAGGAACAACTGAATAAACTAAATATTAATCCCGATTTGGAGGAGGCTGAGAAACAAGAGGTACGCAATTTATGTCTTGAATTTTCTGATATTTTTGCTTGGTCTATTAAGGAAGTTAAACCAGCCGACTTACCCCCAATGAGGATTAATACTGGAGACCATCCACCGCAGAGCAGCCCACCGTACAGAGGTTCACCGCAGGAGATGGAAGAGATCGCGAGACAAGTGGACGAGTTAATTGAAGGAGACATATTGGAGGAGTCACACAGCCCTTGGGCATCACCGGTATTTTTGGTAAAAAAGAAGGGAGGAAGCTTTCGTATGGTAGCTAATTATCAAAAATTGAATGCAGTAACAATAGCAGACACTTGGACGTTACCCAGGATCGACGATATCATCCACGCGCTGAGAAATGCATCATATTTCAGCCCGGTTGACTTGTATGCGGGTTTCCATCAGGGTCTTATACATCCGGAGGACCGGGACAAAACTACGATTATCACTCCGAACGGGACTTATCGGTATAAACGGATGTCGTTCGGTATGAAAAATTGTCCTGGATGGTTCCAATTCCTTATGGACACCGCATTATGTAATTTAAAATGGAAATATGTGTTGGTATTTATTGACGATATTATAGTGCACGCGCCGACCTTCAAGGAACACCAGCAGAGGCTTAGATGGCTATTCAATAGGCTTAGACGGTACAGACTTTCTTTAAATCCAGAGAAGTCACATTTTGCATTTAAAAGGATCAGTTGTCTCGGATTTATTGTGGACGGGACAGGTATCTACCCAGATGAAGAAAAAATCAAAGCAGTGCGAGATTTTCCCCGCCCACAAAATGTTCACGAAACACGAATATTGGTTGGACTGACCTCATACTACCGAAAATTCATACCTAATTACGCACAGATTGCGAAGCCGTTGACTGAATTATGGAAGAAAGATGCAAAATACGAATGGACTCGAGAAATGGAGGAGGCTTACCAGACCCTTAAGACAGCTTTAATAACGGCACCTGTACTTCATCACTTTCGAGAGGACTTACCATGTATCGTTTCAACGGACGCCTCATATCAAGGACTAGGAGCTATTCTAAGTCAAGAAATCGATGGACAAGAGGTACCCATTATGTATGCAAGCAGGTCGCTGACGAAGGCAGAGGCAAATTACCCAGCAGGACATCTGGAATTATTGGGAGCAGTCTTCGCATGCAGAAAATTCAGGGAGTATTTATATGGTAGAAAATTTACTATAATTACCGATCATTCAGCATTACAATATTTACAACCCAAAAAGCATGACCAGACTTGTAGATTGACTAAGTTTCTCATAAAATTAGGAGATTATGAATATGACATTAAATATAAACCAGGGAAAAAGCATACGAATGTAGATGCATTAAGCAGGCATCCAGCTACACAGGCTACTCAGGAGGACGAAGAAAAGGATAATTATATAGATGCATATCAGGGAAACGCAATTTTTGAGGTAAACATAGCTAAAATTACTATGAAAGAGGAAGACTGGGAAACACATCAACAATACATACCGTCAGGGTTAGGGTTAGTAAAGAGGCAGGCTGAGGACGAGGAATTACAAAATTTCATAGCAAAAAGGAAAGGGAGCTGTGAGAAAAATGCGGACGGAGCATGGGTATACCATTCAGTACATACTAAGTGGCCGAGAATTTTAATCCCCAAGGGATTAAGAGTTTACATATTGAAGGCATATCATATAGACAATCTAGCTGCACACCAGGGAGTATTGAGGACAGAAAAACGTATTACTTCAAAATACTATTGGCCTAATATGCAGCAGGATATTAAATGGTTTGTTTCTACATGTGATCATTGTCAGGCTAGGAAACATTCCACTCAGAGAAAAATTGGATTCATGGTACCTATAGTACCAAAGTACATGTTTCATACTATTGGTTTGGATTTATTAGGTCCATTTCCTGAGTCATTACAGGGAAATAAGTATGTTATAGTTTGTACAGAATATTTTACTCGGTATGCGATTACTAAGGCAATTCCAAACAGAAAAGCTGAAGGCATTGCTAAGTTTTTAGTAGAGGAAATAATATGTAAATATGGAGCATTTAAGAAAATCATAACAGACAATGCGGCAGAGCTAAAAGGTGGAGTGATTCAGGAGGTTATTATGCAGCTTAATGCTAGACATAGATCCACAGCGGCTACATACCATCAAGGGAATGCACTCACAGAAAGGACAAATCAAACATTGACCACTATGATAAGTATGTATGTAAATAAAACACACACAGATTGGGACGAAATACTTCCATACATCACATTCGCATTTAACACGGCAGTGAATGCAAGCACAGGGTATACGCCATATGAATTATTATATGCAAAGGAACCTATCTTACCTATAGACACATTCTTTAGCTCGCAGGGATATTCTAGAAATACAACAATAAATGAGTTACTTAAGAATAGGGAGAATGCAGCTAAAGAATTAGCCGACGCACATCAAAAGGCAAAAATTATTTACGACAGGAAACGTCGAGAGGATGCATTTAAAATAAATGATACGGTCAGAGTAGGCATTAAAGTAAGAATAGTAGGTATGGCAGAGAAATTAATAATAAAATATTTTGGTCCATGTATTGTTACTAAGGACCAAGATAAGTATGGAAATGTTGAAATCAGGCCATTACATCCTGATTATCAAGGAGTAAAAATACCTAAGTTTGTTAATTGTTCACAATTAAAGAGAGTTGTTATTAGAGATCCCGAGGAATGGAGAACTCATGAAATTCCTTTCGACTTTGGCGAGTTCCATCCTGTTCCACAATTACCAGAAAGGAAGGGATTGACTAAGAGAGGAAAGAAAACGGAAAACAAAAAATTCAAACGAGATGACACGCAGAAATCTACAGGGGAAAGAAAGAGGAAATTCATCAAAAAGAAAAATGCATTGACCCCAAAGGCAGCTGAAGTAGATGCTGAGGCAGCGCAAAGGCCAAGAAGAACAATCCGCAAGCCCATGAGATATATGAGAGTGGAAATCATTCCTCCACTACACACCACATTTGACGGAACCCTTCGAATCGCTGGCGATAGCCCTCAACAGTTTGGTAAAGTTTTTTTTTACTAACAAAAATTTCAAAAGTTTTTAATTGTTGTATTTTTCACCTTTTGTTTACAACATGAGTGATTATTCGAGCGACGACGAACGAGCAGTGTCAAGCACAAATGGCACTAAACAGCAAATGACGAGGAGACTGGAGGCGATTCGGTGGCAGGTGAAGGTGCTTAAAAAGGAGGAAAGGAGTATTCAACGTTCTCTGGAGGAATTTCCAATTCCACGTTTCTCAAGAGAGTGGGGACGTATCACCGGTGGAGCCATTCATCACCAGTGCAAGAGGAGAACGACAGGCGAGTGGTGTCACAGACCAACTGGAATTGCTGAGGACTTTAAATATTGCGACACACCAAGACAAGATCGGATTTATTACTTGGGGGGCTGGGGCAAACTTGGGACGTTTATAAAAACAGATGGAGTGACCTACGGCTTCGACCCCAAAGTCGCTTGGGAATATAAATATTGCTACCAAACCCAAAGTCGAATCCGTGGTGCATGGCGAGGAGGCGAGTTATCAGCGTTGGAAGAGGAGGCACACGCTACGGTTAAATTCTGGAAGAATAACCGTTGTTTAACAAATAAGATGTCCTACTTGCAAGAGCATGCCCACCCTTCTGGTTTATCTTGTGCTTTCTGTCCAGATTCCATCAGGCGCTACTCAACTCGACAGGATTTCGCGAGGAAACACTTAGGCGAAGACGTTGCCGTTGAAGATTGGGATGCAGAAACTCTTTCCGAGGCTGGACAATTCCGGAGTGCGCTAGAGAAAACGGCGGACTTATTACCTGCAGTGTTGAGAGTTCGTCTAGAAAAAGATCTACTGGAACTCGAAGCAGAAAGGAAAAAAGAAAGAGTCATCGAACTGGAACTAGTGTAAAATGAAACTTTTAAGGCTTTATGAATTATAATTGGTATGTCATTTTATTTTAATTACTGAAAATAATTTTTATTTAGAAAAATATATTGGATGTTTTATTTTTATGGGATTTAAGTACGATTTATAATTATATTTTGAATTAAGGTGAATCATTTAATTATATTTTGAATTGAGGTGAATAATTTTATTTATACTTTCGAGGTGAATAATTTATTTAGGAGTAAAATTAGGGTGAATATTCTATATTTTGGGGATTTATGAATATTTTAATTTAGCATACATTATTACCATTATTTGTAATTTTGAATTTTGAATTAACTGGGGAATTGGTGTGATATATGAGGGCATATATCTTCAAATAATGGGTAGAGTGTTAACTATAGCGATGTAGACATCGCTTATAATGTATGTAGGTATAGGTTTATGATTTAAATGTAAAGGCATTATGATGTAACATTTATTTAATTATTTAAGTTAAAATGTATGCCAGAGGAAGTGGCGAAGGACAAGCTTAGAAGAATGAGTTTGCTAATAATGAATCATGTGTTATGAATTTCAAATTATGTAATAATTATTGTAAGTAATGAATCATGTAAATTAATTGTGTAATGTAAAACAATGGGATTGAATTCTTGAGCTTGTCTCGCATATTGTATTGAAAGGAGAAAACACTCCTTTGCCAAAACTCAAACCAACAACTTGTTAATCTTTTAGAATTGTATAGTTAGTCTTTAATAAATTACACATTGACACTTCGTTCAATAAAAGTAATTTAATTGTCAGAATCAACTAAACTCTTTTCGGCTTCACTCTACACTCGCATTATTTACCTCAACATAACCAGCATCAAATCCACACATTTAACAATATTTTCTGTAGCGTAACTAGATGCTTTGATTGATTAGCAGTAATTCGATAACTGTAGAAAGAGCTTAGAACTACGTAAATATTTTAAATTTTATATTTATTAAGGGTTTAGTTTTTTTTTTAAATTAGTGTTTGTTATAGCATTTTTTAAGTTAACCTGGGTCATTTTTAGTTTTCACGATGAGTATATACCTGTTAGTGGGGTAACTGTGGTCCTAATTCTAAAAGGGAAACCACATCTTTCAATTCAAAGGAAAGATATGGGGTATTGCTTTAAGAAATGTTTGGAAAGATACAGATTTCCTTCTTCACCGACGATATACTATGTATAAATGTATACCTAGTTTTTTCTGCCCACTTTAGTGAGGAACTTTCGTTAAAATATAACCCCTTCATAAGAGTCCAAATCAAAGACACCCTTAATTTCATTAAGTAAAATCATGTATTTTTACTCATAGACACAGTAGCTGAATCAAAATTCGTCTTTATAAAGCACGGTCAGTATAATGTGTACATTGGTACTTAATTACCAGCTATAGTGCCGCTTTAGTAAATGCTACAGGCATCAATGAAATTACATAATTTTAAGCATAATTATGTCACATTACCGATATAAAAATTGTAAGCTATAGCTGCTTTCTTCTACATACTGTAATAAGGTACTTCCGCCAAAATACAACCCTTCCAGCAGTGTCCACATAAGCTACAAGCGACAACCATGACTCCATTAATTGGTACCACTACAAAATACAAGCATATTACAATACTTTCCTTTCGCGTGTGGTTTTTGATACGCATATTATAATATACTAAACATATTTTAAATTTTGTTTCGCTTATCCCTAAGCTAATATGTAGATTGTAGTTTTAAATAGGTAGAATAGCTTGTTCGACAACTTGTCAAATCATTACTTCCAAAATTAAATGGTATATGGTATGCAAATAAACAAGGTCAAATAAAAACCTGAGCATAAATGAGAGCTTAAGAGGAAGACTGTGACAGTGAGGGTAAATAACAAAACAACCGAGGCAGCTAACTGCGAAACCGCGGCGAAACGACACACCTCGAGTAGTATTACGTGTAATTTATTAATTATTCTTATTGTGCTGATTGTTTTCGAATTTTTCGTAGTAATCAATAATTGTTATTGTTACGTTTTTAATTAATTATTATAATTATTTATTATTTAATAATTATTATGTAGAAGACGGGTAACGCGATTTCGAGTCATTGGAAGACTCATCTAGAGCAAATTGTGATAGTACGACATGTCCATAAGATAGTAAGTCGACATCTTTTTAAATTAATAATAATTCTTCTATTCCCCCCTCAGTTTTATTATTTTTACATAATATATAAAATATCAATTTTATTTAATATGTAAGTCTAGCAGCACTTAGATGGCTGTGGAGTCGAATTAGGTTTCACATTAACACGATCAGGAAGGTCCTGTGGGTCTCGGCTCGGTCCAGTCTTGGCTAGGATTGAATCCGCCAAATCATGAAATGCTCTTTCTATGTTCACGTTATTTTTAGCCGAAGTCTCCATAAATTTTATTCCATGTTCTCTTGCTATCTGCAATTTTCACAACATTACATGTTAAATTACAACATTAAATACCATTACGCTATAATTAGCATTAAAACCGTGGTGAGCTCCGTCGGCGGCTGTTGAGATTATATACTTTTGCAACGTTGCCACATATTTAACTATTATTTAACAGTTTCATAGTTATGTGTTAATACTTGAAGTAACATTTAATTTGAACTCAAGTAACTAACTAACTGACTGCATTGTTTGTTATGTACGCGCCTATAGTCGATATAATCACCAAAATAAACTTGAATGTTGTCAGTTAAGATTCCCTGACGCCGACAGTGTCTACTTAACTGATGTGTCAAGAGGAAAGAGTAGGAGTGAGGAGTGGTGATGTGGTCTGCAGCTTCCATGGTTGATTTAAATTAAAGCTTAAAAGGAGCATATAGCTCTGATTTTTCTATAGGCAGTGAGGAGTACTGACGAGTTCAAAGTAATAATACCAAATAAGTAGATTCTACTTGCCTTAACAACATGAATTTAAGTTGCGTATGTATGCAAAAGTACAATGGAAGTGCCCACATATGCAATGCTACGAGAATGTATGAAAGAATAACATTTAATCGACGATGATGATAGTACTAAATTAATTGGTACTTACGGCATCTCCACGTTCTCGAGGAACGACACGACTTTCTTCCATATCACACTTATTCCCCAGTATCATCTTTTCCACATCCTCATTCGCGTGCTACATTCATGAAAAATTTAAATCACATCATATAGACAACTGCTTCTAACGTTCGTATAAGTTCTTAACATGGCTTTATCCATACACCATAGCTATAAGCACTGCATTTAAAGTTGTCAGCCCTTCAAAATAGATAACTCAAATATGTGAGCTGACTCTACTCCATAAGAGAAAAAACAAAAAATATTATTTTAATTCCAGTCGATACTGTATTCTTCAAAAAAACTATTCGAAAATTTTAATCAATGTTTAGGTGCAGGATATTAAACAAAATATGGATACAAATCATCTATTATTACCTTGCTTTGTTTTCATTCGCAAGGATTCGAAAATATAAAAATGATATTGAATTACAAATTATTTAAAATTAGAAGCGAGTGTATGTAAAGTAAATTGTTAAAATTAACAACCTCATCAATATTTCTCAGCCACTTCGCAATATTCTCGAAGCTCTTGGCATTGGTTATATCGTAGACGAGCATTATACCCATCGCCCCTCTGTAATAGGAGGTCGTGATTGTGTGGAAACGCTCTTGTCCAGCTGTATCCCTGTAAACGATCAATACATATTAAAGACATAGGAATACGGTCTACCTCTGAGGAGCCTAGATTTTATTTTTTCAAAATTACTCCAGTGACTCCAGTCTGACTTTTACCATTCAACTTAATATTCCACATTCCACATGTCAATACACAATACATGTTTTATTCGCTCCGAATTTGTGACTGCGTTCCGTAGCAAAATCATACGATTCAAAATTTATGTAACTGTCAATTACCCGGGTTATTAATAGGATCGTGAGTTGATTGAAGAACTCAAATCATAAAAGAGGAGCACACATATAAAAAACATTTTTTTAGGGATTTTAGGAATAATTATATGACTGTTATAAATCCCTGTAGCTTTAATGCGTAAAAGTTTTGACCTTTGGACCTTTGGAGTAGGACTACTGGGAAATGAATTAACTGCGAACGAATTAACAATCAAACGTAGTATAATAATATTCGTCACGAAAACGTTAGAATATAGCACTGCATTCAAGTAATGTATTAGTAATACATTAATCTTATATATATTATAATAATAGCATCACGACAATCACATACGATAAAGTATAACTACTCCTGACTGTGCCATATTCAACTTTCGCGGTGACTGTACTTCAAAATTAATTATCTTGTCAGATAATCCCCTACCATCGCACTTCATCCGCTGCAACTTCCTTAATTAGTGTAAATTCCTGCACTTTTCTTTGTTTCAATGGACTCCAACAAGTTATTTTTTATTTTACAATGTTAATTTAACACTACTTAAGACTAACTACGCATTGCACATTGTACGTACACGCCACATTAGCTTTAACTTTCCCAAACAATATGAAGAAAACGTGATTTTCCAATATTTCTCCAGCAAATACCCTTACTTACTGACGATAATACATACATTTGATTGGTCTAAACAGGGTAAAGGAGCCTGGACACAAAAAGAATTGACAAGATAATACTCTTCAAATATTGAACAACAAAAATACTTACCAAATTTGAAGTTTAATCTTTTTTCCCTTCAGTTCGATTGTTTTGATCTTAAAATCAATACCTGTAATTGGAAAAAAACATAAATACATGAAAGTACAATGATTTGAAGTATAGACATCAGGCATATCTCAAATTCACAATACTAATACTATGAAATTCTCATGTAATATAAAATATAATAATAATATACACTTACCAATAGTAGAGATAAAAGTAGTATTGAATGCATCATCCGAGAATCTAAAAAGAATGCATGTTTTACCAACACCAGAATCTCCGATTAAAAGTAATTTGAAAAGTAAATCGTACGTCTTTTTAGCCATTATGGTTTAAATGCAACCGCACACTTGAGTAATTATATTACTTTTAAAAAAATACTTGGGTTGCTTTCCTTTTAAATCCAAACCTATCAACTGTGAGTTTAAAATGGCAAACAGAAGAAGAGAAGATTCTTTGAGTCAAAAACACAGAAACCGATGCCGACACGGAAGAGCAATTATTGTTATTATTTTTGCTATAGTAGAACCACAGGAGTCAGGAGCAGGACAAGCTAAACAATTGTGAATCGTAATCTTCACTTCCTTTCTATGTTCTATCCAAATCCAAATATTAACTACAGTAAGAAAATAATTATTAGTACACACTCACACATATACACACAATACGACCGAAACGAAAAAAAGTTTTTCCGGTTGCAATAACGATTTCAATGGTGCGAAGGATTTATTAAAGTATATATTATATAACGACAATTAAAATTATATATCCGACACGATGACGATGACGATGACGAAGACGAGACGATGGGAATGACGATATAGGATGGGGATGGGGATATCGGGACTGAAATGATTCAAAGACACAAATATCTACGCACAAGACACGAATTTATAAAGATTTCAAAGGGCTGAGTGCCGAGTCTGAGAGGAGAATTACATAGATGATGAGACGTCGGTGGGTCAGTCTGAGTGTGACTTCAAATTGATGTTTCTTTGATTAGATATGTGTGGTGTGGTGAGTAATAGAGTAATAGCTGAGTAAGATAGATAAGATACAGAGATGAGAGAGGAGAGTATAGTTAATAGTTGAAGTTGTTCACACACGATGATTTAATTACTGTTAAAATATTTTTGAACACAAATAATAGGAATTGCAATTTGTTGCTCTTATTTCTTGGTTCTACAATATTAAAGTCTGCGCAACTGCATCTCTGACTCATAAAATACAAAAAAGATTTAGATAGAAATGAGTAGTATTGCCCACAGTTCGAGTTCTTACGAGTTTACGAGAGACCCAGCTCAACCCACAGCCACAGCTACTAGTCAGTGTACAGTCTGCATTTTTCTAGGCAAGTAAATCGGTTTATAGCTCTTTTAGCTGGTAAGAGATCTTCCGTAAATGATGTTACTCTCTAGGTGGGTGGGTCCTAAAAACCTCTCCATTTAAGGCAATGGTAAAAAAGTTATGTTATTCTGTATTGTTTGGGTGGGTGAGTTCATGATAAAATCTCCATATCATATAACACATCATTTACGGACGATCCCTCAAGAGTAGTTCGTATAGTAGGAAGGTAATCATATGCAGTGAGAGCTAAAGTTGGCTCACTCCTTCCTTCGTTTTCGTTCAGCGTGAGAAACTATAGCCCAGGAAAAGTAGCATGTGTAGCCCTGACAAACTGAGGAAACAGCCAACACACAACTGCCTCAACGAGCTCCACCAAAAACCATTCCCCATTACAATACATATGAGAAACGGCTATGCCAGCCAAGCCCACCATATTGGCTTGTACTCCTGTTCCAGCTTTCCACTCATTGTCAGTCCTCTGTACATTCTTTAAGAAATTATCAGTCCCTCATCTCCCGTCCATTCCGGCTTCTTTTCTCCTGGAAATTCTTAAGTAAACACTTCTCACTCACTACTGTCCCTTGTCCCCATCGGTATCGGTATCGGTAATCGGTCTGTCCAGTCAGTCTCCCCTGTGCACCTTAAAACGTTTCTCTGTATAATCTTTCAGGTTTTTTCAATTCATTGAAACATGTCAAACGTAACGGTGTTTTACTGTGTAGTAAGTGCCACGCAGGGCCGGACGAAAGAATTGGTTTTAGGCAGCAATTTGTCTCCATAAAAAAACCACCATTTGAATTATATTGACGGTTTTCTTTGCTAAACCAAAATGATCAAGCCCTGGCACGTTTCCCCAAAATGAAAAAAAAATTTCCTGATTTCGATTTTTAAAATTTCCTGGTATTTCCTGATTATTTACACAAAATTTCCTGTTTTTAGGGCTAAATTTCCCGATTTTTCCTGGTTTTTAACCCAATTTTCCTGTTTTTTTCCGGACTTAAAAATAATTTTTAAACTAGGATAATTTTTTGAAAGCCCATCTTCATACTTAAGGAATGTAGTGTTGTTTCAAAACGCTTAAATGAATTACTTCAATGCATTTTTATTTTTATTTTAAATTTAGTAAAATTAGAAGCTAAAACACGCCATAAACTTCGAAAATTCAAAATTTTCCTGGTATTTCCTGATTTTTCCTGATTTTTCATAAATTTCCTGATTTTCCTGATTTAAAAATTTTTTTTTTTTCGAAATTGGGTTCTTCAATATGCCAATATTGAATTCCACAAGCTAGTCACAGTCAAAACGGCACTTCCTGTTTTTTCCTGAATTTCCTGATTGCCAGGGCTTGAAAATGATGTATTTACATGGTTTTGAAAGTTTTTAAATGTTCTTTTTGGTATACGGACAGATTCCCCCTGGATATTTTCCCCCCGGACCTATTCCCCCTGGACATTTTCCCCCCGGACCTATTCCCCCTGGACATTTTCCCCCCGGACCTATTCCCCCTGGACATTTTCCCCCCGGACCTTTTCCCCCCGGACATTTTCCCCCCAAGCAGCAACCCCGGACATTTTCCCCCCAAACCTTTATTTAAGATACTGATATATAATATTACGCGGTCGTGTAAAAGCTTTTTATTTACCATAAAATAGTGATGGGGGCCGTTATTTAATTATTTATAGAGTTAAATTTTTGAATACGAAGTTAATTTTTCAAATTAGTAGTGTTAAATAAGTATAGGTACTAGGTACTTACCCGATTCAAGGGGAAAACAGTTTTACTTTCGTTTTCTTACCGATCTAGTAAGCATGGGTTTTAAGTAATGCCAGAATACATAACTAATCTACATTGTTTTTAGTTTTGGAAAAAATAGTATAGTACGTGTTTCTGGAGTAAGTTTACTACTTACTATGTTTAAGAATTTTATTATGATTAAAACTAGTTATAAACCTGTTTTGCCTTAATTTTATGTTAAAATTGATTTTTCCATGTATTTCTACGCAAACCGCGCTCAGGGTTCAATAAAGTATAATTTTGATTTGTATTTATGATATATTACATTATTAACAAACATTTCGAAATTCATAACTTTATAGAATGAGCATTTCAGTTTTCAGTGCCTTAAATAAGGGTTTGGGGGGAAAATGTCCGGGGTTACTGGTCGGGGGGAAAATGTCCGGGGGGAAAAGGTCCGGGGGGAAAATGTCCAGGGGGAAAAGGTCCGGGGGGATAATGTCCAGGGGGAATCTGTCCTACAACCGTTCGTTTTACTTGATTCAGAAAAGTGCAAAATGTTCTATTTACCTACATGTTTTGGGAAAAGTTGAAAATGTTTTATTTCCATGTCTTTGACACATACAAAATATTTTATTTGGACGTATTGGAAAAGTGAAAATATTCTGTTAACATATTTTTGAAAACTGCAAAATGTTCCATTTACGTTTTTTGAAAATTCAGACAGCAGGGGCTGCCTGCAACTGCGCTGGCAACATTATCCGGCCCTGGTGTCACGTAGGGTTCATACATGAAAACCACCACAGTTAAAAAAGTTGTCCATATTTATTTTTTAACTTTTTTGTCCGTTATTGCCAATACTCAATAGTAGTAATCCACTTTGCATCTACTTATACCTATATTAATTACTGTTGCTGGTGATGCACTGCACTCCTACTTCAATGTCACCCGCTGGAGAATTTTTGTCGTGATCCTCCTGGTACTATCAGGGCTATATGTACTAACCTTTACGTTGTTGTACGTAGGACTTGAGCACTAATTAAATCACCACATTGTTATACTATGTATGAATCGGTACAGGTTGGTCTGGCGATTAACAAGTTGGGCTTACCCTTCTGGTTAAGCAACAGTCAAGCTCATTCTGAAATGGATGGGTGGCCTTACCGATAATCCTGCAGGGCTCGGTGATAAGTACGCTGCAGGTCCTAGAGAGATTGTGTATAAATGTTATTTCTCTGGGCTTTCTATAGAGTTCTATACTTCTGAGTTTCTATGGTTCACTGGGTGGCATAGTTGGATTTAAATTTCCAGTGTTTCTTGAGTGGTACTTTAAGTGAATGAGATTTAATCCTAGAACTAGCCACTCGAACCTTTGGGATAAATAGAAAGTTCTCTAGAAAAGGAGCTCGAGTCCTCAAATTGTGGAGGAAGAGTCTCAGTGAAATAATAGTGAAACCTGGGCTTACAAGAGATGAAATCTCAAATCCTTAGGGATTCTACCCAGATACGAAATATTATTATTATTATTATGTAATTTATAACTTCTTGCCTCGTTAATGGGCTTAAATTAGCATAATAATAAATTGTTTTCATCATGTTTCCTTCTCAAGTCCTTCCAGGGAAATTCAATGAAGCTAACTATTAGAAAACAGGAAATCAAGTTTTGGAAACGTGATTATTTTATAGAGTTTTCGATGATTTAAAGTCCACAGGTGACTGAGTTTATTCCAAAATCAAAATCATAATGTTATACTAACTTGTTCCCATTCATTGACAATATCTTTTTTGATATTTTTACAATTTTCAAATATAGTTGATAGTGTAATACGGTTCAGGATAACCGAAGACGGATCATAGCGTCGGTGAAGAACCATTTGGGCGTAAGCCCAGTCCACCACTAAAACAATTTTGTCGCAAGTCGATTGAATTTATAAACATCAAATTAAATCGAACATAATTCCGTTAATATGACATTTACAGGCTCTTTGAGCGCTGATGATATCATTAATATCCTTTGTTTCCACAAGGACATCTTAAATATTTCATTGGCTTCCGAATGGACATCCTAAAATTTTAAGAAGCCCATGTAGAAATGAATGTTGCATTTCAAATTTAAATGAGAAAGCGAAAGCATTATTTAAGATGTCCATGTAGAAGCCAAGGAAACATTTAAGATTTCCATGCACAAACCAAGGATACATTTAAGACGTCCATGCATAAGCCAAGGAAACATTTAGGATGTGTATCTAGAAGCCAAGGAAACATTTAAGATGTCCATGTGGAAGCCAAGAACTTATTTAAAATGTCCTTAGTTCCTACCAGTGTTGTAATTTGTTCACAATTGTTTGTGAATATTGTGATTTTCACGTCCAAGATTGTGCACAAACTGAGTTGTTAACAATGCATTTTAATAGCCTCAGTTTGTGTTTGTGAACGTTTGTGATTGTTCACAAAACGTTCGTTATTAGAGGCGACGCGAAAATAAGGCTAGTTCTTGTTTGTTCCTATCGGATTGTGATGCACATTGTGATTGTGCACAATCCAATTTTAGTAGTTTGTGATTGTGACAGAACAATCACAAAGTAAAAAACAATTGTTCTTTGTGAACAAGTTACAACACTAGTTCCTACTGCATTATTTGAAATTTCCATGTGGAAGCCAAGGAAAATTTAAGGTGTCCATGTGGAAGCCAAGGAAGTATTAATGATGCCGATATTGAAACCAAGTATGTATTAATGATGTCCCCAGCGCTCAAGGAACATTTAAAATGTCGTTCAGTGCCCAAGTAAATGTTTTTGATATCGGCTTATTTAATGGAAATCGGCAGAATTCAAAGGACAAAATGATTTTTTGAATATGATGGATTTACGATACAACAGAATTATTTTAGCTACAGACCGGACTTACGCCAAACCGATTCTTCACCGACGATATGATGATTCTGCAAAATTATAATGACAAACTTTTTGAGCTAAACTTTATATTTGTAGCTTTAAATAAACCCCTGAAACTACCACCGAACCGAAACTGCAAACAAGAAATAATTTTCTTTATCAAATTAATTAATGGATTATGTGCGTCCTAACTAACACTAAGCATCATAATTTGTCTTAATTTTTTATACTTGTTTCTTACATTGATTGAATAGAGTTTACTAGAATGTTTGTACTTATAAACTATATGATATTTAATGCATGCCTTTTTCAAATGAACCATATTTAAATTTATATTATCATAAAAGTATTAAAGTACAAAAGTACACAAGTGTAGAATTATAAAATTATTATAATAATTATATTTTTTAAGTATGTCACTGCGGGCCACGTTTCTTGAATTGAACAATAAACAAAAAATTAAACCTCACTGAGATTAAGAATATAGTCCTAATCCTGCTTCCAGGGGAAGAAATCCAAGTGAATGCAATGATTGTTGGCGTAGCAGTAGAGTGCGTAAATGTGATCGGGTTCATGTTTTTTCAACTTTGAAAATCTGTAACTTTTTACCCAGCCAACGCTTAATGAAGAAAAAGTTATCATTATACTTCTCTTTTAATCCTTTATGTACAAAAAAATACTCAGTGTCGAAAATTAAAAGTTGCAAGAGATACAGGTCATTGTACGAAACAATTTCGAAAAGTCTTACTACGCCCCAAGTGCCCTTAATGTGATCAGTTAGTTTAAATACATTTAAAGGTAAGGGAAAAGTAGGGTCTTTAATGTGATCGGCATGAAAAAATTCAAAAAAGTGTTTAAAACTTTCATAATTTTACATAGCCAGAGTTTTTGAGGAAAAAATCTGAAATCACTAGTGATGGTAGCTGAGACTATAAGCTCTATGAATATGAGTTGCTCAGATTTTTAAAGGCGGTAATATTTGAACAGCGCCCACTGATCACGTTTAAGGAGTGATCACATTTACGCACCTTAGTACTAATTGAATAGATGTTTTTAAACATATTTAATCAATAAATTATCGAAGTGATACTGATCCCATTAGGATTTAGTATTAAATTATGACATTAAGTAACTTTAAGTTTAATATTTATTTATTTCTGTTATATACATTTTTAATGCACCTTGATAATGACAAACAAACGTAACACAATCTCACGTGTAAATAAAGTTATTTGAAGCTCACAATTATAGTATACCCAAACTTAGCTGTAACACTACTAACGATAAGATACACGATTTACTAACTAGTGAGTTTACTTATAAAACGTACGACAACATTATACCTATACGTACTCAGAATTTATTAATAAGACCATTTCACCATAAGTGTATCTGAATATAATTATTCACCTACGTTTAATCTAGGCAACTGTCAAAACAGCCTTAGAGAACGGTCAACGGTGGATATTACAATGAAGATACTAATTAGATTTAATCAGACTTCTTTTAGGACTGATACTATTCCCTCATAAAACAAAAATGTTTCACAGCACAATTTCGCCGCGTTTAGAAAATTCAAAATTGCCTATATTAGCTACACGCTAAATGTATTAGAATAGAGGTAGGAAAAAAAGAAACCAATAATAACAACTATATATAAGCACAAATATGTACCCTAAAATGTACGTAATTAATAGGCTATAAATCTCTTTTTTGTTCACTTACTTAAATAAACTCCTTTTTATAAATTACCGTAAAAAAGAGTCAACGGAGGAGCGAATGATTGTGTGTAAACACCACTGGGCACTAGTATACAAACTCAGCTGCATTTTTTACTACGATCTGCTGCGTAGTAAAGTACGCTCCGCCCTAAGAGCCTTAAGTCCCTGTAATTGGTTCATAATTAATTATCTAACTTTTAATTAAGCATAAGAACGAAAAACTTCACCGAATCGAATGCTGTTCAATGTTCAATGGAAGTGGACGAAACAGAGTTCACCTGACCTGACCTGACCTCTGTTTCGTCCACTTCTATTTATTGCAGAAAATTTAGTGTGAGCCTATCATAAGAAGATTTTTAAAAATAATATATGCAAAAACCCGCCTTAGAATCGGTGAAGTTTTTCGTTCATGATTAATTAAAAGTGTGATAATTAACTATGAACCAATTACAAGGACTTAAGGCTCTTAGGGCGGAGCATTTTTTTTACTACAAAGTGGATCGTAGTAAAAAATGCAGCTGAGTTGCCATAACTGGACTACTATTGACTAATAAAATGTTTTCAGCACTTAACTATTACATACGTGAATTCTTTCATGCGCCTTTAGTGCATCAGAACGCTTAAATTTCTTGCTGCAGTACTGACAACTGAACCGTCTTTCATCTGTATGAGTTAATATGTGTCGATCTAGAGTGCCTGAAATAATCAAAACCGAAAAAATTAAATAACAAAATGTCAATTTAAAATTACATAATTTACATAACTATAAAATAACTACTTGCTAGTTTGCAACTTTCTTATTATCAAGACGCTGCTTGTTCGTCCTAAAAAATAATATACTGCATTTACTCCAGTTGAAAAGAATTTACTTTAGTTTCTACTACAGCAATCACATAAACCCTTCCTGGCACAACTTTTGAACAATGTAGGAAAACTCGCGTGTGTGAGATGATCAAAACGAGTCCAATGAATATATGTGTGACATATATGTGTGACCAAGTAGGACAAATCCGAACCTAAAATCTCCAACCTTGGCAGAGGGGTCAAAACATAGTTGCCCTACCCCTTTAACATTACGAAACATCGTCCGGAGATGGAGGGGTCAAAATTTATCATCGCATAAATATTTTTCAGGGAGGTCAACCTGTATAGCAAAGCAATGGTGGTTGAAGGACGTGCAAATGGCCCAAGGGGTTACGAAAATGGCCAAAATAAATAAATACAAAAGAAATTGTCTGTTATTTTTACGGGCGTAAATACACTAAGTATGCATGGCAACGTATCTTTAAGTCCTTAAGTATTAAGTTGATCTTTGATCTTAAAATATTAATTAAACGTGACCCAAGTGCCAATAAGTGACCAGTTTGTTTCCAAGGAACACACATGCTTATACAATCCTGCAGAATATTTTAAAAAACAAAGCAATTTAGGTAAAAGGGCTACATAGTTCTACAGATGTTTTTAAGGTTAAGTTGCACGTACGCATTAACAATTCAACTCGGGCGAGACGTATTACTGTGGAATCATATAGTACTGTCATCCCTGTACCAGCTGACAGAAGTTAATGCTTCATACAGCTAATAAAAAAGTGCAGTTCCTTAATGGATTTATGTACTACGGCATGTGACCGAGTAATCCCCCGGGAAATTATTAGTTTCGTCAATGATATAGATGTTAAAATTCAGAAACATATTTCTTTCGGAAGTTATTTGAGTCCAGGGAATAAATCAGTCAAATATGGTGTATAATATTTTGGATCTTTAGCAAACCAAAACCATCGGTCCCTAAACCACTTATGTTACAGCTGCATGTTTTGCAATAATCAAGTTTCGTACATAACTATCATTTGTGTATACAAAAGCAACTTCAAGCAAAGCACTCTGCGGTACAAAAAATTATTCGGACGAACTTGCCAGCTTCGTCGTAAATCCCTTCGTAGAGTATGGTATTATTACTTAATTATATACCACAGCTTGCCTGATTACTTCACCACAATATTACTTTGAACTTATTAAAATTGGGGTGGTACTCGATGTCATCAGTTAGATATAATCAAATCAGCAGTGACGACCTTACTGCGTCATGCGTAAACAGTGATGTATATTTTCCGTCCAGTGTGACATACCTAAATAATTATTCCTGCTGTAATTTATTTAGATATTGATTTTACCGTCCATACACCAATTACCAGTAAAACAATAGAGCCAGAATAAATTAGTTGTGAGGTTAGTGGTGTCAAAAAGAAAGCTGCCTATAATCTAAGATGGCGCCAGTCACTGATAAGGTGTCCTCGGTATTTTTCAATCTTTAGTTTCATTTGAGCTGTCGGCCTTATCCTGTCTAGTGGTTCTAAAGTTTTTTGCTGACAATTTATGACTACTTACGATGAGAAAGATAAATTCGAAAACCCTAGTAGTAACCTCCTCGTCTATTTTTAAAACAGCAACTAAAGTATATCGTCATCTTCAAAGTCATTTTTTGCTTCACAAAATACAACCTGACTTTTGACATTATCAGCAGGCTTGGCTTTGGTCATCCTGATCGCTTGTTAGTACCAAGAATTCAAACGCATAATATATGAGTCTGCATTCCCTAAATGTCTGTACTTTTCTCATATATACACTATGGATGATACTTTGGTAAATGCAAAGTAATGTTAAATTATTTAATAATAAATAAAATTTCACTGATGCGACGAGCATTTTTTCTTGGGGAGTCACTGACAGCCGCCACTGTTAATCGCATAATGGAGTTTGCTAATATAAGTACCACTGTTAATACTATAAGTCACTGCTAGGGAGAGTCATCCGCTGATAAAAAAAGATTAACCTTTAGAATAGAAAATCATCAATTTCCAGTTTGATTTTATTAAACGCACTTACACCTTAAGTAAGGCATTGATTTGTGTTTGGAACACGCTTAGAAATGCCCTCAACAGGATTACGGTAAAAATTTCGTAACAGAAGCCAGCATTGATTTTACCATTTTTATCGGTAAAATTTGAAAATTTTGAAAATTTGCTGTCACGATTACTATTAAAAACTGTGTTGGTGACTAACATAATATTTTACCTGATTTTGGCAAATTCAAGAGAAGAACTCTTAACATCTGTGGATAGGTAAGTAAGTAAAGTAAGTAAGTAAGTAAGTTAGTAAGTAATTGCTTTATTGTCAAAATTATCACAGCAACAGAATGCTGATTTTGGGAATGGACGGATTACAATAATTTAACTAATCTATGATAATTATTAAATAAAATAAAAAAATAGGTAAGTCAGTGGCCATAGCACCCGCATGCTGCAGTGGGGGTCTGGCATTCATTCAAATTTTTTTGGCGGGATTGTCTTTTCCATTATTTAATGGCAGAAACGGTTGTGCAAAACTACCATATTTGCTATTACACGAGTTAATAGTGGTGTCGGCAAGGAGAGTGAAATAGATTTCTCTATTTGAATCTCCTTGGGTGTCGGTAGATTTATTCTTATTACTCGGGAAATTTTTCACCGATTTTGGGACTGCGAATTTTAACAGGTGCCACTATTAGAGGTGGTCTAATAATATAATTAGAAAACAATGGCTTTGAAGTAAAATCGCCAATATTTTTATAAGCGCGAACCTATTTTATTTATTTACTATCACGTCATACTTTTTATTTTAAAGCAGTTCCCGCATTCATCACATTTATAAGGCTTGTCTGCTATATGGGTCTTTTCATGATTTATTAAAGTGGTGCTTTGCTTAAATGACTTCCCACAGAATTTGCACACGAACTGCTTAACTTCCGAATGAGTCAACGTGTGTGACTTAAGATGAGCTGAAAATCAAAATATAAATACATTAATGATGAGAAACTACTCAATACAGCACTTTAATCATATGACTAAATAATTAAATTGAAACAAAGGTGAATAAGGAAAATAGGGCTTACCAATAGTTTTAAAGGAACGATCACAGCTAGCACAACCATAAGGCGTATCAGATCGATGCGTGAATAGATGGACTCGTAATCCTTGCTGTTGTTTAAATCTCTGACCACATAGTTCACAAACATATGGACGATCTTCGAAATGAATCGGTAGATGACTTCTAAGCTCTCCTGTAATGTCCGAAAATAATTAACACCAACCAAAATGTTGTGGATTAAAAAATATAAATTATAAACTGCTACAATTACTTTACGCAAGAATAGCACATTCGGGGACGAAAAAATTCAAAAGCTAAACTTGGCACTGTCCTCTAGTGAGGATAGTCATACTGACGAGAAACCTGCATGAGTGTATTTTTGAGTTTTTGAACGAGAAGTGTAGATACTAGAATTCACTATAATCTGTTAATACACTTGACTTTATCACCAATGAAACTCGCGTGTAATCTGGTAAATGGGTGAGGGTCCGGGCCAGTACGAAAGTCGTAAACTCAAACCAGTGGGCGTACCTGGGTAAACGAACAAGGTATACACACTCGAGCTCGGGGAACGGGCCCTGGTTCGGGATCCTGGTTGCGGGTGGAAAAAAATACTATGCATTTAATAATAATATGAGTCCGGACACAGTAGGTATACGGGTCCAAGTAAGTGGTGTTCTCCCGTAGTACCCGACCAGGGTAAAGGCGGGTAATTGTGATCGCTCAAGTATTGAACATGAAAAGAAATTTCCTGCATCAAAAAATAGGGTTTGTTCTTCCATGCAAGATATGCGTCCATTATCAGTGCTGATGTTTTCCTGTTAAAAACTTGAGAGATCACAATTACCCGCCGATCATAACTACCCACCTCCACTCTACTTCAAAATCCGTGCTGTAATTTTCGAATAAAGTTTTTAACAGGAAAACATCAGCTTTGATAATGGACGCATATCTTGTATGGAAGAACAAACCCTATTCTTTGATGCAGGAAATTTCTTTTTATGTTCAATACTTGAGCGATCATAATTACCCGCCGATCATAACTACCCACTTCCAAATTGCCGCCACTTCTGATTAAAGTATAAAGTATGCTAAATATATGCATGTACTATGTTCAATTTTGAAGAATTTCTTCACCAAAAGTTTATATATTTTCTGAACTTTTTAAAGCCTATAAGTTGATAGCAGTAACGACCAAGGTACGGATACAACGGCATCATGAACTGACTCGGGCAAAACAAATTCATTAAAAAAAGAGGGTATATGAGTATATGATATATGGGCCATCGGTACACCAAAATCGGGAGCTGGGTCGGCTGCCCACGGGTAAGAAAACAAGTTTCAATTTTTCTGGACCCAGACGTCCCAGAGTTTTGCACGGATCGGGTATTTTCAGAATTTTTACCATTTCTGTGCACAACAGCGGAAGCAGAGAAATGCTTAACTTATTATGTGGAAGCGCGTTGGGTTTGTTATTATGCCATTCAATGATTTCACATACACAAAAACTTAATCATGGATTATTACTTAATTGCAAAAACGAATATTCCCAACAGGAACTGATGCAATAGGATGTAAAGTTTTTGCAGCTTTTGAAAATTTTCATAAAAACATTACTATTTGTTTTTGCGAGTAAAACGTTTTTACAACAAATGCTTGCAAAATTGCTACAATTTTTGAAAATTAATATTTTAAATCTTTTTTTGAAATTTTTGAAAAAGTTTAGGTGATAGACTTTACTAAGTGTCTTTAACTTGTCTTACCATATCTATTTAAACCAAAAAATTGAAAAATTTCCGATCTCAACAGTTTCCATATGTATAGGTGGTACGTCGAAAATTGCAATATGGACTTTTATTCAAAATCGTAAACCGAACGAGGAAAATGTTCAAGAGGAAAATGTCTGTGTACCGTAGATAGCACAGTTTGCATTTAAAGAGTTTTTAATATGTTTAAGATTGAAAGATATGGAATAGCATAAATCTTTGAAAAAAAGGTTACTTCTGATTATTTGAAAAAAGTGGAAAAATGTTCATATACGTATACCTGCATTCAGTTCTGTTTTTTTGAATTTCCACATGTTAATAAATGCCATACGAAAATACGAATTTTAAACGAATCACTTCAATTATCAATTTTCGGTGTTACCTTACAAAACTAAACTAAACATTCTGAAGCGAATGGCTATACTTACACAATTACACATCACGTTTGAAACTGAAAAATCCAGTCGCTCGTCAGCATACATAGTATTTTAAGCAAAGGTTTAATTATGAAAAGTCTGGAATAAAGTATGTGCTTACCTGTTGACTTAAATCGTTTGTTACAATGATCACATTTATGAACAACATTCATAATTCGAGTATGAACTTTGAAGATCTGTTCCGTCTCATTTTCTGGTTCTTGAAATATTTTTTCACATGCTGCGGACAAATACCCATGAAGATTTGTAGTATCAGCAACGTCATCGTGGATAAATTCATCTGAAAATAAAATTTCAAATTCATATTTTTTAAATCAAATGAGTATACTACTTAAGTAATGTAACAATGATAATCTTAAATAGCTTAAATATTGAAACTATACAAACTAAAATTAAACTGTGAACTGCAAAATCCACTTAATTTCAACCGGATAGTTACACTAACCTTTGTCATTTCGATCAACAATGACATTGTCATGAATAAAGTTGGGCATATTGATGATGCTACTTGTGACCTTTTCCGACCTGCAGTGTCTCTTGACTTCAGATGAAGAAGAATCCTCTTGGTCGGTATGGCTAATACTAATAGCTGACACTGACGATGTAGAAGTACTTGTGTTATTAATGTTATTTTTACTAAGGATTCGAGTACTGCATCGAAACAAGGATATATCTGGACTACTGCTGCCACGTTTATTGATGCTTTTATTAACTTTAACTTCACTGGAATTTGGATTTGGAGTACAATTTAAAGATGTTTCCAGTTGTGCTATCATGTTAATTTCTGAATCGGAGTCATGCTCGACTTTAATTTTGGGAACTAACACTGAGTGTCCTTCAATCTCAACTTTCTTCTTTTCATTTTTAAATCCCTGACGTGACCCATTGCCACCACTTATAGATACTTGGTTTTGTTTAGTAAGTCTGCAGTTGCTACATTTAAACTTTAGATTGTGATCTTTATACGATATTGTTGGTTTCGAATGATGCTGATATGTTTTCTTATGTAAATCCGATATTCGCTTTAGTTTAACCGGGCGAATCTCTCTGTGAGAACACTTACAACATCGGAAAAGCTGAAGGACCACACGGGGCTTGGAATGATACCAATGAATTTCATGACGCGAACGAAGTTTTTGAAAGCAAATTGTGCATCTCCAAAAACAGGATTTTGTTTTGTCGTCCCATCTTTTATGAAATGTAGCTTTGCGTGTACGACTCACTTTTGTTGCATTAACTGCGGTCACCGCTGTTAGTGCTGGAGCGGGACCTGGAGAATTTAACTTCTTTACCACGACTTGTGTTCCTCCTGTATTCATAATAGATTGTCTTGAGGTAAAAGTGATTGTTCACGCTCTGAATTTGGAATATGCTGATATTTCACCACTGCCATCTGAGCCCTGAGCGGCAGTGAGCGGCCCTCAATTGGCTAAACGTCTCTTCTGGATCCCGACCCGATGTCGTAGCCGATGACAATATATGCGCCTTTCAGAAACTACGCGGAAAGTGGAAATGATTCGGGTTTAACTTCCTCCATAGGCATAGGGCTCTTGGACCAGCAGGTTAGATATCTGACAACATACAATGAACAACGAACGATCGATCAGATTACACAATCAATTATTAATAATTATATTACATCTTACTGTCAACTGCGTCAACTAATTTTTAAAAGGTACAACACAAGTTCACAATGTAATAAGTAACGTTTACATTTATAATGATTATAGAAATACCGACAATGTTTTTCTAAATCTGGACATGCTTTATTATATATAAGAAAAACAGTTGACAGTTAAAACCATCTCGGGTCCGGAACAAAGGCAACATAATGCGTAATTATAACTTCTTGAGAATAACAGTAAACGTAATTCGCGGTTATGCTAACTAGTAAGTTTTGGAACTAGCTAGAAAATATTATATGAAATACAAGAGTTGTAACTAGTTAACTTATATCAGTCAGTGGACAAACTTTAGTTTTAATTCCCAAATTAGGCCAACTACGATTTAAAAGTTACATCTACATATGGACGACGATGGTGTTGTCACTTTATTTTCATGAAAAGTTAACGCGGTCAATCAGTTCCCTGATTGGTCCGCTGGTTTGAACTTATTGGGAATTATTTCTAAATCCTGGGCATTTAAAAGTAAATCCCTTTTCTGCTAAAGATTTAGTTTTAATTCCCTTAAGGGAATTAAATTTAATTCCTGAGGGAATTAAAACTAAAGCGTGTCCACAGACTGTATATAAACTTATTACAAAAAAATATTACATGTTACACATTACAATAAAAAGGACTAAAAGGCCAGACTGTAGGAATTTAACGTGAGATCCTCATCTCATAATTATTTATGTCCTTATACTAGTTAGTATTGCACCATAGATTTATTATTGACTATACACGCTAGCGAATTAAATACATAAATAAAACGATGTGGGAGACAGTGTTTAACAGATAAATGTTTCCCCAAAGATTTAAATTAAGTTTCGAAGACTTAAACCCTGAAATGTGTTCGATCATCTTAGTGAAAAAAATTTGAATAGTTTGTTCGCTCTACTAGAGGACCACTCACTGGCTTTACTGCCTTTATTTCCATCATGTCAATATTGCCCTGCGCAAAAGCACCTTTAATCAGTGGTATCTAGTATAGTGTATCTTCACTAATCTTCAGCAGCAGCCGGAGAAATTCTGATTCACTGCAATGAGGCATCTTGAATGCGAAGTTTCAACAAAAATGAACTTAAATATTATTGTTTTTTTTTAAGTTAAAGTTGGTCACAGTTTGAGCCTCCGAGTGCATATCAGTGATAGCACATTTATCACCCTCTCCAAATATTGGCAAACTTATTTAGCGACTGCCTTGTTAATCTATGTTTAGTATGCATTGGGATTGGGACAATCGCTAATCGCTCCTATATGAAAGCGGGGCAGTAGTTAATGAACGCTAATTTAAATCCTGGAGTTTTATAGCCATAGGCAATGAGGCCCACAATTTAAAGAGGCTGTTGCGCTTATTAATACTAGTAAGTATACATTTAACGGTATACTTACAAATACAAAAATTACACACATAAAATAGAGATTGTACATAATGATGTCATTGGTAGAGCCAGTGGGTCAAGTGTCAAGTCGGGATGACATTCCATGTTAAATAGATAGCCGTTTTCGTAATTTTAAAGTGATGGCATGGCTCCTAAAAGAGTTACATTATTTATGGATCATTCCATACGTATGCTCGGGCTCCCGGTCCCGGTGCCAACAAACCCGGTTCTCAAAGGGAAGCTTGCAACTGTGACGCCCTGCGAAATTCCTCAATTTTGACCCCCCCCCCTCTCCTAAAATCATAAAATCATCCGATTCTATATGTGCATGATCAATATAAGGGACACAAGATCATTTTTTCCAGACCCCCCTTACTCCAAATTTTATGACGCCATAGTTGGAAGCTCCCCGTCTTCTTTTTTCGCTGTTTTCACTTTCTGCTGGAATAAAACTGCATGCTAAAAAACGCTATATTCTACTAAATCCGTATCCGTAGTAATCGGTTTGCCTCTCTACTTTCTCCACAGTCCACAGTACTCTTATATTGTAATCCACAACGCCTTCTACACTTCTGCTCTTTATCTAAGTAGTAAATACATCTGTTTTTAAATGTAGTTTTACGGTTTAAATATTACACATTCATACAGTATACAGTACGTCAAATATAAAACTACTCGTGGTTTAGAGTTTTAGTGCAGAGGTAGTTGTAGTTTGTAGTAGTTGGTACACAATAGTTTGTACACGAGTCTATTGACTATACTGGCGTAGGTCTGGACCTGGTCTTTTGACTTTGACTACTAGCGACTATTGTCGGTTGTAGAACAGAAGACAGAACGAAGGTCAAGTAGGTGTATGTTATATCAAAACAGCTTTAGCAATAAGTACTATAATTAAACTTTCTAAAAGTACTTTCCCAATATCAACTACACAGCTACGTGAGCCTAAATAGCGTAGCAGTAAGTAGCAATATAGTTAAACCTTAGGAAAGATTGTTGATCGCACTTTCGCACTAGTAGAAATACTACTACATACTTTGTTGACTGCCTCGTTTTTTTTGTAGGTGTTTCAGTTGAGAGAAGCAGAAAGAAATAAAGTCGTTTCATTTCGTCCGTCTGTCGTTCAGAAACGTGATGAGTTCTTCTTATTAAGTTGTTTGTTTGGGTGTCCTCCAAAGCCTTCGACAACGATACGATTTCATTTCATAACATCAAACATCTTAGACTTGTAGCCTGTAGCAAAAAGAAACGGCGTACTCCGGGTTCGAGCCCGAATCGGATTTTCTGTTTTGAGTGAGAAAACATTTACTACTCTGTGCTGATCCTCCACACGACAGACAGTTGCATTGAGAAATTTTCGTCATCTGTGAACTGTGGTTCAAATATCCGTCAAATTGAATAAATCGTAATTATTTGCTATCAGTCAGTGTGAGTGCACAGTGTCCAGAATCCAGCTAATCGTTGATTTAATTGGAACAGGTTAATATGGCGTGGCAACAACAGCCCAACTATGGTGGGTTCGGTAATTATCTCTCTTTGTTTTTGTTTTGCATTTTTACTTCAAATATGATTTGTTGTTTATTTCAGTTATTAGTTGCGGCTTGCGACAGCACTATTTGATGGCACTTCACACTTCTATTCTGCCCTGCTTTTGACATTACTTACGTAGATCGTCTGTAATAATTATTATTGATGATAATTTTTTAGTATCTGAAGTTATTAGGATTATGTCATATAATATTGAATATGTTGTATTTAAGTACGTGTGGTTCTGGGTCTGCAATCTGCAATGTAGATCGACCATAGGTCATGCATATTTCATATCTGCATGCAGTGATTGATGGAAACCCTAGTAGATACTTAAAAACAGTCAGTATTGATGTAATCTGCCTTGTGATATTGTTATGATAACAAGGATGATATTCACATATTGATCGTCGATAATCCTATATTCCTTACACTTAGGCTGTTTGAATGACATTTGATTGATATGATTATAAATGTGTAAAATATATGTATGTATAAAGATAAACTTATACGTATTTACACTTCAAGTAACAACGGCGTATCATGACTATATCATGAAAGCTAATTACGTACGAATAAGTCACGTTATATCATTTTGTTCGTAATCTGTTATTAGGCTATTTATTTTGTTCCCATTAGAAGTTTTTAATAACCTGAAGCTGAGTGCTGAAGGGAAATATGTTAAATGGTTTGTAGTCCGTATTAGACGTTTGAATCGTTAGGATTAGATGACACATTATTATCCCATTTTTCGTCTTTTACTTTTCCGTTTACTGTGTGCAACATTTTCCACTGCCATTAATTGTTTTGTACGGAAGTATTAGTACATATACTTCTAATTTACGATATAAATATTTAAAGCACTAGATTTTAGACCATTGAGCTATTGAGCTATTGGTGTGGTACATTATTAAACTATTACCTATTAAAATCTTGGAGTCAGGATTTCGGGAGTTATTTGTACAATGGAGGTTAAAAACTCATGATTGCACTGTGTTTGCCTGCATGTGTTTGTAGAACTCCATTTCTTGGAATACATGCAGTGCCTAATATGTGACTATGTGACTCTTCCCTAATGGTGAATCCCAACCTAAAGTGTGTAGTTTTATAGTTTAAGCTTGATCATTTGGTTGAAAAATAAAAACCGATTTTAATAATAATATTTGTTTTCTCTCTAACGAAACGATAAGATTCATTAGATGTTGGGCGTGCTTACTTTTTAAACGTATTACTTTATTATGTTAATGTAAAGATAATCAAGGATTTCCTGGAGCCGGTGGCCCCTTCCCAGGGGGGCCTGGACCCGGTGGCCCGTACCCAGGAGGACCTGGAGCCGGTGGCCCGTACCCAGGGGGTCCTGGTGGCTACCCAGGAGGACCTCAACAACCTCCACCTCCTGGCTACTACAACCCGCAGCAACCTGGTGGGTACCCACACATGGGTTTTCACCTTCCTCCTGATGTGGGTGCACAAGGTCAGGATCAGGATTATCCCAAGAATGATGGCTCGGAGTATGAAGGATTTGAGTTTTCTGACAAGACTATTCGGCAGGGTTTCATAAGGTTAGTTATGAATGTTTTTCGTGTGGAATGTCGTATTTTTATAAGTTTCCAGTAGATGAAATTATCATCAGGTCAGGCTGAATTTAATATACGTAATGACATTTACTAAAGGTCAAAACTTTATATTAAGATACGTTGTTACAAGTTGGGAATTTTTATTTTTGTAGGAAGGTTTATAGTATCCTGATGATGCAACTAGTCGTCACTGTTGGATTTATAGCTGCTTTTGTCTTTAATGAGAATATGAAGCTTTGGACACGAAGTAATCCTGGATTCTTCTTTGGAGTTTTGATTCTCTCGATTGTGCTGCTTCTCGCAATGGCTTGCTGCGAATCCGTTCGAAGGAAAAGTCCAATGAACTTCATCTGCCTTGGGATATTCACGGTCGCGGAAGGGTTCGTGCTGGGTGCTGCGTCATCGACCTATGAGTAATTGCTTAACTTTTGCTTTTGCAATTTCAGCGTTAAAATGTAAGATTCCGGGACATTCCCCAAGCTTAGCCTACGATTTGGATGCTATGCTATAATATGCGTAGGTACATTGCCTACTAAAAACCTTGCTCACAACTAAAAACGGAGTAGTAAGAGAAGAAATTGAATTGACCAAAAAATACTAATTAATAAGTATCAGTTACATAACATTTATTTCAAACACCTTTTCATGGGTGATTACAAGTGCCCGTTAAAAAAAAACAAAAACAAATTTAATTTACAACTAATAATTAATTATTATCTATTTGATGTATAGTGTACAAATTTCTGCTAAAAATCCTTAATGCTGAACTAACAAACAATGTATTTTTTTTAAATTAAAAAAAAACAGTCAGAAGAGTGTTTTACTGGCGGCGGCCATAACTGCTTTCGTCTGTTTGAGTTTGACCATATTCAGGTGACGACCAATACCTTTTTTTTCTACCATTATGCTTATTAAAAAACCATTCGACATTCCTAATGTAAATATTCTCTTTCAGTTTCCAGACCAAGTATGACATGACTGCAAATGGCGGATATCTTTTCGTCTTCGCAATTGTCTTAATGCTCTTGGGTTTTCTCTCGATCTTTCTTAGAGGAATTTTCCCCTGGATTCACATCTTCTATGCTTGTCTTGGCGCACTGTTATTTTCCGCGTACTTAGTTTATGATACACAGATGATGATGGGTGGAAAACACAAGTACTCGATTTCACCCGAAGAATATATCTTCGCTGCGTTAAACTTATACTTGGATATAGTCAATATTTTTATTTATATTCTATCTATAATTGGGACGAGGGGAGATTAAAATCTCAACCAGGAGGATCGCAAATCTCGTGTCAGCTCCAATTTACTTGAATTCTTAGCATTCAACTCCAACTTGGTTTGTAGCAATACCTACACAAAATACAATAAAACATCAATTTAATTCATCAGCAGATTGCACTACCACTTACGTACTTAAAGACAATTACAATAATAATAACTTTAATCCTGTTCCGGATTTTCCATTTAAATATGTTAAATTTCCTGTGATGTAATGTTCCCTTTGCGATTTAAGGTAACTTGTTAAGACTAAATTTGTTATAATTCCCAAGGAAGCAGAAATCTCACTAGATATTATAGAGCGTACGACTCCATGTCATAATTATGTCAGAATAAATAAGGCGCCGCAATTCACCAAATGATGTATAAAAAACTTGTCATTAAATTATATTTAATGATGAATTATATGCTAAAACTCTGTTTTATTATAAGGAAAATAGAAAACACATGCGGTAAGTGTAGCATTTCTGCAATTTCAAATGATCCGTAAACATTCCTATAATGTGTATTATACTTCACTTTACTCAGTGGATAATTTGAAGTCGACAAGAGTCCGTACTATTAAAAAAATGAACTGATCAGCTGAAGAAGCTGCTGAAAAGAGAATAAAACTGAAATCCGGGCATTGGAGTAAATTTTACGAACATAATAAAGTGTGTTTCCTGCTTGTGAAAGTACCTTATTACGAGTAACACCTTACGAGTATTTATTTTTCAGTGTTATAGATGAAATTTTGTTGCTCCGTAATGGCAGCACTTAATCTCAGTTATAGTTCTGATAATGTCGTTTTATGCTTCAAAACATATTTGATTTGTGCTAATTATTATATAAGTATATAAGTGTTTAAGTTTCATGTTGTATTAGTAATTAAGAATTAGTAGTAGTCTTCCTACTACGGATGTTGAATTTAATTAATTTTAACTCACTCAGGTTCTAAGTACTTTGTACAGATAAAATTTAGGCTCTTGAAGGTTGAAAAGATAATTAGGTATAATTATAAAATTTTACAAACTTTTGAGGTGAGCGTTTTGCGAAGTAATCCGCCAAAAAGAAAGGCTTTCGCATAAATAATATTAATTTATTATGACTTAATGGTAGAAATAATTACAATATTGAGTCAAGAAGTGATGACGCTCTCATGTTACAATATTCAGCGAGGACCGATGCACTCAGATCATATTATAATGATTATATGAAACCGATTTTAATGTTGGAAAGAATCTCACATTTTTTGGAATAAACAGAATGTTCTTGAATTGTAGTGGCATTCAGTATAAACGTACACCTAAGGCATTTACCCCATTTGTATTCAATTCTTTTGGAAGCACATGAACAGGAGGGTGGGGTATTTCGTTTTTCAGTTTTACCACTAATATTGCTTTATACTAGATTCATTTAAAAACTATTATTTCCAAAATTAAAATTAATTAAAAAAAGAATGAGATTTCAAAATAAAACAAAAGAAAGTTGTATTTTTTGGAATTTTAAAAATAAATGACTACTGGGTATTCCTTGGAAGAACCCTGATGCAAAATTTGAGTCTTGAAGTTTTTCAAATATACTACTTAATGATGTGTTTTGTTCTTTAAGGCAAGCGCGGAGTTCATAAATATTTACTTTCTCTCTAGATGTAAAACTACATAACCCCAGGACCGGACAATGCGGCCAGCCCAGGCAGCCCCCGCTGCTTGAATTTTCAAAAAACATATAAATGGAATATTTTGCAGTTTTCAAAAATATGTAAAAAGAATATTTTGACTTTTCAAAAACATGCAAATTAAAGTTTTTGTACACTTCAAAAACATCCAAATAAAACATTTAACGCTTATTTCAAAACATGTTAATAGAATACTTTGCACTTTTCTTAATCAAGTAAAAAGAACATTTTAAACTTTTCTAAAACATGCAAATACAACATTTTGCTTTACTAAGGAAAACCATCAAAAAAATCAAAGGGTTTCAGTATGGAAACAAACTGCTGCCGCTGCCTAAAAGCAATTCCTTCGTCCCAGAGAACAGAGATTTGAATTTCTGAACATTCAGATCTCTGTTCTCTGCCTTCGCCCGGCCCTGAATAACCCCCTACCTCCCCCCTATATACTCCCTCCCTAACTAACAAATTTTGAAACTATTTTTTTAAATTCCTTAAGTCTGCTTTTATACTTAATACTGTCGAAATTCAAGCACCCAGGTTATTAATTGCTTAAAGGGGAGTCTCTTCCTCAATGTAAATAAACGGTGAATTGTTATAATTTATATCTAGGTGTGGATCCAGAATGCAAATCAAGTCATGGCTCAGAGATAATAAAATTACCATGACTTATTATGTAATACGTTATTACGTAAACAGGCGTTAGGAAGTACTTTATGCATTATTGTTGCTAAAAATGTCAATTAGAGAAGTTACAACTCTCAGTAGTTACTACACTCATTCAATTTCTTAATACAGAATATATTGGATGGCTGAATGTAAATAAAAAACGTTACACCTGTTTGATGTTAAACTATGTGATTCCATGTGACCTTGTATCCTAATTATTTAATTGCAGCTAAGTTTGGTATGCAGTGCTATTTAACCAATCAGTTAATTAATCATAATATTGATTTTTTTAAAAGTACACTTACTTCTTGGTTGGCCGACGAAGTGGCTCTGATTCGAGACGCCAACTCTTCCTGGAATTTTGCAGGCCATAAAACTTCAGTTACAAGCCCAGAAGTCAGTCCTTCTGTGGCAGTCAACTTTTTACCCGTGTACAACATTGCATGCGACTATACAGGTGATAAATAATAAATGTCCCATATAGTTTTTCAAAGAACTATTACAAGCTGTATCACGTGGAGGAAATACTTATATTATATAATTAGTGAGACTTACAAGTCGATTTTTAGGAAATAATTGAAGACATTCTGGTAAGTATCCATTTTTTCCGTAGCTGGTTTGGAAAGTGGCCTTGTCTGACGCGTAGACAAGGTCAAAATACCCAAGAATCAAAACGCCGAAATCAACAGCATCCCCACTGACTCCAGCTACAAGGAGCTTCGGATAATTGATCAGGGTTTTTAGTAAAGTGCTGTTAAAACGTAATTTTTTTCAAGAACATTATTATTACAATGCTACAAATGGTGCACAAATGGTGGGCATCTAATTATTTTTTATATTTTCTTTCTTCATACACAAATTCTTTAAAATTTCGATTTTTTTTATAGAACTTACTCAAGGCAGGCTATCATTGAATCAGCCATAGACTCTCGTAAGCTATCATCAGTCTCCGATCGGATAGCCTCTATGTCCAGACCCTGGATGAAGTAATCACAGGTTGTGGACACTTGGACAACAGCCACTTTCTCGTCCAATTTTAAACTGTTTAAAATGGATGTCAGACGGGATGAAGTCTGGAACATGAATCCACATAAAAAAACAGTATTATTTAACTATAATATGTAGATGTTTAACATTAAACGCTTCCTATTTTTTTTACACAGTTGTCTAACCGAAACCTATATATTAACACAAATCGTCGGTGAAGGATTCAATCCGCTTCACTCCATTCTTTTCGAGAAACAAAACCGGGGCCTTCTACTTTTCTTTAAAGGCAAAACCAATTCCTTCCTTAAGCTAAGACAAGTAAGCTCGGTGTTTTATTTAGATGGTAACAATACGAACAAGGGCCTTTTCTGGAAGTACTTACAGTAGAGGGAATTGGCATATCCGAACTCGAACATTTTCTACTTACACTGCACCGAAGCCATAGTTATAGTAAAAAGTCTGCAAAGCAGTAAAATACATCTTACCTTTTGTGAAAACTTTCAGTTTGACTTCCAATAACTTGTAATAGTAAAAAAATATTTTCCCACGAGATTCATTTCCTTGTAATTTAAAGTTTAAGCATTTAATAAAAAGAATGTTCACCTATTGCATCTGTTCAACTGTTACTGATTCGCAAGCCCTGCCTAAACATATACACTCTGTTTACACCTCTATGCTATGCGTAGTTATATACTTAAGTCATTCTTGATATATCATCTATGAAGAACCAAAATGACCTACATCCATCTTTAACTAAAAACAATATCAACTATCTACAAATATATAAAATATAACTTGAGAGCATTTAAATAAAACATTTTGCACTTTTCAAACACAAGGAATTAAAACATTTTGCACCTTTTCAAAAACATGGAATCAGAACATTTTGCAACTTTTCAAAAAAATGGAATTAGAACATTTTGCAAATTTTCAAAAACATGGAATCAGAACATTTTGCAACTTTTCAAAAACATGGAATTAGAACATTTTGCAACTTTTCAAAAACATGGGATCAGAAAATTTTGCAACTTTTCAAAAACATTAAAATAGAGTATTTTACGTTTATCAAAACCTCCTAATTAAGATTTTACGCATGTTTCTCATTTTGTTTTTATGACATAGCTCATTTTGATTGTAGCTTAAATTGGATATTGGGTAATTTTGGTTCTTCTCAGACGATATTTACTTTTAAGATCCGCATATGACTACATTAACTATAAATTGCAATTGCAAGACATCTACTACATCTACACCATTTATATTCTTGTGTGCCAAATGATTAATTTAGGAAAAATATTGTTATTATTTTATCATGTAAACATAATCCGTTTATAACAAAATTGTGAAACGTATACTGAGTCCTTTGGGCTATCGTCGTTGGACGACAGTGTCAAGTTTATTTTAATAAAGTTGTCTTTCTCTCTATAGGATTCGTAAAGAATTACTATGACAAGTTTACATTTTCAATCATTTCATTTTTTTTTAAATATAATTATATAATAGGGGGGTGGTCAGTTGTTCCATGGTGGCGAAAAACATAGCAATGTGTTTAGCCGCCATGGTTCGTTCATATTCTATCTGTAACTTAATTTAATAAGACAAAATAGTAGGGGACGATTTGATTGGTAAGCAAAACTAATCGTAAGAAAATATAAAATATAATTAGGACTAACCTGCGTATTGAAAGTAATAGCTTCAGCATCAATAGTAATGTAGCCAACGGAATCATGAATCCGAACTTGCACTAGATCTTCCGCAGATGACTGAAGTGGAGCTAAAATAAATAAATCGTTCAGTTGTAATAATTTTGTATGTGATTCTGACTGGCGAACATTTTAATAAATCTTGGGGTGAAGGTGGGTAATTGTGGCCGGTGTTCTAACTGAGGCCGGCTGATTAAATTCGTATAAGTAGAAAACTTTTGAAACTCGAAGTTGCAGAATCAGTAGATGGACACAATTTAAATCAATTTCTAATAAAAAACAACCAGGCAATAATTTACGTTGTTCACATAAACTACTGATGGTGAAGAGTGACGGGAAAATTATATTTCCTCCCACTACTTACAGTCTAAAATATAAAAATCCATAGAATTATCTATATGGATAGAATGAAAAAGAAAGCACAATATTATGGAAGTGTGAAAATAATCTTTATGAAACAATAATTAATCTAACCATTCATTTGAAGGGGGGATGGACTCCTTGATGAAAAATTAAAATTGGAGCTTGAACTTCTCCTCCTAATAATTTTGGATGAAGGCCCTTCTGCTGCTTTCTTCTCATCTTTCTGTTCCTTTTGTTGCTGTCTCCGATTTTTAGATTTGAGTCTCAGTGAAACTTTATTGAATAATTTAGTTTTGGAACTGTCACGAACTTGATTGATGACCATGTCACGATTTTTCTGAAGTTCACTCATTTTTTCCTTCTTGGAGGCTGGAGACCCGGAACGTGCTTTTGGACCCATCAATATTTTAACTGTCCCTTCATCCATTAACAACCGATCCAACTCTGACCTAGTATTTCGCTTCTTCCTCTCCTTCCGGCCTGATGTGGATGTGGTAGGAGCAGCATTTGGATTTTTAGCTGATGATGATGATGATTCAGTTGTGCCATTTTCATTTTGTTTTGTTGTCTCAGTGGAGACCGTATCCATTGGTTCAATCTCATCTTCATCCTCATCACGCTCCGCTTCCTTTTTAGAAAAGGCATTTCTGGTGGCTCTCGTAACTCGTGTCTCTGGTTTCTTTGGATTTGGTTTGGATTCTTCAGGTTGTTTCTGTCCTTCAACAACAACAACTGCTTCGACACTGCTGTCCAAGGAACTGATTTCTTGACTACTGTCAACGAGTGACTCTCCGTCTGCACTCTCAATCACGGAGATGGTCAATTCCGGAGGTTCTGCTTCGTACTCTACTTCCGGTCCCGCTAAAGGTGAATTACTTGTCACTTCAATTGTTAACTTGTGAGGGGGGAGATCGTCGTCAACGTCAACAGAGTCATCATCATCATCATTGTGTGTAGTTCCGTCAATTCCATTGCTATCTCTCCCACTACTACTATTAATTTGCTCGGATTCCGGTTCCGGTTCCGGTTCCAACGTGAGGGTGGCAGTGGCAGTGGTAGGGGCAGAGGAAGTATGGATAGCTTCTTTGAGAACTGAATTAACTTGTGTCGGCATATCCTCTATTGACGTTGTGAGTCTTGGTTCAGTATCCAATGATTTCCCATTTGTTTCCATAATTAATTTGTAAAAACTACAAGGTAATAGGAGGAAGAAACGAACTGATACACAGGATACACTTGAACGCTTCAACTGAAAGCTCTAAAAACATGAAATATACTAATATTATTAAACAAACTAGACTATTATTATTCTTTGACTGTACGTTGGTATTGGTATTGTTTTTTTGGTTTAAGTTCGTTATTGGCTACTCCTTCGTTCTTGTCTGTTTAAGGTAAGTTTGGAGCAAGTCTCTTCCCTTACTTCCCTATTACAATTTCAAGTAGTCAGTCTTCTTGACTATTTCTCCTTTTGTCGTCTCAATTGTGAATGTGAACAGTGTGAAGTTTATTATTTTTATTAAAGGATGTGTGCCGTGACCATGTAGAGGTGATGATGTTTGCCGCGGGAATTTTTAAAGAAAATTAACTTGTAGCACTAATCACACACGGACACTTTCAATACTTTCCAATATTATTCCACAGTGGACCAGTACACTCACTACGAATCGTCCATAAATGATGTAATTATCTAGGTGGGTGGGTCCTAAAAACCTCTCCATTTAAGGCAATGTTAAAAAAGTTGTCATTCTATATTGTTAGGGTGGGTGGGTTTACCTGAAAATCTCAACTTCATTTATGGAATCATTTATGGACGATTTCCTACTCATTTCACTTCTTCCCAGCATTATACCTGCGAATAATGTCTTCAGTAGAAACATGGAGTGCCCACCTTTTACTTTTGCTACAGTGCAGTTGCAGCAAAATCACGATTTAATCTGCGAACTTCTCTCCCACTTTACATGCTAACACTACAATAATTACTATTAAATATGCCATTAATAGTAAGAATGGAGCAGGGCTGGATAATAAGGCCAGAAAAGGCAGCCCTCGCTGTCTGAATTTTCAAACAACAATGTAAATGGAACATTTTGAACTTTTCAAAAACATGTAAATAGAACATTTTGACTGTTCAAAAACATGCTCATGAATGTTTTTGCCCATTTAAAAAACATGGAAATAAAATATTTTCCACTGTTTTCTTATATATACTTTTTTTTATAAGTAAATAAAATATTTTGAAATTTTCAAAAATATGTATAAAGAATATTTTGACTTTTTAAAAACATGCAGATAAACATTTTTGTGCATTTCAAAAACATGCAAATAAACATTTTTGTAAACAAAAACATGCAAATAAATCATTTAACACTTTTCTCAAAACATGCAAATAGAATATTTTGCACTTTTCAGAGTCAAATAAAAAGAACATTTTGCACTTTTCTAAAAAACGTAAATTACATTTTGATTTTCCCAAGAAAACCATCAATAAAATCGAAATGGTGGTTTTTGTATGAAACAAATTGCTGCCTATGAAATCACCAAGCAGACAAAAACAAAAAAATAGTAAACTGGGCTCCTCCCAAAAGTACCTAGTCCCCTTACGATTGCAGTGCTGCGTCCTTTAAATAAACTGTAAAAGGCTAGCGAGCCAACCAGAAGGGACTTAAAAGTTTTCATTCTTAAATTCAACAATTAGTTAATGATGTTGGGAGGTACTTATTTACTATTTTTTTGGTTTTGTCTGCTTGGTGATTTCATGATTTTTAAAACGTAATTCCTTCGTCTGGCCCTGGAATGAAGTGTCCTCCTTGGGCTATATTACAGTGCATTTTGCACAATGATGTATATGCAGCACTAATGAGATGTAAGTATGTAAGCCATTTTTGTGATTTTCAGTATGGAATTATTTGACTTTATTTACAAATGTTTTTTTCATTTGTTGTACTTCTTATAATCATTTTATAAAGTTAATCTAGGTAAGTATATATAGGTATAGCTACAATTTAAACGATGCACTTACAAACAAATTTTATAGATTATTATGAATATTTTATCCTTTTGTTTTTTTTCCTCTTAAATAATTATACAAATACAAATTGGTATCATAATTCTATTTTAGTACAATTATTAATGGCTATTATGCTCATTGAATATAAATCAGTTATTATAATATTATGGTTATATAGTAAATTTGAATTAAAATGTAAACTCAAAGTTTAGCAGACACAGTCATCTTGTATGGATGCGTCGTCCGATGCCTGAGTCACTTGAAAACTAGATTCATCCAGATGGAGCAGGTCATGTTTAGATTTGACTTGTGTACTCAGAGAGTAGGCAATTGTGTTAAACATTTCTTCGATGCCCTCATCAGTTCTGCACGATGTTTTAAAATACCTGTGCAGGGAAATATATTATGAAAATATTGAGATGTTAATAACGCTTTCATTTGTAATACAAGAATGCTCTCAATAAATATAGAATGCATAATAATGTATTATATGAATTCTTACCCTGCGATACAATCACTTGCTTCCTCACTAGAAAAATTAAAAAATTAATAAAATCAATAATTATTAAATCCCATGTTTCAGTTTGGAGCGTAAAACCATCATAACAATGTTAAGCATTTATGAGTGACTTTTAATTAATGTATATAAATGCATAATAGTTAGGTTATAAAATCTAGAATGCGAAATAATAATTTTTCCGCCAGTATAATTTTTAATTCGTAAGTACTCTCAAATTAAGTTCAATAAAAAATCCTGCAAGGTGTCCAAACCCTCTCTTGTGTACTATATCGATTATCTTATCACATTATGGAAATTCAATAAGTTGCGTTGGCCAAGGGACATACATACCAATCTTGAACGATGTTTACTGTTCGAAAACATTTGTCAAAGGCAATTCGTTATATTGTGTAAGTAATTCCTACAAACAATTTTTAGTGTGTATTTCATATAGTTTAAGCATCCTATATGATGTTCCTGTGTGTCGAACTGTCGACAATTAACAAGGGCAATAAACCAATGTGATAAAAAAAAATCTGTAACTGTAATGTATGTAAGTACTTACTCACACGTATACCGGGTATATAATATTAGGAATGAGAAGGTAACTAAGGCTATCAAAAAACCTTTATGGCATGACGCATACATGAAATAAAAATCTCTCACCAAAATGCATCAATATCCTGGTCCGAGACCTGTGGTTGAATGTCACATTTATTGCCACATAAGAAGATGCGTGCGGTTTCCGCGTAAGTGACCACTTCAAGGAGATGCTGCGAAAGTGCATGGAAGGAGTCACTATTATCTAGAGAAAAGACGAGAAGAGCGGCCTCCGAGTGTTTGTAATAGCTGGATGTAACGGAGGCTACCCGCTCCATCCCACCCGTGTCCCATAGTTGCAGCTGTTGGTTAAAGTCAGCAAAAATGTTTCCCAATTTTTAATTTACAATAATGATTAATTAAATACACACAAATAACCTAACAACCCTTACTAAATCCTTAGATTAATACTTTAATATTACGGTTTACGGTTTATATGATTTTAAATCACAAAATATGCTTTTGTGTGTAAAAAATTACTTTTATATTATGCTCTTGGAATGGTTTGGCATAGAAATCAAGACCCAGGGTTGATCGTTTTGAGTTGTCCAAGGTGAAAGTGTTGGTGGCAAAGCGACGGAAGATAGAAGATTTCCCGACTCCGTACTCCCCAGTTAAAATAACTTTAACCTCTGGGGTAAGCGCTCGGGCCATTTCGGCCAACTACCTTTTTCTTTTGGTCTACACAATCTTTTTGAACTCTCCCGCCTCTAATTTCCCATGGAATTGGCTCCTGAGACACATTAAATTGATTAGGAGCTCTTCACCCGCGGATCTTCTTCTACTTTGTAGGGCATGGGATGGAATTTTATGTGAAATAAAGAGGAAGGAAAGTGAATATCAGACTGATAAATTACACACCACAGATAGGGAAGACTTACTAGTGTGTCTCTCTTTGTACTTACACTCCATCCATCCACAACGGACTGCGGACACGATTCTACTCGGAATTCAACGATCCTTCCTTGTTTTTGGGATCGGAAACTTTTGTAAATGCTTCGTGTAACACACACACACACAACTGAATTACTGTCTACTCTGTTTTATGAATAATCGAAACAATTATATGTGTAAGTATTTACTTGGCATCCTTATGTATTTTTGCACGGATTTACACTTCCACCTTTCCACTACTGCTTGGGTTGAATCTTTCTCTCTATAATAATTTGTAAGTGGTACGCTATAAGAAAGGAACTGTGGTGTACTAACGAGGAAATAGTCACAACCTATAAGTTCAAATTTCCACCTCGTATTTTTTTCTGAAAAGAGCACGTCAAAAAAGTAAGAATGGCTTAAGAACTTGTGTCGAATGGGCATCTTTGCTCGCTAAAAGATTTTTTTTGAAAACATTAAATTGCCTATGTTAATTAAATGGACGCTTTATTTAAATGACTATTTAGGTTTTTAAATGTGGCTCCAAGCTACATTTTTAATCACATTCCAATAAAATTTAAGTTTTTTGATTGTTATGATATTGCCTTATAAGTAATTATTGTGATTTTGAAAATTCGAAAATTTCAAAGTTTGTCAAAAATACCTCATTTAATAACTTAATGTAATGATTTAACGATCCTTATATTTATGTTTTAGAGAAAAAAATGTTTTTCGAAAAACTTTAATATTTTCGAATTTTCAAAATCCCAATAATTACTTATAAGATAATATCATAACAATCAAAAAAACTTAAATTTTATTGGAATGTGATTAAAAATGTAGCTTGGAGCCACATTTAAAAACCTAAATAGTCATTTAAATAAAGCGTCCATTTAATTAACATAGGCAATTTAATGTTTTCAAAAAAATCTTTTAGCGAGCAAAGATGCCCATTCGACACAAGTTCTTAAGCCATTATTACTTTTTTGACGTGCTCTTTTTAGAAAAAAATACGAGGTGGAAATTTGAACTTATAGGTTGTGACCATTTCCTCGTAAGTAAGTCGTTAATGCAATGCAATGGATTCTTAATCGTATAACTTGTTCAGCATTATGTGCGTCCGCGTCCTATAAGGCCTGCCTGCATTTACTTAATAAAATAAAATAAGCTTTGTGATTCGAATAGTCTTTTTTTTCTTACATATCGTCTGTAAAGAACCAAAATTACCCATGTCCATTTGTAGCTAAAAGCAATATCTACTATCCACAAAAATATTGAAACATGTCTTGAGAGCCCTTTTGCCCTTTTCAAACTCATGGAATTAAAACATTTTGGACCTTTTAGAAAACATGGAATTAGAACATTTTGCACCTTTTCAAAAACATGGAATTAGCACATTTTACACATTTTCGTAAACATGAAATTAGAAAGTTTTGCACCTTTTCAAAAACATGGAATTAGCACATTTTGCACCTTTTCGTAAACATGAAATTAGAAAGTTTTGCACCTTTTCAAAAACATGGAATTAGAACATTTTGCACCTTTTCAAAAACAAGGAATTAGGACATTTTGCACCTCTCCAAAACATGTAAATAGGACATTTTACATTGTTGAAAAACATGAAAATAGAACATTTTACATTTTTCAAAAACTCTTAATTAAAATTTTACGCATGTTTCTCATTTTGTCCTTATGACATAGCTCGATTTGATTCTAGCTTAAATTGGATATTGGTCATTTTGGTTCTTCACAGACGATATATTAGTTTATAATAAGTATATAAGCTTTTGCGCATATTTACTTACAGGAATTAAATCTAACATCCCATCGCAGCGTATCATTTCAGATTTTATTTAAAAGTACATACTTACATTTTCGTCGTTTTTATTCTGGTTCAGGGCACACCATACTTGGGAAGATGGGATTGAAGTCTTGCTAAGTTTCTAGTTAGGCTAGGTTCTTTCATGTTCATAAACTACACTTATCCCTCCAAAAACAAGCTCGAGAGAGAGCTTTACTTTTTTTGGTGACACTAATGGCAAGTGCAAGCAGGATTTACCAGTTTCCACAATTTTTTTTAGTTTTCATAAATAATGCATAAGTGTCGTATATTCTTCTAACTACAGGAATATTATATCTGCTATGGCTTTATAAAAGTATGTAGGTAGGTGCGACAGGAAAAATGCCCTAACATTTTTTAGATATATGTAATTATATGCACAATTTGAGGATGGCAAACTGCGTGATATGATATTAGAATTTCTTCTTCTTAAATAAAATAGCATAATTATAGACACTACGCATTGCATTGGAGAAATTCATCAGTTAAATAAATAATGACTAGAACTCTGTGTATGTACTGCTTTGGCTTCTTATAATTGCAAAAGCTGATTTTTAAAAATAGATACACACATTCCATGTTAAAAAAGTATGAGGATTTCAAACTATAGCTCTGTGTAGATTTGTGGATTGCTAAAAAATAATACAAAAGTAATTTCGGGATTTCTTTATTTTATCTGTATTAAACTGTACATAGTCTCAGAACCAAAAAGACCAGCTTGACGAGCTCCGAGTTCTCAAGTAACAAAAGTGTACAAGTGACGTCCTGGTTCCTGGCCCTAATTGAGTACGGAGCAATATGCAACGGAAAATTAAGAAAAACGGAAATGAGAATACGTGTATATATTTTTGTAAATTTTACCAGGAAGATTTTACTGATTTAGCCGTTAAAAAATCCGTAACTGAGATTATGTTATGTGGTTTTCATGCTCAACTTTCTGCTAATTTTGAGCTCACAGAGACCATGGAATTCCAGATAGTTTCTGAGATGTACTCAAACTCAAAGTAGGTAGGTACATACACAGACTCCCAACCCAACAGGGCATCGCATCGGTTCGGTATGACTATAGAAGTTTTTTGGAGACAGACGGAGCAAAACTAAAACCGTGTTATTCACTGATTTAAGCGTTTTCGTTCTGGTTCCCATTAAGTCACATGTGTAAATCCTGAAGACATTCCCTATACCAATGTACACAAGTACATAGGGCATGCAGAATCCAGACCAGAGCACACATCCCATATACATATATTTCTGATATATGGCCCTGGTTTCATTAGAATATTTAAACATTTTAAAACCCCAGGAGAGTGTCTAATATTTTTGAATATTCGGATTTCGATATCAAAGAGAGAGAAAAAAGATTTAATGAAAAATGTAAAACCCGACAAGACCGACGACGGATGTGGACTGTCTCAATTATACGGAATGGAAGGCATTACTACTATATTTATTTACAGCGGCAGACTTGACTTTGAAAATAAGACTTGTACTACAGCATAGGTCAAGTTGCCCATTACACGGCCAGTGGGGATGATTCAAGTAATTTGACTAGACAGTCATTTCCCTACATCATTACCATTGTTGGTCTATACATGTAAAGTTCAAAATCTTCATTGTCCTTATTACATTTTACATGGAGATATAAAAAGCTAATTTCACTGAAATATAATAGTTGCATATACCGTATACCCATCTGCATGCTGCTGCTCAGTACAAAAGAAATGAATTATTTTTATTTTTCTTAATAATGGGCAATCAACGCATCGCATTGCGCTGCGCTGGTTGCATTTCTCCAAAAACATAAACGAAATTAAATATTTTTATTTGGAAAATATTGGCAGAGATGACTTAATAGATGATGAATTTTGGAGTGGTTTACTATCATGTAGTAATAGACACTTAAAGTCATAATAGAATCAACTGAATTATTACTGTCCCATGCATTCGCTTCCGTGATTTCAGCAGATATAGTAAACCGTGAGACCGTAACCGTAAATTATATGGGCAATAATTGTAAAAATCCGATTAAACTTATCAGTATTCCAAAATATGAATCGTCATTTATGGGATAATACGCAGTGTTGCACATACGGGGGGCGACAAAAGGTGATTAGCAAAGCATATATCAGTATAGGTAATAAAAAGTTGATGATGGAGAGCAAAAATGTATAGTACATAATAGCAATATATATTTTGGTCGTGTGTGCATCGCTTTTTAGTGTATCAATGTTGTGTTGGCAATGGCTTGTCTACCTACGCTACTTTACGTGACTACGCATAGCAGTTTCTGTTTTTTGGCGTTTAGAGTTATAGTGTTGGCGTTTCCGTTTACACTTTAACGTTTGAGTGACTTGTACTTGCAGAGCAACAGCAACAGCTTGAGCACTGGATTTTTCTATCGTGGGAAGAAAGTAGCTGAGTCAGATATAAAATATGACAGAGTAATCAACATCAACACTAAACCAATAATGCTTCAACTACATGAAGAGATGCATACGAATATCCTAGGCTGAACATTATAGATTTAGGTTTATAGGTTTACTTTTTAATTCTTTTTTAGCATTTTTCAATATAGCATGTAGAATGTTGTAGAATAGATAGGAAGATGCATGCACCGTATTTCCTCCAATAGTAGACGGGCCTATAGTGGGTGATGGGTCTGTAATAGTAGACTGGTCTGGGAGGTCTGAGTTTGGGTAGTAGACGGGCCAATTTAACACACTATTATATGGCAGGAGACAGGCCTGCAATTGTAGACTGGTAATTTGACTAGTAGACGGGTCTTCTATTGTAGGAAATACGGTATGGAGATACATGCGTCCAAGGAAACTGACTGAGTGAGATGCTGAAGTTTTTGGTTTCTGCTTTCTCTCGTACATGAATTCATATCCTTCATCCTTCAATCCTTCACACTTCACATCCACATCTCTATGAAATTGCACACCCAACTACACGGAACCATACACGACCAAATACCAACCTAAAGGGAGCATATCTGTAGTAGGTAGTTCAAGATCGTGAGCGTTTATTATATTTGATCGCAATCCCATTTTCCAAACCTTGAGAGCCTCTTGTGCATAACATGAACATGCATATCCTGGTTCTGGTCTTCGTCCTGGCCCTATAGCAGTACTACACACACATAAAATACGACAATTATTATTAATAATATACACCGAATACTGATCCATCTTCATACCGGTACCGGTGCCGGTACCAGGGTGGCAACTGCCAGAAAATATGTCGCAATCCATCTGACTTCTTCCATTAACAAGCACAGGGCTGCTTCCAAGACGGGATGTGAGTAATATTTTCATGCATAAACATTACACCTATTAAGCTCCTATGCATTACCATTACCATAACCATTACCTTCTCGTGCGTCTCTTTCTTTACTGGGCACTCATCTCAATCCTTATACAATACACAGCTGAGCTACTAGCTGTAGTATATGCTACTAGGTACCATTAAATAAGCCATAGCTGGACCTGCATTCTAGGACTATGAAAGACAAAGCTGTTTCTCAATAACATCTTGTATATCGTCTGTGAAGAACCAAAATGACCCATATCCAATTTAAGCTACAATCAAAATGAGCTATGTCCTTAAAACAAATTGAGAAACATGCATAAAATGTTAATTAAGAGTTTTTGAAAAGCGTAACATGTTCTACTTATTAGATTGTTTCGAAAATAGCAAAAGGTTTGATTTACAAGTTTTTGAAAAGCGTAACATGTTCTACTTAGATTGTTTCGAAAATAGCAAAAGGTTTGATTTACAAGTTTTTGAAAAACTGCAAAATGTTTCATTTACACTTTTGAAAAAATGCAAAATGTTCCATTTACACGTTTTTAAAAAACTGCAAAATTTTCCATTTACACGTGTTTGAAAAACTGCAAAATGTTCCACTTACACGTTTTTGAAAAACTGCAAAATGTTCCATTTACACGTCTTTGAAAAACTGCAAAATTTTTGAATTACATGTTTTTGAAAAATTGCAAAATGTTTGAATTACACGTGTTTGAAAAGTGCAAAATGTTCTATTTACATATTTTTGAAATGTGTAAAATGTTCTATTTAAATGCATTTAAGATACATTTCAATATTTTTGTAGATAATTGATATTGTTTTTAGCTAAAAATGGATATGGGTCATTTTGGTTCTTCACAGACGATATAATATATAGTTGTGTTGTGGGCGGCTGCAGCAGCTACTTCTGTTCTGGAGGCACTATATCATGGTTATACGCACAGTTGGACGAATTCAAAATTGGCCACAGAGTGAAAGGTGAAAGGATGACAAGGATATTTTAAAATTATTACATTTCAACATGACTGAGAATGAGGGAGAGGCAGGGGAAGCGGGGAACAGGGAGGGAGACATACCTAATTATGCTTTGATGGCATGAAATAAAATATGACTTTGACTATAGTTTAGCTAAATCAATGAGAGTCTTTAATAATAATCACCGCTGTCAGTCTCTGCAATAATAACATAATATTCTTCCCTTTTAGTCCCAATAACGCAGCTTTCGTGTCACAATTTTATATTTTTAAACCCATCTCTCTCTCTCTCTCTCTCGTTTCCCATTTTACCAGTTACCTACTGTAGCTGGCTGTTCGAGTTGGATTTTGAGTTGGAGGTGAAAGTTATGAGTAGCTCCAGTAGTATCTTAAAATAAGAATGTAAACAAGGTAATTTGCGGGCTTTTGAATTGAAAACTTATTTTTTTTACTCGGGACCTAGGATCTTTTTAATTACGTATGTAATATTCCGCGTTCCATGATAAGTCAAGCCAAAAGCCAAAGGAAGGAAAACCTTCCAAAATTGCAGGAGAGAATATTATATGATTTGATATGGCATTGAGGAAAAAATGTAACCTAAGCTGTGAAGTTTCCGTAGTTTGATGATTCATCCCATATAGTATATCCGCTCCCATATTTCTTCAACTTTGCTCTACACCATGGCGCCTTCACAAGATGATTCTTGGTATTAAATAATAGAAAAAAGAAACTCACTGCATAGCATCTGCATAACTCATCCTCGTCCTCACCCCACCCACTAATATTTCAGATACATACACATAATTAAACTTTACTCTTCTTTCCATGACATAACAATATTCACTTCACAATATTTCCTCCAAGAATTCGAAAATCCAAATCCAAGGAGTAGAATGAGAATTTTAACCGTATTTCCACCAATTCCATGTACCTATTCTAAGAAGGAATACGTGTTAATGAGCGTTATGTAAAAAAGCTCAAATATTTTTATATATTTTATGAAATGACGGAAAAAATAAATGACAGAAAGAAGAAATTGTTTCGTTATTTCCTGCACCTTTCCCACTGTCCCCGTCCCCGCCTGCCTTACATATGTATATAGGTACATGTATCTATCCAGATGATATGTCTCCCATCCCCATTCTGTCGAGTGTTGACTTCATGTTGACACCGTAAAGAAAAATCAGATTTAGACTTTGAAAAGAAGGAGAGAGGACACATCATAGGAGAGTTAAAAAAACAAGGAGATTAGCTAACTAAACTAAAGTAAGAGGACAGTTGACGGTATAGGACGACCAGAATAACTAAAACTAAAGGAAAACCATCAGATTAAAAAAAAAGAGAGAGGGGGAAAATTTGGGAAATAGGTAATGGGCAAATGAGCTCCTTGGCGTTGGTGGAACGTGTGTATGTGTGTGTGTATATTGTCATGCCTATGGAAAGTACAAAATAGCAATTGTTCGAGTCTTTTGCGATTAGTGCGGCTGGGGACTCAATAGAGAATTAGAAAATCCGTCCGTACGACTGAGTGACTGATCCTCATCAATTTATAATTAAATATGTATGCGGAGAAATAGTTAAAATAATGGAGAGAGGAACTATTGGATGGAGGAGAGCATGGATGAATGGATGGATAGGTGTGTGTTGCTGTTGGTGTTGGAGCCGGTGTCGGTGTCGGCGTCGGTGGTAGAGCCTGTTGCTCCTTTCCCCATATGCATGTACACATTTTCACATGGTTACAGATACGGAAGTTTTTTCTACTTTTTCATGCATGACCTGAATACCTATGATGATCAAAGCATCTGTTTCAAACTACTCCCATCACCATCATCATCCCATCTTGCCTCAAACTCTAAACTTTGACTTTGGGTTGTTAGGCTACGACATGGAGCATAAATACGACTCAGATCCAGTACCGTCACTCCACCACACGGATATACTCATATAGCCACCACTCACTCACACATTCACATTCTTCACCACGATCACAATATTCGGCATCGGCAATTCCCTCCTCAAACCACTCACCCAACTTATAACATCTAAAAGACAAAACAGACAAATCCCCACATGAAGCACAATTATAGCAAAATTTCGAGAGCATGCATCTCTATCTATGCAGACATTCATGGGAGGCTTATGAGTTGTGATTTGTTATGTGGATGATCTCTCGGATCGGAGAAGCCTATAGCACTGTGTACGTATACTCTTGAGTAAATATGCTTGGATTTGGATGACACGGGAGACAGGGTACAGAGGAGGAACACGCTGAAAAGAGTAAGTAAAAGTAAATGGTACTGCTCGGTCGGTCCGTCCGTCGGTTGGTTCGTTGTCGGTTCGGTCTTGAGTTCTTGAAAACTATTAATAGACGTTGACTGTATCCTCTACGTATCTCCTGTAGTCTTTTCCTATCTCTGATTTTGCTTGGAGTGAAGGCTTCTGGTTTGGGTACGGATATGGATACGGGCACGGGCACGGGTACTGGTGACTCGTAGTGCGGGTTTGTACTTAACTGGTCTTAGGACTATTTTGTATTATTTGCATGGGAAGTAAGTGGTGGTAGTAGTAGTGGTGCTGGTGCTGGTTCCTTAAAGGAAAAATAACATAGGTACTTTTAATTTTCTTATGGGAGGAAGGACGATGGGAAGAGAACGTTGCGAAATAATGTAACTACAAACACACACAACTCGAGAACATTTTTCCCCACAACGGAGCAGACACAGGCGGACAGACAGAGAGAAGGCTTAACCATCCATCCTCATCATGGAGTCTTCTGGTAATCATTTTAACTTCAAAAAAAATTTAATTAATAAGATTTTTATTCAACTCAAACTCTCTCTCTATCTCATACACGGCTTGCCTCTTCACAATCACAATAACACACTGGCTACACGCTACTACTTCTCCTACAATTACTTGTATAACAACACTATTATAGCTCCTGCTTACTACTACTACTACTACGCTTTGTGTATCTGTTTCATCTTTTCTGGTATTATCCCATTTCACTCGATCATATATTGTGTGTGTCTATTCGGATTATTCCACTCATTTTTGTTTCCTTTGCTTTTTTTTCATTTGTTGTCTTCTAGTTTGTGTGACAGTACGGTGACTCGGTGACTAAAGTACCTATCTCATCTTCTCTCATATTTACTCTCTCTCCTCTCTCTCACTCTCAACATATGCACACTTGTAAATACTTAAGCAGAAACCGAAATACTTGAAGAAGGATTCACCAATTTCGAATCCATTTCCGTAAGATTCGTAATCCTTAATTTCTCAAGACACTCTCCAAGTATAACATAACTCCAGAAATAAGGAATACAAAATATATAGAAACATCTCAAAAGCTTGAAAACGATAAAACATCACAGAGACAACGTACCAACTACAACTACAGATACCTACCTACCTACTTCCGCTACATTTTCGTTCGTCTACTACACGCTATTTCCTATTCTCTTTGTTGTTCTTCCGACTCCGGCTTTGAACGTAAGTTAACTGCGACTCGGCATCTTCCTTTATTACTCACAAAATCAGTATGCTGTGTATATAATAATATTATCTCTTCCCCCGTCTTCTCAGGTCTGCAGGCTTTCCCCCTTATTTTACTTTTAAATATTATATTTTCTTCCTACACTCCCAGAATCAACTTGGTATTTAATTTACGACTAAATAATGTTGTAGTTCTGTGTATCTTTTTAAATGTCATGTAAAGGACTCGTATAGGGAAACATTATATATAAAAAAGTGGAGGTATGACTATATAATTACCTACAGTATACGTATTTGTGTGCGAAAAGAAAACCCCCTCCCCCATCCACACACACACACAGGCACTAAAAGACAGACAGAGATGCTTGAAAGGACAGATGATGATTTCTCCATTTAATCCCTTCTATTTTGTTTACCTATAGATACTTGAGAGTACTTAAATACTTGAGACTACTTTGAAATGGAATGAAAAATGTGTTGTGGTTCTGAGTGTGTCATGAATTGAGTGTATATGTGAAGAACCATAAGTGTTATAAGTATTTTTAAGAGTGTATGCAATCTTTTTATTTTACATGCAAAAATATATAAGGAAATATGGATATGGGATTTGATAATTATTGTGACTGTATGTCTGTTTCTCTGTGGGTTCATCTGGAAACGTCTCTGAAATGATGTTTGGTTTGTGTGGTTTTGAAGGAAAGATGAGCAGGAGTATGTCTAGTAGTTGGAGCAGAGACAATACTCGACAACAAATACAAGACCGACAACAGGAGGAGCAGGAGGGACTCAACAACATCCACCACCACCACAACCAGGTGAGTTTAATATTCTATTTTTAAAATTTAAAAACTTTTCTTTCTTTTTATTTTATGGTTTATCCTCACTCACCAACTTATACTCCATTCTGGATATTCTTTTAATTCAATATTCTCAAAAACTCTCTATTTTTTTTCCACTCGTACGGGGTTTCTCAGCTCATTGTCATTACCACCATAACGTCCATTACCATTTCATTATTCATATATAATAATATTCTTCTTCTTATTATTATTACTTGTCTACATATTCATCCAAGCTAATTAAAAAAAAACTACTCATTTCAGTCCAAACTCCAAACTCCAATCCTATCTCATTCTCTATTCAAATCAACTGTTTCAGTCGTAATTCACAATCCTTATACTTCATACTTGTTTTTTTGTTCAACATTTTTTTTTCACTTTGCTCTCAGTTGTTTCTTTGTAATCCTATTTAGTCTTTTCTCTCTTCTCAAATCTCAACATATAAAAACTTTTCAAACTTTTTTTTAACCTAAAACAAAACAAAAAATCAAGCCCTTATATTTTAATTTTTTTTTCTACTCCATTTGATTGTTTCTGAGAATTTTTTCAGAGTTGCATCGATTTGTTTTTGTTTTCTCCCTTCGAATCAAATACTATTTTTGTTCTTCTTATTTATTTTTTCTTCTTTCCACTCAGAATATAGAGAGTAAACCAAAAAAAAAATATCAAAGCTAAAACCAAAAGACAAGATAATCACAAGATCAGAGCAGATCAGACATGAGATCAGAAAACAGAGACAAAAGTTAGGAGCACGTGCACCGATACCGACTATAGTCCATAGTTTACCTTAACTTGTTAAGATTACTACTACACTATCAGAGTAACTAGCAAGGAAAAATAAAGTAAACTTTCACCTTTTATATTTGCTACTGCCGTATCTTTCTTCTTGAGAATCTGTCTGCCTATCTCTTACACTGTTACCTATTCTGTCATTTTTTTTATTTCTCTCTCTGTCTCTCTCATCACTATATTTCACCCCATTTTCTTCTTTTCAACTTTTTTCAACAAAAAAATTCTTCATTTATCTGTGATTTTCCAATTACACGTTTAAACAAATTTATATATATATACTTATGATATAGAACGAAATTTACAGTATAATCCAAGGAAAAGCTATATATATAATAATAATAATTGTAATAAGAACAACTATATAATTTAAAATAATTTGTTTGGTGTGACAAAACATTGTGGGAGCCTGCTAATTGGTGCAAATATTATGTGATTTTTTTCAAGTGCCGACATTGTTTGCAAAAAATTCTTTAAAATGAATCCTGCATTTACCATAATGAATGGGGATCAAGTGTTCCACACAGACGATATTTCAAACTCGAAAATCAGTTGTAGAAAAACCAGAGAATTGTCCTTGTCTCCAAGTCACAAAATCATTAGTTGAGTGTAGCCAAGTTACTTTCGATGGTTTTCTTCTTCCCTTCTTCTACATACTTACTATATTCAAAGCTCAAAATATTAATAATTAATCGTTAATCATTGCAACTATAATCAATAATGCTTCTTCAATAATCTCGTTAGATTTGAAGGGACACGAAAGGGGGAAAGTTGACAGGGATTCGCTATAGTTCGTCCTCTATAGACAGTCGAGTCAGTCTCGGAAAGGAAGTAAATGTGTGAGTGTGGGTGTCAGTGAGTGAGTGAGTGAGTAAGTGAGTGAGTGAAAGTATAAAGAAAGTAGTCAAAATGCCTTTGAAGGGTAATTACTTTTTCCCATTTGTTCAAACTATAAGTGCTTCTGAGGTACGAAAGTTGGACAAGTGGGGTGGATTTCAAAGTCTTCGTCGTCAAGGACTTGACCAAAGTGAATTAGACAGTTGTCCTAAAAAGTTTTTTTGTCATATACAAGGTGAATCTTACAATTGGAATAGTTTTAGGGAGAAAGTTGATGGAAGAAATAGTGATATTGGCCATCAGCAATATGGATATGGAGTCCCCAACTTTGGAGGACTTGTTGTGGATGGCTACATAGAGCATGGACTTCGATCCGGTTTTGTTCGAGATATTTTATTCAAAGAGTCTGAAATAATCGTTAGGCTTCTCAGTGGTGATGTCGAATTTAAGTTGGTTGAAAAGGCTGAAGATGAACGACGAGTTCATCTGGGTATGGGATTTAAGAGGAGGGAGCCAAACCCAAAAGTTAAACTTTTTGAAATCAAGGAACAATTAGCACTAGATGCAGAGAAAAAATTATGCGAGAAAATTTTGCCAGACAGGGAAAGGGTTGAGAGGATACAATGTAGAATGCGAAGTAGAACCAGAGTTAAGGCAGCAGATTGGAGATCCAACAGGATTCTGCCAGACTCGGATCGTGTTCAGAGAATTCACTCCAGGATGAGGAGCCGTGAGAAAATTCGCGTTGAGAGTGAGTCAGTGAGCCGGTCGAGAGAAAGAATTTTGCCGGACAATTCCAAAGTACAGGAAGTGCAGAGTAGAATTCATAGTACGATAATATCGAGAAGTAATGAAGTCCGAGTTGATGTGAACACAATAGCTCCTGACATGGACAAAGTAGGAAGGATTCAAGCACTGATTAGTTTACAGGTAGAGTCCACCAGTGAGGAGATTGAGCAGATAGTTAGTGGGAGGGGTAAACAAGTTCCAGGCAGGAGAATTCAGATAGGGCAAGACGATATTTTCGTTCCGGGTAAAGTACTTGGCAAGACTAAGCGGTTTGTGGCGGGAGAGGAAATCGATGGAGAATTTGTACCAGGACAGCGTGGGGCAGATGGAACTTTTGTCCCTGGCCGTGTTGTTCTCATTGATGATGAATTTCAATTTATGCCCGGCGTTTTTCGGAATGGCGTCCTCGAGGTTGGTGAAACTGTCGAGACAAAAGATGGACACATTGCACTCGTGGGAAATCCTTTTGAGTCCCAGGCGGTAAGTCAGAGTAGAAACAAGTTTTGCGGCGGGTCTCGTAGTAGTGGGCTGGTTGCTTCTGCTGGTACTGCCGCTGTTGATGCTAGCCTTGATAGTCCAGACACTATTGTTGCCGCTAGTCGTAGAAGTCGCAGCCCTGAGTTTAAGGCTAGGCATGTCAATGGAGCTTCCGATACAGTCATAACAGCTAGTTTAGCGGCGACCGTTACAACACGTCTAGAAGATGATGATGGTCAGCCGGTGGCGATAGGTGTAGGTGACAAAGCAGCAGAGGACAGGCAGACGAAAGGGTTAAAAACTAAAGTCATAAATACTTCAAAGAACAATACAAACACAAATTCACAGTCCAACACAAACACTAATGTAACTGACGACATAGCAAACGCACTCACATTACAAATCACAGATGACGGATCCTTAAACGTACAAGCATCAGCAAAAACTGTGCAAACTTCGAAGTTGAAAGGCAACCTAAATCAAAAGCATGATTTGGAGGAAAATGAAGAAAATCTAAAACAGACCGGAAAGGAAGAATCGACAAAACCAAGAGGAAAATTGGAAATGCCTTCCTTCCAAACCAAAGAACAACAACAAAAGCAAGTGAATAAGCCATCAAAAATTTTAACTGACAGGTTCTCGAGTAAATCAAACCCAAATGATGAACATGAATTATTATTGGATGGCGCTCCTCGAATGACGATAATCAAAGGAGAAAACGAGGCCGTAGAGGAGAAAATTAAGCGAAAAACGAAGACAAATGTAGCGGGAACCACAATTAGAGGTGTTTCTGGCTCGAGTGCCGAAGAGGATAGTGACAGTCCTACAGTAGTAGAATCAATTTCCAAACCTTTGGCAGCACATAAAAAAGAAGACAGTGTACAACAAACATCAAGCGTAAACCAATCAGAAAAAATTTTGTCTAGAGAAGATCAAATTTCCGAAGCTAAAATTGTAGCCAAAAAGGAAACAACAACAGTAAGCAGTAAACTAGAAACAACAAAAGTCAGTATTACATCGTCCTCATCAGACACGAGTCAATCTGGAAGCGAAAGCAAACACATGGAAGAAAAATCAGATGTGTTTTTACAAGACAAAACGCAGAAAACCATTGAATCAACAAGTAAAAAATCATCTAGTCAGACGGTTATTGAGACCAAACAAAGTGAAACACGTGTAGATCTCCACAAAGAATTACATGAAGACAAAACAAGGTTGTCTGCATTGAATAATCCAGCAGCTGAAAATGAAAATGAATTTGATCAGTCCACATTAGATGATCTTTACAACTTTGATTCATACGACTCAAGTGAGGAGGATGAGCACCAAGATACAAGTAAAATGAAACTTAAGATAGGAAGAGTTAAGCGCCCACAAATGAAGGAAAAAAGTGATCAAAAGATGAAATCCAATGCAAAAATCGGAAAAGCAGACGGAGCTCGATTTTCCAATCTTTCCGATGGCGAAGAGGAGAACTACGAAAAGTTAAAAAAAGGAATTCATACCAAAATTGGCCAGCCAGGTGAAGCTAAGTCAAAGGACAATGGCGAGGGTAGTGGTCAGCAATTAAATGCAGTAAGAAAACTTGATAACAAAACACAAGACGGGACAGCTTTTAGTGAGGTTGAAAAATCGAAGCATGAAAGTGAAGATACCAAAAGCAAGAGTAAAAGTACCAGTCAACATGAACATGAAGATGCAGCATTACTCGAACATAACAGTAAAAGTGGACATAAGAAAACAGATAATGATACACCTAATGCACATATTACTCAAAAGGATCACATTAAAATCTCGACAGCCCGTGCCGATTTAGAAAAGATGTCTATTGTGTCCACTAAAGGTAGTAGTCAAGAAGCTAATAACAGAAAAACCGAACTACAAAGTACAAAATATTCATCCGCCAAAAACTCTACGGACGTCTTAGGAGCGGAGAAAACAGAGAAAGTAATGAAAAATGACGATAGATATAACGACAATGATGACATTATTACGTATGAAATTTCTGATGATGACAGTTCCAGTCAAAGTGATGCCAGTGGTGACAGAGATCAAACAAAGCCTAAGTTCAAGGTTCGAAAACTAGGGGCTCCAAAAATATCAAACAACAGTGACACAGACAAGCATATAAAATCTAAACCTACAATAGGAAAAGTTGAAAAAACTTCATTTTCACAAATTAATGCTGCTGAGGAACAAGCACTAACTTTGACGTCCGCTAAACAGAAAATCCAAACGAAAAATAATCAAGACAACGGAATTAGCAATAATAATGAAGCCAAAGGCGATACAATAATTGAAAATACCACAGCCCAGTTCTCTGAGACAAAGGAATTTAAAAATTCTGAAAAATCTGAAAGCCAAAGCACAGTGAGCAAAACCATAGAGAATAGGCAACAAATTTCTGCTCAAAACCGAAATAAAATGCAAACAACAAACAAAACCACTAAAGAAACCGAAACAAATACCAGCAAAATTCAAGACGTTTCAGATACAAAACCCGGGTCCACTATAACACAGTCGACCATAAGTACAACCGAAGTAGAAAACAAATACATGCAAGATGATGACGAATATGAATACAAAAATAGTAGCAAAGAAGACAGCAGCGACAATGATGTCGAATCACGCAAAAACAACACATCAACACCGAAAATGAAAATCAGCAAATTAAATAAACACGCAAAGAATGTGGAAATAAGTGAAACTACAAAACCCAGACGCATTGGCAAAATTGAAAATAAACCAAATAGTCAACTTGAAACTGAAAACACCATTAAACGTAAAGATGGTAGTACTATTAGTATACAAAAACGTTCCGATTGCACAACAGTTGCTCTGGGAGTTAACAAAGATGGAACTCCTTATGAAATTCGAAAAGCTGACGACGGTAGCACCTTTGAAGTCAGAAAACGAGAAGACGGCAGTACCTTTGAAGTACGTGTTCGTGAAGACGGTAGTCCGTACGAAGTACGAACACATGAAGATGGAACAACTTATGCAGTTGCCAGAAGTTCAGATGGCACCACATTTGAAGTCAGAACACGAGAGGACGGAAGTACTGTTGAAGTCAAATCTAGAGCGGATGGAACTAAAGTCGAGGTGAGAACACGAAAGGACGGCAGTACAGTGGAAATTAAAAAACGTCCCGATGGAACCATCACTGAAGTGGGGGTTAACAAAGATGGCACTGCTTGTCAAGTCAAGAAATCTGAGGACGGTAGCACACTCGAAGTGAGGAAGCGAGCTGACGGCAGTACCTATGAGGTCAAAGTTCGTGAAGATGGAAGCCCTTATGAAACTGTCAAAGGTGAAGATGGTTTAACTTATGCCGTGGCCACAAACGCAGACGGTTCTACAGTTGAGATTAGAACACGAGAGGACGGTACTACTGTGGAAGTCAAACGACAAAAGGACGGAAAGGCTCAAATTGTGAGAACCTTGGAAGATGGAAGTACAGTTCAAGTCAAAAAACGAGATGACGGCAGTACAGTCGAAATACAGAAACGTTCCGATGGCACAACAGTTGCTCTGGGAGTTAACAAAGATGGAACTCCTTATGAAATTCGAAAAGCTGACGACGGTAGCACCTTTGAAGTCAGAAAACGAGAAGACGGCAGTACCTTTGAAGTACGTGTTCGTGAAGACGGTAGTCCGTACGAAGTACGAACACATGAAGATGGAACAACTTATGCAGTTGCCAGAAGTTCAGATGGCACCACATTTGAAGTCAGAACACGAGAGGACGGAAGTACTGTTGAAGTCAAATCTAGAGCGGATGGAACTAAAGTCGAGGTGAGAACACGAAAGGACGGCAGTACAGTGGAAATTAAAAAACGTCCCGATGGAACCATCACTGAAGTGGGGGTTAACAAAGATGGCACTGCTTGTCAAGTCAAGAAATCTGAGGACGGTAGCACACTCGAAGTGAGGAAGCGAGCTGACGGCAGTACCTATGAGGTCAAAGTTCGTGAAGATGGAAGTCCTTATGAAACTGTCAAAGGTGAAGATGGTTTAACTTATGCCGTGGCCACAAACGCAGACGGTTCTACAGTTGAGATTAGAACACGAGAGGACGGTACTACTGTGGAAGTCAAACGACAAAAGGACGGAAAGGCTCAAATTGTGAGAACCTTGGAAGATGGAAGTACAGTTCAAGTCAAAAAACGAGATGACGGCAGTACAGTCGAAATACAGAAACGTTCCGATGGCACAACAGTTGCTCTGGGAGTTAACAAAGATGGAACTCCTTATGAAATTCGAAAAGCTGACGACGGTAGCACCTTTGAAGTCAGAAAACGAGAAGACGGCAGTACCTTTGAAGTACGTGTTCGTGAAGACGGTAGTCCGTACGAAGTACGAACACATGAAGATGGAACAACTTATGCAGTTGCCAGAAGTTCAGATGGCACCACATTTGAAGTCAGAACACGAGAGGACGGAAGTACTGTTGAAGTCAAATCTAGAGAGGATGGAACTAAAGTCGAGGTGAGAACACGAAAGGACGGCAGTACAGTGGAAATTAAAAAACGTCCCGATGGAACCATCACTGAAGTGGGGGTTAACAAAGATGGCACTGCTTGTCAAGTCAAGAAATCTGAGGACGGTAGCACACTCGAAGTGAGGAAGCGAGCTGACGGCAGTACCTATGAGGTCAAAGTTCGTGAAGATGGAAGTCCTTATGAAACTGTCAAAGGTGAAGATGGTTTAACTTATGCCGTGGCCACAAACGCAGACGGTTCTACAGTTGAGATTAGAACACGAGAGGACGGTACTACTGTGGAAGTCAAACGACAAAAGGACGGAAAGGCTCAAATTGTGAGAACCTTGGAAGATGGAAGTACAGTTCAAGTCAAAAAACGAGATGACGGCAGTACAGTCGAAATACAGAAACGTTCCGATGGCACAACAGTTGCTCTGGGAGTTAACAAAGATGGAACTCCTTATGAAATTCGAAAAGCTGACGACGGTAGCACCTTTGAAGTCAGAAAACGAGAAGACGGCAGTACCTTTGAAGTACGTGTTCGTGAAGACGGTAGTCCGTACGAAGTACGAACACATGAAGATGGAACAACTTATGCAGTTGCCAGAAGTTCAGATGGCACCACATTTGAAGTCAGAACACGAGAGGACGGAAGTACTGTTGAAGTCAAATCTAGAGCGGATGGAACTAAATTCGAGGTGAGAACACGAATGGACGGCAGTACAGTGGAAATTAAAAAACGTCCCGATGGAACCATCACCGAAGTGGGGGTTAACAAAGATGGCACTGCTTGTCAAGTCAAGAAATCTGAGGACGGTAGCACACTCGAAGTGAGGAAGCGAGCTGACGGCAGTACCTATGAGGTCAAAGTTCGTGAAGATGGAAGTCCTTATGAAACTGTCAAAGGTGAAGATGGTTTAACTTATGCCGTGGCCACAAACGCAGACGGTTCTACAGTTGAGATTAGAACACGAGAGGACGGTACTACTGTGGAAGTCAAACGACAAAAGGACGGAAAGGCTCAAATTGTGAGAACCTTGGAAGATGGAAGTACAGTTCAAGTCAAAAAACGAGATGACGGCAGTACAGTCGAAATACAGAAACGTTCCGATGGCACAACAGTTGCTCTGGGAGTTAACAAAGATGGAACTCCTTATGAAATTCGAAAAGCTGACGACGGTAGCACCTTTGAAGTCAGAAAACGAGAAGACGGCAGTACCTTTGAAGTACGTGTTCGTGAAGACGGTAGTCCGTACGAAGTACGAACACATGAAGATGGAACAACTTATGCAGTTGCCAGAAGTTCAGATGGCACCACATTTGAAGTCAGAACACGAGAGGACGGAAGTACTGTTGAAGTCAAATCTAGAGCGGATGGAACTAAATTCGAGGTGAGAACACGAATGGACGGCAGTACAGTGGAAATTAAAAAACGTCCCGATGGAACCATCACCGAAGTGGGGGTTAACAAAGATGGCACTGCTTGTCAAGTCAAGAAATCTGAGGACGGTAGCACACTCGAAGTGAGGAAGCGAGCTGACGGCAGTACCTATGAGGTCAAAGTTCGTGAAGATGGAAGTCCTTATGAAACTGTCAAAGGTGAAGATGGTTTAACTTATGCCGTGGCCACAAACGCAGACGGTTCTACAGTTGAGATTAGAACACGAGAGGACGGTACTACTGTGGAAGTCAAACGACAAAAGGACGGAAAGGCTCAAATTGTGAGAACCTTGGAAGATGGAAGTACAGTTCAAGTCAAAAAACGAGATGACGGCAGTACAGTCGAAATACAGAAACGTTCCGATGGCACAACAGTTGCTCTGGGAGTTAACAAAGATGGAACTCCTTATGAAATTCGAAAAGCTGACGACGGTAGCACCTTTGAAGTCAGAAAACGAGAAGACGGCAGTACCTTTGAAGTACGTGTTCGTGAAGACGGTAGTCCGTACGAAGTACGAACACATGAAGATGGAACAACTTATGCAGTTGCCAGAAGTTCAGATGGCACCACATTTGAAGTCAGAACACGAGAGGACGGAAGTACTGTTGAAGTCAAATCTAGAGCGGATGGAACTAAAGTCGAGGTGAGAACACGAAAGGACGGCAGTACAGTGGAAATTAAAAAACGTCCCGATGGAACCATCACTGAAGTGGGGGTTAACAAAGATGGCACTGCTTGTCAAGTCAAGAAATCTGAGGACGGTAGCACACTCGAAGTGAGGAAGCGAGCTGACGGCAGTACCTATGAGGTCAAAGTTCGTGAAGATGGAAGTCCTTATGAAACTGTCAAAGGTGAAGATGGTTTAACTTATGCCGTGGCCACAAACGCAGACGGTTCTACAGTTGAGATTAGAACACGAGAGGACGGTACTACTGTGGAAGTCAAACGAAAAAAGGACGGAAAGGCTCAAATTGTGAGAACCTTGGAAGATGGAAGTACAGTTCAAGTCAAAAAACGAGATGACGGCAGTACAGTCGAAATACAGAAACGTTCCGATGGCACAACAGTTGCTCTGGGAGTTAACAAAGATGGAACTCCTTATGAAATTCGAAAAGCTGACGACGGTAGCACCTTTGAAGTCAGAAAACGAGAAGACGGCAGTACCTTTGAAGTACGTGTTCGTGAAGACGGTAGTCCGTACGAAGTACGAACACATGAAGATGGAACAACTTATGCAGTTGCCAGAAGTTCAGATGGCACCACATTTGAAGTCAGAACACGAGAGGACGGAAGTACTGTTGAAGTCAAATCTAGAGCGGATGGAACTAAAGTCGAGGTGAGAACACGAATGGACGGCAGTACAGTGGAAATTAAAAAACGTCCCGATGGAACCATCACTGAAGTGGGGGTTAACAAAGATGGCACTGCTTGTCAAGTCAAGAAATCTGAGGACGGTAGCACACTCGAAGTGAGGAAGCGAGCTGACGGCAGTACCTATGAGGTCAAAGTTCGTGAAGATGGAAGTCCTTATGAAACTGTCAAAGGTGAAGATGGTTTAACTTATGCCGTGGCCACAAACGCAGACGGTTCTACAGTTGAGATTAGAACACGAGAGGACGGTACTACTGTGGAAGTCAAACGAAAAAAGGACGGAAAGGCTCAAATTGTGAGAACCTTGGAAGATGGAAGTACAGTTCAAGTCAAAAAACGAGATGACGGCAGTACAGTCGAAATACAGAAACGTTCCGATGGCACAACAGTTGCTCTGGGAGTTAACAAAGATGGAACTCCTTATGAAATTCGAAAAGCTGACGACGGTAGCACCTTTGAAGTCAGAAAACGAGAAGACGGCAGTACCTTTGAAGTACGTGTTCGTGAAGACGGTAGTCCGTACGAAGTACGAACACATGAAGATGGAACAACTTATGCAGTTGCCAGAAGTTCAGATGGCACCACATTTGAAGTCAGAACACGAGAGGACGGAAGTACTGTTGAAGTCAAATCTAGAGCGGATGGAACTAAATTCGAGGTGAGAACACGAATGGACGGCAGTACAGTGGAAATTAAAAAACGTCCCGATGGAACCATCACCGAAGTGGGGGTTAACAAAGATGGCACTGCTTGTCAAGTCAAGAAATCTGAGGACGGTAGCACACTCGAAGTGAGGAAGCGAGCTGACGGCAGTACCTATGAGGTCAAAGTTCGTGAAGATGGAAGTCCTTATGAAACTGTCAAAGGTGAAGATGGTTTAACTTATGCCGTGGCCACAAACGCAGACGGTTCTACAGTTGAGATTAGAACACGAGAGGACGGTACTACTGTGGAAGTCAAACGACAAAAGGACGGAAAGGCTCAAATTGTGAGAACCTTGGAAGATGGAAGTACAGTTCAAGTCAAAAAACGAGATGACGGCAGTACAGTCGAAATACAGAAACGTTCCGATGGCACAACAGTTGCTCTGGGAGTTAACAAAGATGGAACTCCTTATGAAATTCGAAAAGCTGACGACGGTAGCACCTTTGAAGTCAGAAAACGAGAAGACGGCAGTACCTTTGAAGTACGTGTTCGTGAAGACGGTAGTCCGTACGAAGTACGAACACATGAAGATGGAACAACTTATGCAGTTGCCAGAAGTTCAGATGGCACCACATTTGAAGTCAGAACACGAGAGGACGGAAGTACTGTTGAAGTCAAATCTAGAGCGGATGGAACTAAAGTCGAGGTGAGAACACGAAAGGACGGCAGTACAGTGGAAATTAAAAAACGTCCCGATGGAACCATCACTGAAGTGGGGGTTAACAAAGATGGCACTGCTTGTCAAGTCAAGAAATCTGAGGACGGTAGCACACTCGAAGTGAGGAAGCGAGCTGACGGCAGTACCTATGAGGTCAAAGTTCGTGAAGATGGAAGTCCTTATGAAACTGTCAAAGGTGAAGATGGTTTAACTTATGCCGTGGCCACAAACGCAGACGGTTCTACAGTTGAGATTAGAACACGAGAGGACGGTACTACTGTGGAAGTCAAACGACAAAAGGACGGAAAGGCTCAAATTGTGAGAACCTTGGAAGATGGAAGTACAGTTCAAGTCAAAAAACGAGATGACGGCAGTACAGTCGAAATACAGAAACGTTCCGATGGCACAACAGTTGCTCTGGGAGTTAACAAAGATGGAACTCCTTATGAAATTCGAAAAGCTGACGACGGTAGCACCTTTGAAGTCAGAAAACGAGAAGACGGCAGTACCTTTGAAGTACGTGTTCGTGAAGACGGTAGTCCGTACGAAGTACGAACACATGAAGATGGAACAACTTATGCAGTTGCCAGAAGTTCAGATGGCACCACATTTGAAGTCAGAACACGAGAGGACGGAAGTACTGTTGAAGTCAAATCTAGAGCGGATGGAACTAAAGTCGAGGTGAGAACACGAAAGGACGGCAGTACAGTGGAAATTAAAAAACGTCCCGATGGAACCATCACTGAAGTGGGGGTTAACAAAGATGGCACTGCTTGTCAAGTCAAGAAATCTGAGGACGGTAGCACACTCGAAGTGAGGAAGCGAGCTGACGGCAGTACCTATGAGGTCAAAGTTCGTGAAGATGGAAGTCCTTATGAAACTGTCAAAGGTGAAGATGGTTTAACTTATGCCGTGGCCACAAACGCAGACGGTTCTACAGTTGAGATTAGAACACGAGAGGACGGTACTACTGTGGAAGTCAAACGAAAAAAGGACGGAAAGGCTCAAATTGTGAGAACCTTGGAAGATGGAAGTACAGTTCAAGTCAAAAAACGAGATGACGGCAGTACAGTCGAAATACAGAAACGTTCCGATGGCACAACAGTTGCTCTGGGAGTTAACAAAGATGGAACTCCTTATGAAATTCGAAAAGCTGACGACGGTAGCACCTTTGAAGTCAGAAAACGAGAAGACGGCAGTACCTTTGAAGTACGTGTTCGTGAAGACGGTAGTCCGTACGAAGTACGAACACATGAAGATGGAACAACTTATGCAGTTGCCAGAAGTTCAGATGGCACCACATTTGAAGTCAGAACACGAGAGGACGGAAGTACTGTTGAAGTCAAATCTAGAGCGGATGGAACTAAATTCGAGGTGAGAACACGAATGGACGGCAGTACAGTGGAAATTAAAAAACGTCCCGATGGAACCATCACCGAAGTGGGGGTTAACAAAGATGGCACTGCTTGTCAAGTCAAGAAATCTGAGGACGGTAGCACACTCGAAGTGAGGAAGCGAGCTGACGGCAGTACCTATGAGGTCAAAGTTCGTGAAGATGGAAGTCCTTATGAAACTGTCAAAGGTGAAGATGGTTTAACTTATGCCGTGGCCACAAACGCAGACGGTTCTACAGTTGAGATTAGAACACGAGAGGACGGTACTACTGTGGAAGTCAAACGACAAAAGGACGGAAAGGCTCAAATTGTGAGAACCTTGGAAGATGGAAGTACAGTTCAAGTCAAAAAACGAGATGACGGCAGTACAGTCAAAATACAGAAACGTTCCGATGGCACAACAGTTGCTCTGGGAGTTAACAAAGATGGAACTCCTTATGAAATTCGAAAAGCTGACGACGGTAGCACCTTTGAAGTCAGAAAACGAGAAGACGGCAGTACCTTTGAAGTACGTGTTCGTGAAGACGGTAGTCCGTACGAAGTACGAACACATGAAGATGGAACAACTTATGCAGTTGCCAGAAGTTCAGATGGCACCACATTTGAAGTCAGAACACGAGAGGACGGAAGTACTGTTGAAGTCAAATCTAGAGCGGATGGAACTAAAGTCGAGGTGAGAACACGAAAGGACGGCAGTACAGTGGAAATTAAAAAACGTCCCGATGGAACCATCACTGAAGTGGGGGTTAACAAAGATGGCACTGCTTGTCAAGTTAAGAAATCTGAGGACGGTAGCACACTCGAAGTGAGGAAGCGAGCTGACGGCAGTACCTATGAGGTCAAAGTTCGTGAAGATGGAAGTCCTTATGAAACTGTCAAAGGTGAAGATGGTTTAACTTATGCCGTGGCCACAAACGCAGACGGTTCTACAGTTAAGATTAGAACACGAGAGGACGGTACTACTGTGGAAGTCAAACGACAAAAGGACGGAAAGGCTCAAATTGTGAGAACCTTGGAAGATGGAAGTACAGTTCAAGTCAAAAAACGAGATGACGGCAGTACAGTCGAAATACAGAAACGTTCCGATGGCACAACAGTTGCTCTGGGAGTTAACAAAGATGGAACTCCTTATGAAATTCGAAAAGCTGACGACGGTAGCACCTTTGAAGTCAGAAAACGAGAAGACGGCAGTACCTTTGAAGTACGTGTTCGTGAAGACGGTAGTCCGTACGAAGTACGAACACATGAAGATGGAACAACTTATGCAGTTGCCAGAAGTTCAGATGGCACCACATTTGAAGTCAGAACACGAGAGGACGGAAGTACTGTTGAAGTCAAATCTAGAGCGGATGGAACTAAAGTCGAGGTGAGAACACGAAAGGACGGCAGTACAGTGGAAATTAAAAAACGTCCCGATGGAACCATCACTGAAGTGGGGGTTAACAAAGATGGCACTGCTTGTCAAGTCAAGAAATCTGAGGACGGTAGCACACTCGAAGTGAGGAAGCGAGCTGACGGCAGTACCTATGAGGTCAAAGTTCGTGAAGATGGAAGTCCTTATGAAACTGTCAAAGGTGAAGATGGTTTAACTTATGCCGTGGCCACAAACGCAGACGGTTCTACAGTTGAGATTAGAACACGAGAGGACGGTACTACTGTGGAAGTCAAACGACAAAAGGACGGAAAGGCTCAAATTGTGAGAACCTTGGAAGATGGAAGTACAGTTCAAGTCAAAAAACGAGATGACGGCAGTACAGTCGAAATACAGAAACGTTCCGATGGCACAACAGTTGCTCTGGGAGTTAACAAAGATGGAACTCCTTATGAAATTCGAAAAGCTGACGACGGTAGCACCTTTGAAGTCAGAAAACGAGAAGACGGCAGTACCTTTGAAGTACGTGTTCGTGAAGACGGTAGTCCGTACGAAGTACGAACACATGAAGATGGAACAACTTATGCAGTTGCCAGAAGTTCAGATGGCACCACATTTGAAGTCAGAACACGAGAGGACGGAAGTACTGTTGAAGTCAAATCTAGAGCGGATGGAACTAAAGTCGAGGTGAGAACACGAATGGACGGCAGTACAGTGGAAATTAAAAAACGTCCCGATGGAACCATCACTGAAGTGGGGGTTAACAAAGATGGCACTGCTTGTCAAGTCAAGAAATCTGAGGACGGTAGCACACTCGAAGTGAGGAAGCGAGCTGACGGCAGTACCTATGAGGTCAAAGTTCGTGAAGATGGAAGTCCTTATGAAACTGTCAAAGGTGAAGATGGTTTAACTTATGCCGTGGCCACAAACGCAGACGGTTCTACAGTTGAGATTAGAACACGAGAGGACGGTACTACTGTGGAAGTCAAACGACAAAAGGACGGAAAGGCTCAAATTGTGAGAACCTTGGAAGATGGAAGTACAGTTCAAGTCAAAAAACGAGATGACGGCAGTACAGTCGAAATACAGAAACGTTCCGATGGCACAACAGTTGCTCTGGGAGTTAACAAAGATGGAACTCCTTATGAAATTCGAAAAGCTGACGACGGTAGCACCTTTGAAGTCAGAAAACGAGAAGACGGCAGTACCTTTGAAGTACGTGTTCGTGAAGACGGTAGTCCGTACGAAGTACGAACACATGAAGATGGAACAACTTATGCAGTTGCCAGAAGTTCAGATGGCACCACATTTGAAGTCAGAACACGAGAGGACGGAAGTACTGTTGAAGTCAAATCTAGAGCGGATGGAACTAAAGTCGAGGTGAGAACACGAAAGGACGGCAGTACAGTGGAAATTAAAAAACGTCCCGATGGAACCATCACTGAAGTGGGGGTTAACAAAGATGGCACTGCTTGTCAAGTCAAGAAATCTGAGGACGGTAGCACACTCGAAGTGAGGAAGCGAGCTGACGGCAGTACCTATGAGGTCAAAGTTCGTGAAGATGGAAGTCCTTATGAAACTGTCAAAGGTGAAGATGGTTTAACTTATGCCGTGGCCACAAACGCAGACGGTTCTACAGTTGAGATTAGAACACGAGAGGACGGTACTACTGTGGAAGTCAAACGACAAAAGGACGGAAAGGCTCAAATTGTGAGAACCTTGGAAGATGGAAGTACAGTTCAAGTCAAAAAACGAGATGACGGCAGTACAGTCGAAATACAGAAACGTTCCGATGGCACAACAGTTGCTCTGGGAGTTAACAAAGATGGAACTCCTTATGAAATTCGAAAAGCTGACGACGGTAGCACCTTTGAAGTCAGAAAACGAGAAGACGGCAGTACCTTTGAAGTACGTGTTCGTGAAGACGGTAGTCCGTACGAAGTACGAACACATGAAGATGGAACAACTTATGCAGTTGCCAGAAGTTCAGATGGCACCACATTTGAAGTCAGAACACGAGAGGACGGAAGTACTGTTGAAGTCAAATCTAGAGCGGATGGAACTAAAGTCGAGGTGAGAACACGAAAGGACGGCAGTACAGTGGAAATTAAAAAACGTCCCGATGGAACCATCACTGAAGTGGGGGTTAACAAAGATGGCACTGCTTGTCAAGTCAAGAAATCTGAGGACGGTAGCACACTCGAAGTGAGGAAGCGAGCTGACGGCAGTACCTATGAGGTCAAAGTTCGTGAAGATGGAAGTCCTTATGAAACTGTCAAAGGTGAAGATGGTTTAACTTATGCCGTGGCCACAAACGCAGACGGTTCTACAGTTGAGATTAGAACACGAGAGGACGGTACTACTGTGGAAGTCAAACGACAAAAGGACGGAAAGGCTCAAATTGTGAGAACCTTGGAAGATGGAAGTACAGTTCAAGTCAAAAAACGAGATGACGGCAGTACAGTCGAAATACAGAAACGTTCCGATGGCACAACAGTTGCTCTGGGAGTTAACAAAGATGGAACTCCTTATGAAATTCGAAAAGCTGACGACGGTAGCACCTTTGAAGTCAGAAAACGAGAAGACGGCAGTACCTTTGAAGTACGTGTTCGTGAAGACGGTAGTCCGTACGAAGTACGAACACATGAAGATGGAACAACTTATGCAGTTGCCAGAAGTTCAGATGGCACCACATTTGAAGTCAGAACACGAGAGGACGGAAGTACTGTTGAAGTCAAATCTAGAGCGGATGGAACTAAAGTCGAGGTGAGAACACGAAAGGACGGCAGTACAGTGGAAATTAAAAAACGTCCCGATGGAACCATCACTGAAGTGGGGGTTAACAAAGATGGCACTGCTTGTCAAGTCAAGAAATCTGAGGACGGTAGCACACTCGAAGTGAGGAAGCGAGCTGACGGCAGTACCTATGAGGTCAAAGTTCGTGAAGATGGAAGTCCTTATGAAACTGTCAAAGGTGAAGATGGTTTAACTTATGCCGTGGCCACAAACGCAGACGGTTCTACAGTTGAGATTAGAACACGAGAGGACGGTACTACTGTGGAAGTCAAACGACAAAAGGACGGAAAGGCTCAAATTGTGAGAACCTTGGAAGATGGAAGTACAGTTCAAGTCAAAAAACGAGATGACGGCAGTACAGTCGAAATACAGAAACGTTCCGATGGCACAACAGTTGCTCTGGGAGTTAACAAAGATGGAACTCCTTATGAAATTCGAAAAGCTGACGACGGTAGCACCTTTGAAGTCAGAAAACGAGAAGACGGCAGTACCTTTGAAGTACGTGTTCGTGAAGACGGTAGTCCGTACGAAGTACGAACACATGAAGATGGAACAACTTATGCAGTTGCCAGAAGTTCAGATGGCACCACATTTGAAGTCAGAACACGAGAGGACGGAAGTACTGTTGAAGTCAAATCTAGAGCGGATGGAACTAAAGTCGAGGTGAGAACACGAATGGACGGCAGTACAGTGGAAATTAAAAAACGTCCCGATGGAACCATCACTGAAGTGGGGGTTAACAAAGATGGCACTGCTTGTCAAGTCAAGAAATCTGAGGACGGTAGCACACTCGAAGTGAGGAAGCGAGCTGACGGCAGTACCTATGAGGTCAAAGTTCGTGAAGATGGAAGTCCTTATGAAACTGTCAAAGGTGAAGATGGTTTAACTTATGCCGTGGCCACAAACGCAGACGGTTCTACAGTTGAGATTAGAACACGAGAGGACGGTACTACTGTGGAAGTCAAACGACAAAAGGACGGAAAGGCTCAAATTGTGAGAACCTTGGAAGATGGAAGTACAGTTCAAGTCAAAAAACGAGATGACGGCAGTACAGTCGAAATACAGAAACGTTCCGATGGCACAACAGTTGCTCTGGGAGTTAACAAAGATGGAACTCCTTATGAAATTCGAAAAGCTGACGACGGTAGCACCTTTGAAGTCAGAAAACGAGAAGACGGCAGTACCTTTGAAGTACGTGTTCGTGAAGACGGTAGTCCGTACGAAGTACGAACACATGAAGATGGAACAACTTATGCAGTTGCCAGAAGTTCAGATGGCACCACATTTGAAGTCAGAACACGAGAGGACGGAAGTACTGTTGAAGTCAAATCTAGAGCGGATGGAACTAAAGTCGAGGTGAGAACACGAATGGACGGCAGTACAGTGGAAATTAAAAAACGTCCCGATGGAACCATCACTGAAGTGGGGGTTAACAAAGATGGCACTGCTTGTCAAGTCAAGAAATCTGAGGACGGTAGCACACTCGAAGTGAGGAAGCGAGCTGACGGCAGTACCTATGAGGTCAAAGTTCGTGAAGATGGAAGTCCTTATGAAACTGTCAAAGGTGAAGATGGTTTAACTTATGCCGTGGCCACAAACGCAGACGGTTCTACAGTTGAGATTAGAACACGAGAGGACGGTACTACTGTGGAAGTCAAACGACAAAAGGACGGAAAGGCTCAAATTGTGAGAACCTTGGAAGATGGAAGTACAGTTCAAGTCAAAAAACGAGATGACGGCAGTACAGTCGAAATACAGAAACGTTCCGATGGCACAACAGTTGCTCTGGGAGTTAACAAAGATGGAACTCCTTATGAAATTCGAAAAGCTGACGACGGTAGCACCTTTGAAGTCAGAAAACGAGAAGACGGCAGTACCTTTGAAGTACGTGTTCGTGAAGACGGTAGTCCGTACGAAGTACGAACACATGAAGATGGAACAACTTATGCAGTTGCCAGAAGTTCAGATGGCACCACATTTGAAGTCAGAACACGAGAGGACGGAAGTACTGTTGAAGTCAAATCTAGAGCGGATGGAACTAAAGTCGAGGTGAGAACACGAAAGGACGGCAGTACAGTGGAAATTAAAAAACGTCCCGATGGAACCATCACTGAAGTGGGGGTTAACAAAGATGGCACTGCTTGTCAAGTCAAGAAATCTGAGGACGGTAGCACACTCGAAGTGAGGAAGCGAGCTGACGGCAGTACCTATGAGGTCAAAGTTCGTGAAGATGGAAGTCCTTATGAAACTGTCAAAGGTGAAGATGGTTTAACTTATGCCGTGGCCACAAACGCAGACGGTTCTACAGTTGAGATTAGAACACGAGAGGACGGTACTACTGTGGAAGTCAAACGACAAAAGGACGGAAAGGCTCAAATTGTGAGAACCTTGGAAGATGGAAGTACAGTTCAAGTCAAAAAACGAGATGACGGCAGTACAGTCGAAATACAGAAACGTTCCGATGGCACAACAGTTGCTCTGGGAGTTAACAAAGATGGAACTCCTTATGAAATTCGAAAAGCTGACGACGGTAGCACCTTTGAAGTCAGAAAACGAGAAGACGGCAGTACCTTTGAAGTACGTGTTCGTGAAGACGGTAGTCCGTACGAAGTACGAACACATGAAGATGGAACAACTTATGCAGTTGCCAGAAGTTCAGATGGCACCACATTTGAAGTCAGAACACGAGAGGACGGAAGTACTGTTGAAGTCAAATCTAGAGCGGATGGAACTAAAGTCGAGGTGAGAACACGAAAGGACGGCAGTACAGTGGAAATTAAAAAACGTCCCGATGGAACCATCACTGAAGTGGGGGTTAACAAAGATGGCACTGCTTGTCAAGTCAAGAAATCTGAGGACGGTAGCACACTCGAAGTGAGGAAGCGAGCTGACGGCAGTACCTATGAGGTCAAAGTTCGTGAAGATGGAAGTCCTTATGAAACTGTCAAAGGTGAAGATGGTTTAACTTATGCCGTGGCCACAAACGCAGACGGTTCTACAGTTGAGATTAGAACACGAGAGGACGGTACTACTGTGGAAGTCAAACGACAAAAGGACGGAAAGGCTCAAATTGTGAGAACCTTGGAAGATGGAAGTACAGTTCAAGTCAAAAAACGAGATGACGGCAGTACAGTCGAAATACAGAAACGTTCCGATGGCACAACAGTTGCTCTGGGAGTTAACAAAGATGGAACTCCTTATGAAATTCGAAAAGCTGACGACGGTAGCACCTTTGAAGTCAGAAAACGAGAAGACGGCAGTACCTTTGAAGTACGTGTTCGTGAAGACGGTAGTCCGTACGAAGTACGAACACATGAAGATGGAACAACTTATGCAGTTGCCAGAAGTTCAGATGGCACCACATTTGAAGTCAGAACACGAGAGGACGGAAGTACTGTTGAAGTCAAATCTAGAGCGGATGGAACTAAAGTCGAGGTGAGAACACGAATGGACGGCAGTACAGTGGAAATTAAAAAACGTCCCGATGGAACCATCACTGAAGTGGGGGTTAACAAAGATGGCACTGCTTGTCAAGTCAAGAAATCTGAGGACGGTAGCACACTCGAAGTGAGGAAGCGAGCTGACGGCAGTACCTATGAGGTCAAAGTTCGTGAAGATGGAAGTCCTTATGAAACTGTCAAAGGTGAAGATGGTTTAACTTATGCCGTGGCCACAAACGCAGACGGTTCTACAGTTGAGATTAGAACACGAGAGGACGGTACTACTGTGGAAGTCAAACGACAAAAGGACGGAAAGGCTCAAATTGTGAGAACCTTGGAAGATGGAAGTACAGTTCAAGTCAAAAAACGAGATGACGGCAGTACAGTCGAAATACAGAAACGTTCCGATGGCACAACAGTTGCTCTGGGAGTTAACAAAGATGGAACTCCTTATGAAATTCGAAAAGCTGACGACGGTAGCACCTTTGAAGTCAGAAAACGAGAAGACGGCAGTACCTTTGAAGTACGTGTTCGTGAAGACGGTAGTCCGTACGAAGTACGAACACATGAAGATGGAACAACTTATGCAGTTGCCAGAAGTTCAGATGGCACCACATTTGAAGTCAGAACACGAGAGGACGGAAGTACTGTTGAAGTCAAATCTAGAGCGGATGGAACTAAAGTCGAGGTGAGAACACGAAAGGACGGCAGTACAGTAGAGATTAGGAAACGTTTAGACGGAAAGACAATAGAAGTTTTTGTGAATGGTGATGGGAAGGAATTTGAAGTTAAAAAATCTCCTGATGGTTCGACTATTGATGTACCTTTGGAAGATGATTTTCCAGTTTTTGAAAAGCGTTTGGACGGTGATGGTAATGTTTATATTGTTGCTACTGAGGAAAACGGGAGCACTTACGAAATAAAGATAGGAGAAGATGGATCTACTGTTGAGGTGAGGAAAAGAGATGATGGAAGCAAGGTTGAAGTAATAAGAAGAGGAGATGGCAGTTCGATTGAAGTGGTAAAACGAGGAGTTTCGAAAAGTTTAAAGCTAAATTTATGTGAGGATGGATCGTCGGTAGAATTAATTCAACGAGATGACGGGAGTTCTGTTGAAATTAGACGTTTTCAAGATGGTAGTACTTTGCAAAAAATTACGCGTGTTGATGGAAGCGTTGTGGAAATTCGAAAACAAGATAGCAACAATGTCGAGGCAGAAGAATCTGTACTCATAAAGTCGAGAAAGCTTGATAATGGAACTATTGTTGAGCATAGAAAAACTAAGGATGGTCGAACAATAGAACTGAGAATTCGTGAAGATGGGACATCAGTTGAAGTTAAGAAAGATTCCGATGGCAAAATGGTTGAAATTGTTCGTCGTCCGGATGGTAGCTCTATGGAAGTTAGAAAAATTCCAGAGAAGTCTAAAATTGCAGCTAAAATTTTAGATGACGGCAGCGTAATTGAAACACGAAAACGAGATGATGGAAGTACATACGAAGTTTTAAGAAAAATTGATGGCAGTACAATTCAAACTATTGAGGACGAATCGGGTGTTAAAATTCAAGTTTTACGGCGTGAGGATGGTAGCACGGTTCGACTGGGGAAGAAAGAGGAATCTGCTGCAGAATTCAGCATCAAGAGTATTGGTGCTCGTGTAACGAAAAATGCTGACGGAAGTATTTCTGAACTGCGAACGAACGAAGACGGTAGCACAGTAGAGCTCAAAAAAGGCATAGACAACAGAATTGTTGAAATTATCACAAGGCCCGACGGAAGCAAGACTGAAAGAGTTAAAAAACAAGAGAATAATGAAACCAAAGCCAAGTTAGATAAAGTTTCTCAGCGTCGTCAACTCCAAGATGGAAGCATTTTAGAATTTAAAAGGACTGATCACAATACAGTGGTTGAGGTTCTCACACGGGCTGATGGCAGTAAAACTGAAAAAATTTGTAAACAGGAAGGCATTGGTGCTGACAACAGCAGAACAAACAAAGGCATGTCCAGCGAAAGCAGTTCCTTCGTTTCATCACGTACAACGAGAAAGCGGTACGACAGTGATGAACCACAGGACCACTTTGGAAATAGTAGGCACAGAAATGAAGGTGACTCTCGTGACGGACGTGATAGTTACTCTAGTCAATATAACAAAGGCACTCGTGATTCGTATGCTGATTTGACAAATACTAGAAAATATGGAAACGATCTGGATTCGCCTAGTTCAATAATTCAAAGAACCAGTGTTGCAAATCGCAGTGAAAGAGATTTTACTACATCTACGCGACGTGATTATAGTGATACCTTTAATAGGCACAAAAATACAATTACTAATTTATCTAGTGAAAACACCAGGTATACCCATCGACGCCACAGCGGTGGCAGTGGCACGGATGAATCGTACCGAATGTCTTCTAAAGCGTTATCGGAAATTTTCAATCCTACCGGTACTTCATCTAAAGCTCTACCCCGGGATCCGATTACGTTATCTGCTATTACTGCTACAGCAAAAAAAGCGTACCAAAACTATGCTCTTCACCCAACAGCAAATTACCCTACAAAAGTGTTTTCTGCTGGTTCCCACGCAAGCCAACGGTTTCCTGGAGATGACAGTAATTTGAGCTCAAGACAAATCGCATCCAAGAATTATAGGTCCACCGCAACAACTCCTTATCATGAACATTCCATATTAGAATGCAGAACTAAATTGTATGAGTCCACCCCACCCATTTGTCCTAGTTGTCAAGAATTAGAACAACATCAGGCCGCTTCGTATCTAAGCTATTCAGCATTAAGCCTGGGTCACCAAAGCGATTATTCAGGTGGAGAATATACATTGCCTGAGTACAAGAGATGCATCCATTACTCTTCCTCAGGTCTTGGTCACCAAAGCGAATACTCAGGTGAAGAGTATGTATTACCTGAGTATAAGAAATTAGGAAACCAATACCCTACTTCTAAACATTCGTATGACACTCCCGAGAAGCAGGAATCTTCAACAGTGTTCGAATTTGAAAATCCCACGTTGGCTTTCATGGCCATGAAATATGGTATTGCGCCATATAACTCCACTACAAATAATAGCCCCACTGACGAAGGTACAAGTGCTAGTAAACGAACCCAATCAAGGTCAAGATCGTCATCGCTTGATCAGTACCGGATGACCGCAGCATCATCCAGTAGGTTGCTAACTGGTCTCAATTCAAGTCAATCCCGATACTACGATGATTACCACAAACACGAAAATCTGACTAAGTCTGTCATAGATGAGGGTAATGACTACAGGTTACAATACACGAGGGACATTTCCCCTATTTCTTCACATATCTACACCACGGAATTGACGGACAAGTCACACTCAGAGGCTACTGATGAGCACAAGCCATTGAACAGATCAGTGCCAAATACATTAATATCCACGAATTATTACTCGAAACAGCAAGATGGTATAAATGAGAGAACATCAAAGGACGACCACGGGTTTCCGTCCTCTCATCGTGGTAGTATAAAACGTCAGGGCTCAGAGCGCTCGTCAATCAAGGCAATCCGGAGGACCGGTATAGCGAAGAATACTATAGTGAGAAAGCGTTTATCTATCAAAGGTTCCAAGCAAACCATACAAAATATTTCAAGGAAAGTAGCCACAATTACCATGATTGCAAATGACGTCTCACAACTGCGCTACAACTACACGAGCAAGTCTACGGAGTTAATCACTCGGTCCATTTCCTCTTCCTACTACCTACAACACAGCGGGGAGATTACTTCCATCAGACAAGATTTAAGAAAAATTCAAACACTGCAACGCAAGCATCTGCGAAGTTATTTCGATCAAATGATTAATCGGAAAAGTGAACTCTCTCAAAATTTATTCCTAAAAATACAAGAAACTAGGAATGCTATATCTCAATTACAATTTATGAATCGGCGAAGGAGATTTTAAAAATATTTATTTTTGATAATCAAGAAGCTTTATTTAATATAATAAATTGCTTAAAACCTGATAAACTAACTCAGCTGTCAGCTGTTCAATATCCTCAAGTACAAACTCACAATCAATCTCTTTCCCTTAACACTCATCATTCCTTGTTCCAATCCTATGGGCTAACAGCAAGAACTAAACACAAACTCAATGTGATTAGTGATTGGAAAGTTGACATTTTTCGAGTTTTGATTCCCTATTCCATGAATTAGCTTATACCGTTACTCCCATACTGCTTAATTTTACTCGGATCCTTATTACTACTCAGATTAATAGCTCTGAGAACTCCCGTCCTTTCGTGTACTTTTAGTCAATCATGATGACCCATGGGAACCCTCCAAATACGAAAATTAAAATTACGAACGAATGAGCACAAGTTTTACTACAATAATAGGTTACTTAAAAAGCTGTTCGAATCACCTAAATCAACATTTGTCAAACTCAAGACAAAATACAAGATACAAATCAGAAATTATTCTTGATTCTAAACGTGGCCGGAACAAATACTTCTTAAGATGTGAATATTATTTAGCTCACATATAACTTACACTATTGACAAAAGTGTAATATAGCCGTAAAAAGTACTACTTACACATTTCTAGTCTACATTTCGTCTTTAAACGTATTTTACATATTTCAGCTAAGGTTGGCAGTAATGAATATTGAGTTACTAATGAATTTACATACACATCACATTGAGACAAAAGGGACCCACATGTATCAACAACATAATAAGGAAGTATTCATTTCGAGGTAGTTTAGGAGAAAAAGCTCAGTCCTGTCGCCGTGTCTGATTTTAGTCTAGTTTATTAAATATTTAGTAAAGCACAGCCATCACTAGACTCTCACCTTACTTTTAGCGTGGAATGCCTCTGTCCAGTTGTTACTTAAACATGTAGTTTATAATTATTCTTGTAGAATCTCTGTTGCAATAGTCCGTCCAGTCAATCTCATTTTGCTTTTGGTTTACTTTGTTTATTTTGCAATCGTTACTCTACATGTCGTTCATATTTAGTTGCTTGACTCATAAATAACTTGACTGTAGAAAGTATACGTAATTATATTTGACTATACTAGGACACACAAATCTCAGACGACGGAACATATCACACAATGTTTATGTTGAAGTACGGGTGGGGTTGGGGTTGATTGGGGTGATGAGAGGGGGATGGGCTCCATGAAACTCCAAAGCACTGTTTTGCAAAATTCAAAAATAAAATAAATTAAGTAGAAACAAGTAGAGAAAAGTTTTCCCATAAACATGCTGTAAATACTACTAAAACTGTGCAACGTACGACGAGCACAGACAGCTTTCACATTTAAAAAAAAATCCAGTCAAAAACGGTACGTTAAAAATTACCTCAACTTTTTCAAAAGATCCGCCTCTTCTCTTCTTACTCTTCGTGTGTATCTCAATTCAATTTCAATCTTTGTCACTGTCATTCTGTCATCTTTGATCTGTCATCTTTCATTTTTATGATGATGTCTGTGTTGGTGCTTTTTTTCCACTGTTTTTCTTTTTGTCTAGTTTTAAAACTGATTTCTTGTCCGTGTGCTATTTGTACTGTTGACTGTGTATTTTTCAAGACTTTATTATATTAGTCTCAATTGCATTCCTCTTGATTTTTCTTTTTTTCATCACACCCTTGTTCTTTCTGTGAGCTGTGACCTTTTTATACACTATTTCCATTTCCATGTGTAAATTCTTTTGGAAATTAATTACGGTAATTTGTGAAAATTGCGACTCAAAAATGCAATTTATAAATCTTTTCATCGAATGCTACTCCAAGCTAATTATATAAGGAAAATTGAAGATCCATTTTTAAACTGTTACTCGATCATTCCATTTTGTAAAAATTCAATTTTTTTTTGTCGAATTGATTGCATTGAAGCATTCCTGTTACTGTGATTAATTTTGTGTATACATTTTATGGTGGTGTGGGCTTGTTAGTTCCTCAATCGTGGGGTTATTTTGTTAACTTTTTCTACTATTTGCTACAGATGAATACGATGGAATATGAAACCACGACTAGGACGAATAGAACCATCACGACCACGACCACAACCGCAACCGCAACATCCAATGAGTTTTTCAAGTATGTAAACAATCCACACTTACAATTTATTTGTTCCAAGGGAGATGATGGAAGTGCTTCAAATATTTGTACTATATTTAATATAATTGCAACTTATTTATAAATAAATAACGTCATAACTTCATAAGCTCCATCACCTTGGTTTTTCAGTTTGGAAGACCAGATTGGAGAGATCAGTGCCTTACTGGACAACTCAGCTGCCAAGCATAGGATAAGTGTGAGGCCTGCCAGGAGTAAGCGAAGTCCTGGAGTGGTAGAATCCAAAGCTAAGCAGGAGAAAGAGTTCGTTCAGATTCATTTACATAATTAAATACATGCATATAAAATCAGAATATTTATTGTTTTTTTTTTGTGGAAAAACAGGATAAGATTAGAAGTTTATATTTCGTAATACACTTTCTTCTGTAGAGCAACAATACGGGAGCTGATTGAGACGGAAGAAGAATTTGTCCGTGACTTGAAATATCTCATTAGCAACTACATTCGTTGGACAGATGAGGGCGTTGACACTGGAAAAAGCCTCGCGAAACATTCGCAGCTACTCTTTGGAGGAATTCAGGATATTTATGAATTTCATAAAACGTAAATTTTTAATGCCTTGAAGTAAATGTATAAACGTTAAACGAGTCAAATTTACATGTGTTCACAACGAGGGCCTATAGTAGTATTTCAATTTCTGAGGGCGAGACCTCGAATTAATTTTAAGCTTCCTTTATGGAAGCTGATGCAAATGTTAAGGAAAGGTGTGTCTTTCTTGAAAGACTTAACATAGTAAAACCCTTTTAAATTTTTCAGTCGAATTGAATATCGCTATGAATCAGTACACTCTCCGTATAAAAGCATGTGAAAGACTTTTGAAAATCATATGATCCCATCCTAAAATGCAGAAAAATTGGATCTTCTGAACTACATCAGGAGATGTTTCCTGAATTTAGAGTTAGAAATGATTTAGTTGCTACACTCTCCGTAAAGAAATCAAAATCTGCAGTACAAAGTTAACTGAGTCTCATTAAAAGTGCATTACGATGGTCTTGATGGCCGTGAGAAGCTTCGAAGATAACTTCGAGCCACCGTAGTACATCAAAACTGCATCTTGGATTTTTAGAAAGACACTAGTTATCGTTTGGATATTTTGCTAATATTTTTGAAGCTCTTCTGGTGATATATAGTTAGTGTTTAGATGAATTTGTCAGAAACAGTAAGATGAGTATCGAGTATCTTTTAGATGATGTGAGACACGGAGATGTACTAGGAAATAAATATTTAGATGCCCCTCAAGGCTGAGATGCATGATAATGTTATTATTTAGTTGCGCTTCAATGCCCCTTATCAGATGTAGCGCCGAGCAAATCTTTAGGTGCTCTTTAAATATGAGATGCCTTGCAATGCATCTATTTAGATGCTCCTCTACATTGAGAATATTGAGATGAATGAAACACATGCTAATGTAAATAAACCGTTTTCTCTCTCAGTCAAGACGTGTAGGTTGTCGTTTGTTAGGAAAGATTTACGATTTATTGAGATCTAAACTATTTTTTACCTCAACACTATTTTCAATGCGATAATTTTATTTTAAAGAGAATTTGTAATCGGACACTAGGTTATATCATTATAACGTTTTATGGAATTATTAAACTTTAGTCCCGGCTTGTATGAGAGATCCGGCTTATATTTGGAACTTTACAGGCACAGTACACAATTTTTCACACATTTTTTCCAGTTTTAAAGTTTCGGTTTTTGAAAATGTTCTACGTTATGGGCTTTTGCAGTCGTAAAATCAGGACCGTAAGAGGCGTAAGATGTAAGGCTAATAATTTTAATTAACCTTATTGCATCTCTAGTCTATGTTGCACAATGTTTTATCACAACAATTTCTTACAAATTAAAAAGGGATTTCCCCACAAATGTCAAATTTTAAAAATAAATGTTATACATTTTAAATGCTATTTTGTATCTGTAATCTTTGGATGTTAAATTTTTCATTTAAATTGAATTGGGTTAAAGTGATACAATACATATCGCCTGTGAAGAAGTAAAATGACCTTTTTCCTTTTTTAGCTAAAAACAAAATGGTCCATCTACAAGAATACTAAAATATCATGATTTTGAAAGCATGTAACTAGAACAATTTGCACTTCTCAAAAACAAGTAAATAGAATGTTTTATACCTTTCAAAAAAACATAAATAGAACATTTTACACAATTTCAAAACATTTAAATAGAACATTTTACACCTTTCAAAAAACTCGTATGAATTTTGTAATTTTAAGCTTTGCATTCTATGAATTAATTAATTTTTCTACATACATAGCTCCGTTTACTTCTAGCTTAAATTGGGTATGGGTCATTTTGATTCTTCACTCACGATATTTGAACATTGCAATGTAGGCAATTATTTCAGTTTATTTCAATTCAAACTCACAAAACAAATTTTTGTATTCAACCCAATAAAAGAAAGTATGTTCTACAGATAATTATTGTCATCAAAAAAAGTTTTGAAATACCGCCGCAGGCACTATCTACTTTACGCTCATCCTGTAATTTTGAATAGCAATATCTTTCGTTCTTGTTAATTGTTAATTAGAGACGAGATCGAAAAGCGTCGGAGCGTACATTTATAATAACGATAATAAAATGAACATTATCGCTTATTTGCATATAAAAATTAATGACAGTTGAAATAATCATTTTTAAAATTGTGTCTTCCAGTGTTCTTCTCGAGGGAATGAAGTACTACGCGGATCAACCCAATCAAATCGGTCGTAGCTTTACAAGACTCGTAAGATATATTTAATTAAACTCTAAGCATGGTATGCGTAGTAAAGTATACATTTAAAGTTAATATCAAGAACTTTATCTTAAGTTAATTATTAAAATTTTGGCATATTATCATATAAACACATTATCCATAAATTAAATTTAAAAACCTTAAAAGAGTGAAGCCCGGAGGATTATAATAACTTAAGACAAGCTCAGCTCACATGTAGAATTGTTTCAAATTTTAACCTTGAAATTATTTTACATGCCATTATTGCTTTGAAACAAAATATTTTATCACTAATCAAACAAAGATTTGTTGCGATTTGAAACGCATTCATTTAGTTGAATATAAATTAAGAAGCACGAGCTCTCTTACGAGCAACACGCACCAACGTATCCTCACAGATTTTCCCGCCGTATTTTTTTTTGAAAAGAGCATCCAAAATAACTTAGATTTGCTTAACAACATGGTGCGCTTGGTGAGTTTTTTTCGATAATATTATTTTTCGAAAAAACGAAAAGGCCTTAAATTGTCTATGTAATGGTTTTTTCATCCACATTATTTTATTTAATTCAAAATTTTGAAACTTTTTTTTTGAAATTTTTGTGCAAAAAATCATTTCAAAGTGTAAGAAATACAAAAAAATAAAATTTTGAAAATTTTAAAAATTTCGTTTTTTCATAAATTTTAGAGCTCGTTACTATAGTATCAACAAAAAATTGGAAAAAAACGAAATTTTTAAAATTTTCAAAATTTTATTTATTTTGTATTTTTTACACTTTGAAATGGTTTTTTGCACAAAAATTTAAAAAAAAAAGTTTCAAAATTTTGAATCAAAATAAATAATGTGGATGAAAAAACCATTACATATACAATTTAAGGCCTTTTTCGTTTTTTCGAAAAATAATTTTATCCAAAAAAACTCACGAAGCGCACCATGTTGTTAAGCAAATCGAAGTTATTTTGGATGCTCTTTTCAAAAAAAAATACGGCGGGAAAATCCGTGAGGATACGTTGGTGCGTGTCGCTCGTTAGACAAATTGTATACAAAATATAAAAAATTTAAACAATTTTGAATTAATTATCGCTAAAAACATTTTAAGTTGACATTACAAGTAAAGTCAAAGGTTTTTATAGATGGAATTACGAATAAACTATCCATTTCTACACATTCCTTTGAGTTTAAAAAAAATTAAAATTTAGAGAGATATTTATTTTTGGTATTAATTTTGTCGCAGTATTTTATGGAACTTTATTATTATATCTTAAAAGTGACGTGAATCCTAAGCCTTTAATTATAGAAGTGTCGGCGGGGTAACATATTGGTGGGAGTTGGAGTCATTACTTGATTTTTGAAACTGTTCCAAGTTCCTCTTTACTTTTTGTGTGTATTAGTACATGGATTATTATATCGATTTCCTATAATACTAATAGCTAGTCCCGTTGAATAATACTTTAGCTCTCTAACGGTATAGCAGACGGTCGCCTGTACGTTTATGCACTTTTAATTTTCGATGTACGTCATAAGGTGGTTACAAAATGGCATTTGATGCGTTGATGATGTAGGAAATAGGTAGCTCTAGTGGTGACGTTTTGAGACAGAAAATATTTTTGTTTGATGCGTTAACTAGGTTTGTTTCTGAGGAAGGACTCGTCTCGCGCCTAGATCAAATAATATGTTATGATCTTGATGCTGATCTTACAACATGTTTATAAATAGTTGTCGAAGCTCAAGTGCCATGTACAATTCAATTGAGAGAAACGTATAATTTTTCTGCGTGTACGTCATCTCTACATAAATGCAATCATATATACACATTGTAGTGACATGCATAAGAACATAATATGTTTAAGTAAGAAACAAAGTTTAAGTATATATTTATTTCGAGTCTATATGATGAGCGTTTTACCATCCCAAACCTCCATTAACTGTAGGTCTGATTCTAAATTTTATTATTTATCGCATATTTGATTTTATCTTGTATTTTTTAAAAATTTACTCCATAAACCTTCATTTTGGGTTAAAATTAGATAATTCAATAAATTAGTAGGAGATAATATTGTTTGTAGCTTGTGGGATAAAAAACAAGTGAGTGGAGGAAATAAGACAAGATTTATTTTTGTTCCGCCTTTGTCCGCCACGAAGCGGAGGTCAGCGCTCAAAGAAAAACGTTTGAACGTGCTCCACTTATCAAACAAATCTCAAAGGAAATTGTGTGTGTATATATATCCTATATGTAATGTATTTTTTAAATCGGCTACTACTGCAATTCGTTTTATTTTTTATGAAACTGAATGCTATCAATGAACATCCGAGAGAGAGAGAGAGCCCACCTCGGTTTAAATTTGGAATTCCCTACTCAGCACTCTCTTGACGTGTTACATTTTAAGAATGTGAATAATTTACTTGTAATAATCTGATTAGGCGTTTCTCCAAAAGCATAGAAATGTTCCCTAATTTTTGAAAGTTATTCCCTAAATTCTAAAACATATACGTATGCATATGCATGCTCATCATATGAAACTGCTCAGCTCAATAAAAGTAGGTCTGATTGAAGTGGAGGTTCTTGTACTTTCTCAAGCTTTTTCTTGACTATAGCAAAACTAGTGAGTGCGGTGCAGATGCAGATATTGAAGTGCATGCTATTACAAATAATATAGTACATGGAGTATGTAAAGCTATTGTGGAATGTCTAGGAAATGTATTTAAAACATCAAAATTTTACTTACAGGAGCGTGACTTTGACAAGCATGCAGCCTATATCGACCGAATGGAGAGCATTCAAGAATTTTTGAACGATCATCCGAACGTGATTGAAGCCTTCTACGTAAGTTAAAAGGTTTTCACATCATTGACATCATATATTTTGTACACCTGTGCAACACACGTCTTCCATAGTATAGTTTTCCAGTCAGAATGCATGTATTATATGCCTATCAAAACATCGTAAAAAGCGTACAGGAAAATAAAATGTAGAGCAATCACAGCTTGTTGTTTCCATGATGTGCATATAAATTAAATTTGCAACTTGTCTCATCAATCCACCTGCCGAACTGCCGACAGAGTGCTTAAGGTGCAGTGTAAAAAATAAATTACGCCCAAGTAATAATAATAAAAAAAGCATCAATAACTAATTTAGTAGATGCGGACATTCAAAAAGCTAGCTCTACTGACGAGTAGTAAAACTAGATAGATGTGTCTTTGTTTCGAGAAAGCATATACATACAAAAAGGAAATTCATTTCCATTCACTCCTGTAAAACTTCATGTGGGAGACAAGGATGCACAAAAAATGGCATTGTGAGGACCGACAATAGTATTCTCCTCCCCCAAACCGCCATCGTCCTCCTCCTCCTCGTCAGTCTCAATGCTCAGTTCTTCGTGAATGTGTTTTGGACGGCGCTCAAAAGATAGTCAGGGTTTCCCTCTGTACTCTGTCGCTGTCCCATTCTTTCGTTCTTGTGGCTTGGCCAGATCATTTATTGAACAAGTTGTAAAATATTGAAATACAATCCTGAAAGCTTGAAGCTCGAGTGCGAGTGTAGAGATGTGATATGAAGAGTGTGAGCGGAGAGGGTAAAAGAAGATTCGGTTAGTTTTTAGCCTATTTGGCAGGCGTTCAAGCACAGAGCGAGTCCAAGACCAAGAAGAAAAAGAAGAAGAAGAGGAGTGAAGTAAAAGATTGTAGTTTGCTCTCAAGTTGTGAATTTAAAAGAAAGAAATCCAAGCAGTTTTTTTTCCTGGTTTCGCAAATGCCAACCACATGTTCATGACCCAGTTTAAAATTTGTGTATATTTTTTTGCTGCTTGCGCATGATCTTGAATCTTTTTCACATCTTTCCCCTTAAAATTTCTAAAAATACATGAATGTCTAATTTTGGTCTTGGGAATTTTTTTGGTAAATATATGATTACTATAGAATAGAAGCATAGAGTTGAATGATACTGGACGTACACTGATTGACTATGTTCGACTACCGTCCCAACGTCTGAACGACTATTCTCTCTTATTATCCGATTTGATCAAAATTTCTAAACAAATCGGAGAACCAACCAACGATCTTGAAAAAGGACTTGAACTTGTCAATTGGATTCCAAGCAAAAATAGGGATATCAAATTTATTCAAAGCATCGAAGGATTTGGTGATACCAGGGTTGGAAGGATCCTCCGACATGTACGTCTCCTTCTCTTCCCTTCTAGTTTTTTCTCTCTCTCTCCCTCTCTCTATACACATAATATAATATATCATTATACATCCTCACTTTTCCCTTGCTACAAGTTTTTTTTATCTCCTCTCGTCTCTCACTACATCTCGCTTCATCTTTCTCCCTCTGCCTGCCTCTCTCTCTTGATCTACTTTATTTTTATTTCGTCAAGTAACTACTTGTTCATGTGTTTTCCTTTTCAACAGTGTAATTTTTAGTTTCTTTATTATCTCTCACTTGTGATTTTATTTTTGCCGTCTGTGTCTCGTTCTAGTGTATCCCTTTATATTTGGGGTGTAGTTACAAAAATGCGATCGAAGCCCGAAATTTATATTCTCAATTCATACAAGTGTTTTCCCTGTTAGAATTTATTTTACTCTCTCATTTCCTTTGTCGTCGTCTTTTTTTGTTTTTATTTTAGAGTATTACAAAATTTATAATAATAACTACATCCCTTATAGTTGTGTGGATTTACAAAAATATACTCAAGTTTCATTTTTAAACTTTGGCATTTATAGGACTGGTTCCGACTGAACGTTGGAGGTCGGGAAAAAGAACGATACTGCTTCCTTTTCAAAAATAAATTACTCGTTACAAAAGTTCGTAGAATCTCTCCTGATCGCTCTGTTTTCATCCTTAAAGATATTCTCCAGGTAAACGGAATACATCATATTAGAAATTAACAGAGCTTTTGTAAAAATCTCCTATCTGCAGATGATATTACCTTCGTCAAGAAATAAATTTTCGTCAAAGTTGGAATTTATCTTCCATTTCAGCTTCCAGAATTACAGCTCGTTGAGATTGAAAATTCTGGCGGGGAAGGGGACTTGAAAGAGAAGGAACAAGGGAGTTTTGGTCTACTAGACAAAGAAGGGACCCTTTTTGTATTCCAGAGTGAGCCTAGCATTTCAAGCAGCTGGTCGAAAGACGTCCAGGAGTTCACTTGCAGTAAATTACCAAGTAGGTTTATTATTTTTTTAAGTTCATCCCGATATAGTGGATGTTTGGAGTGAAGGGCTGCATGAAAATATACTACTTAGTATGTAAATATACTCACACATAAACTAATGTGAATGAAGGTGACGAGCCTGTCGTTAAGAGAGGTCGAATAATCAACGAAGTCGCAGAGTCCGTGACGATAAATGGTGTGGAAATCACTGACGTCACTTCCATCAACGAAGACCGCTCCTTCTCAACTGAGAAACAAGTGGACACAAATATAACGAAAACACGTCGCATTGTCGATATTCCAATTCAGGTTGAGAGTAGTGATGATACTTCAGTGAGTGATAGAATTATTGCTGCTGAGAACGACAAAGTTGACGTGGTTGAGATCGAGCAAATAAACGTGAGCGTCAAAGAGTCTATTATTAATGAAATTGATGAAGTTGAGATAGAGGATGAGAATGAAGTCAGTGTGGGCGTGAAAATAACCAGTTCATCCACTGAGCAGAGTAACATAATAAATAATATTATCAACATCCATAACAAGGAACAACAAGAAAGACTCGAGAAGGGCACTGAAAATGTGGAAGTGAAAGTAGGATCTTTTGGTGAAAGTAAAAGATTTGAAAAGCTTGTCAGTGTCGACCAGTCCCAGAGCTTAGATAAGAGTGTCGAGTATAATGACAACGAAACATTAGAGGAACAAAAAGAAATTGAGAGTGAAGCACACAGCACCTTCCAAATCGACAGTGAGAGCAGTAGCCCTCAAACTCAAGCTCAAACGACTAGCGCCCCTGAAGCTCCATCTGGAGTTCCAGCTGTCCCACAACAACCAACTGTATCAACAGTTTCAGAGACTGCTGTAGAGTTTGAAACTAAGACTTCTCAAGTTTTGGAAACGAAAATCTCCGCAGTTTCCGAGACACACAAAACTGTAGTTGTAGAAATAGAGACTTCTGATCTTCAAGAATTTCAAGAATCAAAAGCAGTTGGAATAGCAGAAAGAAAAACTTCTTTGGCTTCAGAAGCGCCAGAATCGAAACCATCTGCTGCTTTAGAACCACAGACGTCTACAACTCCAAAACGTAAAGCTTCTTTAAAGTCGGAAATCCCAGAACCTGTGCCTAAAGCCCCAAGGAGTAATACTTCTGTAACTCCAGAATCGCAAGCGACTGCGCTTCTGGAAACAAAAGCATTTTTACTTAAGGAAGCCTCAGAAGCGAAAGCAACTTCAGTTTCGGAAACAAAAGGTTATTCAACTAAGGAATCCCCAGAAGCGAAAGCGACTGCAGTTCCGGAAACGAAGGCATCTTTAACTAAGGAAGCCCCAGAAGCGAAAGCGACTGCAGTTCCGGAAACAAAGGCATCTTTAACTAAGGAAGTCCCAGAAGCGAAAGCGACTGCAGTTCCGGAAACAAAGGCATCTTTAACTAAGGAAGCCCCAGAATCGAAAGCGACTGCAGCTCCGGAAAGGAAAGCATCTTTAACTAGGACAGCCCCAGAATCGAAAGTGACTGCAGCTCCGGAAAGGAAAGCATCTTTAACTAGGACAGCCCCAGAATCGAAAGTGACTGCAGCTCCGGAAAGGAAAGCATCATTAGCTAAGGAAGTCCCAGAGCCGAAAGCGACTGCAGCTCCGGAAAGGAAAGCATCTTTGGCTAAGGAAATTTCAGAATCGAAAGCGACTGGAGTTCTAGAACGCAAAACTTCTGTAGCTAAGGAAGTTACTGAATCTAAAACATCTGGAGCACTAGAGCGTAAAGCTTCCAGACGGGAATCAAAAACTTCAACTGCATCTTCTCCTGATCGTCAAGTGAGGCCAAGTACAAGCACATCCAGTGCAAATCTCATAAGAATGGATTCTACTAACAGTAATGATGCGGAGAAGCCTCAGTTCACGCTCAACGTTAAATCAGTTGAAGTCGAACGTAAGTTTGTGTTCCCATATTCTTTGGAAATGTATAATTATACTTCTATGGTCATGCGGTGGATTGACGGTTGAAATAATGTAGCTGTATTATTTGTTTGGATGTGCATATAGCTGGCGATAGTGCCGTCCTCATTGTTGAAACCAGCTCGAACAGTCCAAGTATTGTGGCATGGCTCAAGGAGAATAAGCCATTGGATGATAAGTTGGCTGACAGAGTGAAAATTATTTCCAAAGAAAATGCTCATACGCTTACACTACTCAACTGTTCAGATGACGATTCTGGACTTTACACAGCCAAATGCTCAAATCAGCACGGAGCAGTTTGCTCCTCCGCCTTCATCAATGTTCATGAATGTGAGCCCATTACCACGACTTCCGCATACTTAGTTTCCCTTAATTATTACACATTTATTTGTTGTTTTTTTCCACTCTATTTTGTCAATCCCTTCCACAAAAGAATGCTGGTTTTACAGAGAGGACATGAAATATGCATTTTTTTGTATTACAAACTTAATTCAGTGTATGTGTTTGGATTGAATTAATTCAGTTACCCCAGAGGAAAGACAGCAGAAAGCTCTGGAGCGCCAACCTAATTTCATTGTAAAAATGAAAGATACAGAATTGCTTCTAGACACGACTGTTAGCTTTGTTGTAAAAGCAACCGGGGATCCTACACCCACACTCAAATTGTAATTATAATCATATTTTATCTAATAAATGTTTTATTTGCCCAAATGTAATGAGTTTACAATGAGTACATAGCTAAATATAAAAAATTGTTATCTTTAAAATTGACAGCTACAAAGACAATGTTCTCCTAGTTGAAGATGATCGAATCTACTCTAGTAGATCCGGAGACCTTACAGAGTTGACTATTCGTAATATTGGAGAATCTGATGTGGGTGTATATAGCTGTATAGCTAAGAATCGATATGGTGACTCTTCTACCAGTGGCAATTTAACAGTCACGGGTAAAGTTTCAATTATTATGAATATACGTGTATAATAATTTACCGGTCATAATATTAAGTCTCCCCTTAGGATTATTTTTTGCCGCATGCCGAATTAATTATAATTTAACAGTTGTTACACAATTTGATATGCAGAAGAGAAGTCTGTGTTCCCTGGGCTTGGCAGTGCTTTGCTTGAACCGGGTGAAGAGCCAGAGTTCTCCTGGTACCGTGATGGTGTCAAATTTTCGCCAGAAGACAAGTTCAAAGTTCTATTTAAGGTTAAAAAATATTTACGCAGTATCAAATTTCAAATTCTTGTTATTGAAGTGACTGACAATGACAGACTATTTAATGTGTACATATTGCATCCTCTGTAAATAGGACGATGAAGACTCTTTGGCTCTTATATTCCAACATGTGAGACCGGAAGACGCTGGCCTCTACACATGTGTTGCCTCAACTTCATCTGGAAGAATGTCTTGCTCTGCAGAGCTCACTGTTCAAGGTTGCTTTGGAATAATAATATTATGGTTTAAGAAAAAATGAAAATCACCTTTATAAATCATGAGAATAATTTAAAATCATATTACGATTAATTTCATAGGAGCAATTCATCAGTTGCTGCGAGAACCAGAAGCCCCTGCTATTACAGCCGAGCTAACGGACACAGAGGTTTCTACAGGTGGTTCTGCTATGCTTGAGCTTAAAGTTACTGGGTTCCCTAAGCCCGACGTTGCTTGGTAAAAATATTTGAAATTATATAATTTATTCATCATATTCTTTCTTATGGAAATTTCTCAAATGTGGGCGTGCATGCTTTTGTGATCATTAACAATGCAATTTATGAAATCAGGTGCAAAGATGGTGCCGAGATTCAGGCAGGTGGAAAGTACCGGTTCCTCTATGAAGATGATGAGAGCATAGCCTTGATCATCAAAGGTGTTGACACCAACGATGCTGGGGTGTACAACGTTGTTGCCTCAAATGATCTTGGAGAGGCGACTACAACTGGAAGACTCCAAGTAAATTCACCGCCAAAATTCAAAGCGAAGATGACAGATAGCGCATGCATGACTGACGAACCGTTTTCGATGTCTGTTACCGTCCACGGCAGCCCTGAGCCACAAGTTAAATGGTAAAATTCTATTTAGCCTGTTTTGTACCTCTAAAAGTTGTGCTCCCTTTTGTAGTTTCTGTAAAATTGAATGTTATTAAAAAGGTACAAAGACGGCCAACTCATAATCGAATCGGAGAGAATTCAAATGAGGAGGGAGGAAAATGGCGTCTTTACACTGACCTTTGAGAAAATTACATTAGAAGATGGCGGTGCTTACAGCGTTGTAGCCTCCAATGCAATCGGACAAATGTCAGAATTCTGGAACCTGGTTGCCAATTCTAGAGCAAGATTCACCAAAACTATTGAATCTGAGATCCAAATTAAGGAAACGGAAACAACTGAAATTAGTGTTGAAGTGTTTGGTAATCCTCAGCCTGAGGTCCGTTGGTCTGTTGGAGGAAAGGAAGTTGGACGGGGATCCACTTACAAATACACAGCTACCACTAGAACTGATGAGAAAATTACAGTTAAATGTGAAAATGCCTTTGGAGGGGATGAATGTTCTGGAGAAGTTAAGGTTCTCCGAGGTTCAAAGATTAAAGAAAGTCTGAAAAATGCAACAGTTGAATACGATGGAGTTGCAGAATTCTCTGTTAAAGTTGACGAATTTCCGAAAGGCAAAGTTTCTTGGTAGGAAGTATTCATATTCTTCACTATTATTTTTTAAACGATTTATTTAAACAGCTTCGAGTAATTAAAGTGAAATATTTCTTCCAGGTTTATCGATGGAATTGAAATCGATGGTAAAAAATATGAAAAAGTTGATGAGGGAGACACACATACTATTAAAATCAAAGGAGTCACTGCAGCTGCAACTGTTAAAGTCCGAGCAGAAAATACTTACGGCTACGACGAACAAGAAGCTCGTCTTGATGTCATCAGTAAGTTTTAAGAAATCATAACTAGGTATTACTCCAGAAATATTAGTCAAATTATGTGAATATAGAAATAAAAGTATGTTTTCTGAATTTTTCATTGAAGGAAAACCAACAATTACGCGTCCCTTGGAAGAGTCCTACACGGAAGTAGAACAAAAGACGTTGAAACTCAGCGTAGACGTTTTAGCCAATCCTGAACCGGTTGTCAATTGGTATCACAACGGTGAGAAAGTTGATGCTGACGCTCGAATTAAAATTCATCGGGAGGGAACAGAGACGTGGAGTTTAACCTTTAATGTATTGCTGCCCAGCGATTCTGGTGACTGGAGCGTCAAATCAGTCAATCAAGCTGGAGAAGCCGAGTCTAAAACTGTCGTCATTGTTGAAGGTAAAATTCGTTTTGCTTAAAAAGATACAAAACAAATGTAGAAATTGAAATAGCATAGCAGTTTGTAAGACAAGCTCAATGGATTAATCATATTTACTAAATACTTTGATCCATATTTAGGAAAACCTGAATTTGAAAAGAAACTAATTGAGACTGTGGAATGCATTGAGTCGGAAAGCGTTGCTTTTGAAGTCAAAGTTAGAGGTGCTCCGGCTCCAGTCATTCAATGGTAAGGATCACGATTTATTTTCTCAACTCAGGATCGGTGTAATAACCTAATATACTTTGATAGTTATTTTTGTCCTTTTGTCATAAAATGTTGGCGTACCATTTCCTCTCTTAGGTCATTGAACAATGAAGAAATTACAGTGACAAAGAGAACAAGTATAGAAACAAATAGTTCGCGCTCAACAACCACGTCCAAACTAGTGATTAATAGTACACTTCTGGAGGACGCAGGGGTTGTGACTTGTGTGGCTCGTAATGAGCATGGTTCTTGTGAAACCACGTCGTCACTGATTATTAAAAAATCCGGACCAAAGTTGACCATTGACACTAGTCCAAGAATTGTTGAAGCAGGGAAAGAACTCAAATTAACTGCCACAGTTTCGGATGGCGCAACTATTCAATGGGCAGTTGTTGGAACAAAAGAAAAGGCTAAGGGTGGCGAGTTCAAGCTGAAACCAGAGAAAAACTGTGTTATCACTGTTATAGCTGATGATGGTAAAAAGGAAGAGCGTGTCGAGGTTAGAATTCTCCCACTCATCGGCAACAGTCTGTCCTAGATAACATTTTTATTTTTATGAAAAAGATGAAGTTCATTTATAAAAGAAGGTACATTGAAAGATAATTGATTGACATGCTGCCGCTCTTTTTCATTGCGTCTACAGATCCCCGTCCGTGTGATGAGTCGTCCTAAAATTACAGGTCTGACTGATGTAGCATGTGGCCCGGGGGAGACGATTACGCTATCACCCAGTGTAGAATCCGAGCCGGATGGGTTGGAAGTTGCATGGTTTGTAAAATTTGTTATATTATTGTTTCTGTACATAAACAGCTTTAATTACATCTTGAAAATTCTCTCATTCTCGAGCAGTTATCTCGTTAGCCTTTTTAGCTGTACCTCCCACAGAACATCTGGATATTTAAGAAAATACAGCAGACCCGAGTCATTTAACTCAAATTGAATTTTAAGATAATATTATGATAGCTGAGACTGTTTTTTTTTCTATTATTTTCTTTGCTGACGCTGCTCTAATTCCTAGTGTGATGTGTTTTTAGGTATCGAGGCGACGACAAAGTCAAAGATTGCAAAGACAATGATTACAGTCTGACGCTGCCTAACGTGAGCCCAGCAGATGCCGGAAAATATACACTTGTTGCAAAGAATCTCGTTGGGGAAACAAGCTTGTCTGCCAAATTAAATGTTATGGGTATGTTAACAAAATGAAGGTTTTGGAAGCTCTCATGAATTTTAATAAGATTAGAGAGATTGCGTCAAATACCTTCACTAATGTATTATTATCGTTCGTTCTGCCTTAGTTGAACCTCCATCATTTACTCGTGGCCTGTCTGATCTTAAATTACGAGAAGGCGACGCCCTCAGTCTACGAGTTCGTGTGAATGGGGTACCCGAGCCAAAAGTAGCCTGGGAGCTTGATGGCAAAATCATTCTTGTTGAAGGCAAAGATGGCTCTTACGAGATAGTCACGGAATCCATTCAGTTAGATCAATTCGGAAGTGTAAGTTTAGTAAATACCGTAGGCTCATGCCAACAATTTAAGTTCCGACCATAAGAGGCAACATAATGTACATGTTTATTACTTTTAGTACGATTGTATTTTTGCTGTGGACAGGATAACTTATATAAGATATCAGAACTCAGTAGTAATGTGAGTGTGGGTAATATTTACAGTACACCATAACCGCAGAAAACATTGCAGGCTCCGCCACAACATCCGGACGTATTTTGCTCATTGAAGAGAAGCCTCTTGTGACCAAGGGACCCGAGAGAAGCAAAACAGTTGATGAGACTGAACCCTTTACATTAACTGCTACTGTTACTGGGTCACCTTTACCTACTATTCAATGGTACTATATAATACATGATCATAAAAATTATGAAATTTTGTGTGGACTTTTTTTGAGGGCTTTTAGTTTTAATAAATGTTTGCTTTTCGTGGACACACAAATTAGGTTTAAAGATGGCGAACCCATCAAACTGGAGCCTGGTAGAGTTGAAATCTCCACCGCACCAGGTGGTATTCAGAAACTCGTTGTCGCTACGTCCGATAAAGCTGACGAAGGTGTTTACACTATCGAAGCTACAAACCCAATTTCCTCAGTCAAATCCAGTCCAAGTCAAGTCAACGTTGTTCGTAAGTTTGTCGTATGATTTTTAAACATACGTGATTGGTTTTTATTTTTTATAAATTAGTAGAGACATCAAAAAGTGACTTGGTTTTCAAAAGCATAGTTCACTATTCATTCCAGAGTCTACGCACAACCAATCGTGAGAAATAAAAATATAATCAAATTTTAATTATTTTGAAACACCATTCAAACTATAGCTGCTCCTGTTCCACCCACCGTAAAAATTACTGCGCCAGAAGAAGCTTCATATGGTTCGGAAATTGTACTTAAACTTGAAGTTGGTGGTCAGCCAGCACCAAAGGTTACTCTATTAGAGAACGACAAACCCATCGAGCCCATTAAAATTACGCGCGATGCTAATGGCACCACATCTAATTACACTGTCAAAGTACCTCCAAGAGGCGAAGGTGTCAGCTATTCCGCTAAGGTTGTCAGCCCTACTGGAAAAGGAAATGATCAAGTTGACATCAAACTCGTTGGTAAGTTTTTCTAACATTCACTTTTACCTGTATTATTATGGTATCCGTATCCATCGTATTCATTTATCGTACTCGGTAATCTTACCGTTCAATCTGCTTAATACTGTAGCTCCACCATCAGCTCCAGTAGTAATTGAGTCACTTCCGACCGCCAAGTCAGCCGTTGATGGAACAGCACTTAAACTGTCATCCGTGGTTAGCGGAAGTCCCCTTCCAAAAGTTCAATGGCTGCGTGATAATGTACCAATCCCATCGGAGACCATTGAGGTGAACGGAAAGCTTCACACTTCCGTTATTTTGGACGGTGTTGGCACTGCGGACAGTGGCGTTTACACTCTCGTTGCTGAGAACCCCAGTGGAAGTGAAAAGCAGAAATGCGAAGTGAGCGTATTAGGAAAGGTGGATGATTCAAAGCCTTTGGAGGCACCTAGTTTTACTTCACCCCTACCCGAGAATATTCTTATTTCTGAGGGCGAAGAGCTTGTCCTTCTCGTTGGAGTTGGTGGTAATCCTATGCCGGAAGTTCAATGGGGTCGCATCTCAGATAGCGGGAAGAATGATGCAGTTAAAGATAAAGCTACACCCCCAGCCGCGGCAGCTAAACTGGAGGATAGCTCCGTTTCTGCTCCCAAGGTGAGCGATCTCGCTGCCCCGGAGAAAGCTGAGGTGGGAGACGGGAACAAGGGTGGTTTGGGAGACGCTAGCAAAGCAACTCCAGTTGAGGGCGCTGAGCTAGGAGAGGGAATTAAACCTGATTTGGGACAAGCGGACCAAGGAGCTGACCTCAGCAGTGCAACAGTGGCAGATAGTGACGGTGCTGACAAACTAGAGAAGACTGGAGCCGATGGTGCAGCCCAACCAACTGTCGATGATAATGACACTAGTAACAAAGCGCCAACTGTTGACGGAGATGGGGCTGACAAGGCTGGAACTGCCGAATCTGAAGTTGGGGAACCTGGAAAAACAGCATCCCAACCTATAGAGTCTGATGTTGTCAGCAAAGACAAAAAGAAAGCACCAGCTGCTGACATCGCATCTACTGAAAAGCCTGTATCTGTCTCAGCCACTCCATCAGTTTCTGATGGACCTAGTTTAGAACCTCTTCGTTCAGTTTTTGGCCCAAGTGCCAAAGTGGAAGAAACTTTTGATGGCAAAAATGTATGTAAAAATTCTAATTTAATTATAAAGCACTGTTAGTTTAGAAACCTGTTACGTAATACAATTTATCTATTCCGGGTAAAGAATTATTTCAAAACGTTAGGAAAAGATTGCATTAAGTTCAAAACATTTTTTCTACTGTAATAGGCTATTCTCCGCGTACCAGGAATGCGTCACGGCTATGAAGGTCCTATCACTGTAAAACTAACTAATCCACTCGGATCAGCGACAGGAACCGTCAATGTTGGAGTAAGAAAAGTTTACTCGCCAGCAAAGATCACCGATAAATTTAATGATGTTCACCAGGTAATCACTACCTCTATTTCTTCTGTCTTTGCAGTGATTTCCATTTGCTTCTAAAAACTGTATTAAAATTGATATTTCTGTAATATTTTTAAAAGATCCGTGGTGGTGACGCAAGATTTACCGCCAAAATTACGGGTGACCCAAGACCAGATTTAGAATGGCGGTTCAATGGGACGACAATTCCTAAGGATGGACAAAAGTACGGAACAAAATGGGATGGAAAAACAGGAAGCCTTACAGTATTTAACGTTGGGGATTCCGATCTTGGAAAATACACTCTCATTGCCGAAAATATTGAAGGCTCCGATGAATGCTCTGGAGTTCTCAAGGAAACTACGGGGTATGTTGAACTCTTATAATAATGTAGGTATACCTGATTTCAGCGTTCTATGAACTATACTTTCCTATATTAGCAAAACTTATTTCTAATTTCTACCTACGTATAGGTACATTATACATATTATCATATGGAAGTTTTTAAGTCAAGAAAGCTAATAGGTGAAAAGCTATTTTGAAGGTCGCCATTAGTAAATTCAGGAAATAAACTGCAAAAAGGAAATTCGAATGTTTTTCAAAAGGAAAATCTGTTTTTGGACTTTCAAATACCTGTGAATCCTTAACTTGCACAATAACTTGGTTAGACAATTACCATTCGCCTCGTGCATAACATGCTAACATTTGGGGAGAGTAGAAATTCGAAGATTTAGGTTTGCCGGAAAATTCAAATATGTCAATTTTAAAAAACGAAGGCAAAAATTAAAATTCAACAACCCTGTTACAGCTTACAGCTACTATCAAGTGATGGCTAACTGTTTTGTTGTTTTAATAATGTAGCTCAGAGCCTGAAAAGGGAGAAAAACCATATTTCTTGAAGAAAACCGCTGACACAGAATTCTATGAAGGTATGACAGTTAAGTTTACTGCTTGTGTTGGAGGTGCCCCAGAACCAGATTTCCAGTGGTTCAAAGATGACGCACGCCTTTATTCAGGCGGACGAGTGAGCATCGAGAATAATGAAAATGGACTTTTACGGTTGGTAATCAATAAAGCTGGCCCTCAAGATCTCGGAATTTATACACTTAAAATTTTTAATAAGCACGGAGAGGATCAGTGCAAAGCGCAATGTACCATCGAAGGTAAGCCCTTAAATTTTTTATTTTCTGCACTCATATTTATTCCTAATGTTAGCTCGTTCCCTGTATTACTTTCTTTGAATAATAAATAACAGTAAAGCATTAATTTTTTTACCTACTATTTCAAATAGATTTCCATGCTGGTGGCTCAAGTGCGGAGTCTACAAAGGCTCCAAGCAAGCCCGTTGGGCCTCCGAATCCACTTCCTGATAAACCAATTATTAGCAGCATGACGGATCGTCACTTGACCTTATCTTGGAAGCCTGCCCTTAGGACTCACATTGATTATCCAGTAACATATACAGTTGAGATGTGCGATGCTAAAACAAATGACTGGTTCACACTTCGTTCTGGTGCGAAAATTTAATAGATAAAATGTTCATTTTTTTAAAATTACATTTTAATTTCTCGGAACTCATCTTGTATAACGCCTTGTCATTTAAAAATTGATTTTCTTTACGGTCATCTGCAGGAATCAAGGGATGCAGTACAGAAGTGAGGAATCTAGAACCTGGCAAAGACTACAAATTCCGCGTTCGAGTTGAGAATAGAGTTGGCATCAGTGAGCCAAGTCCATATGCACAAACACTTCGGTACAAATTTGACTGGTTGCCAACACCATGGAGTCCACCAAATGGTGATTACGACCTCACTCGCCCACCCCACCCAGGCTTCACCCACGCTCCCAAATTCCTTAATACCAATACTGAACAGTACGGCGTCGCAGGATCTAGTATTGGGATCGAGTGGTGGCTCTACGGCTATCCAAAACCAAATGCTTCATTTTTCTTTAATGGGGAAGAACTTTCAAGCTCTGATCATGTATTTGATTCAAATGGCAGAGTTGTCCTTTACATTAACAAGTACGAGTAAAATATGTTATGGTTATCGGTTCTGTATAAAATCAGACTATTTTTGCTGAAATTTTAAAATTTATTTCATTCATTGTTTTATTTACACAAAGATTATCAGAGAGTCGCGAAGGTTGGTACGAATGTGTCGGAGTTAACGAACACGGGGAAGATCGGTACAGAATCCACGTTCTTATTGGAGAACATCCCAGGTAAGTCACCAAAATTAACCCCCTGTCTCTAAGAATTTTCTTTTTCCTTCGCGGGGCATATTGACTATATGTCGGCTTTTGAATATTGTTATAAATATATACAACTCCTATGTAATTCAGGTGGATAATCCGTCTTCAAGAAACACATATTCTTGAAAGAAGAGACGGTAAACTCAGCGGTGTTGTTACTGCAAGACCAAAACCGGATATCAAATGGTTATTGCACATAATTTTCTTTGAATGTGTTTATTCTTGACATAAATGCCAACTAAGCCAGCCAGAATAAAAACTGAAATATCATTTATTAGGTACAAGGATTGGCAAACTCTGGGTGAGTCCTCCCGAATCAAATTCACTTTATTGGAAACTGAAACGGGAACGTACAGAGTAACGTGCAGTCTTACGGATGCCATTCTCAAGGATCATGGCTTGTATAGTTGTGGAGCCTCCAATGTTGTCGGTAATTTACTAATTTATTTCAGTATTTTTTAAGTTCGTATCTTTACCTTTCCTGCACTTTTGTATATACAGTTTACAATGTTTAATTGTTATTCCTAAATAACAACTTTTCAATAATTAAAAAGGAACGGCCAGTTCAAGTGGTAATGTCGACATTGAAGAATTTGAGGAAGAATGGAGATTTAAAAGTTATGGAAAACGTTTGTCACCAATTTCTTTGAAAAATAAACCAATTCGAGACTTCTATGCCTTTGGAGATGAAATTGGGAGGGGCACTCAGGGTATTAATCGTCATGCTACCGGTTTGGCCAATGGTACGTAATGGATTTAGCACCACCTAGACTTCTTAACAATAACAATGGCTGCAAACGGAATAAGCAATGAATGAATGAATTTAATTGATTTACTTAATTGGGATTAGGTGTTTCTGTCTCTGTTAAATCTATGGAGTCTGGTGACGCCGTTAAGCGAGAATGGATGAGAAGTGAATTTAATATTCACAGCGAATTATTCCATCCTGGTATCTCTCGTGTGTCAGATGGCTATCAAGATGAAAGAGGAATCCATATCGTCACGGACATGTTAGCCCTTTTTCAGCATATAGAAATGCAAATAATTTATGCCTTTATGCCATTTGCAATCTGTGATTTTTATTTATGTATAATAAATACAAAATGTAATTTTGTCTCGGTTATTATTAGTTGTACTGGCGGTGACATCGTTAGTAATGCCATTTCACGCGGAGGGTTCAGCGAACACCAAGTTTCTGACTACATCAGACAGTTGCTTCTTTCACTGGACTACTTACATAATAATAAATGCGTTGCTCACTTGGGCATCAATGTAAGGATGCTTTAGTATAATTGCATTATTTTATTACTAAGTAAATCGAGCAAAATATGTAGAATTTATTATTCAACAAAGTCTTAATACCGATGTTAAATTGCATGTGTCCCCGTAACAGGCTTTCGATCTGCTGTTCTCTCACGAAGACAGTGACATACTCAGACTCGTTGACTTTGGCCTTGCTCGTCGCATAGCATCTCGTTTAGACAGATTAGATTATGGACATCCTGAGTTTGCCAGTCCTGAGATCCTAAACGGAGAGGGAGCAGGGTACGCAGCTGATTTGTGGAGCGTTGGTATTGTTACCTATTTACTCCTCAATGGAACATCTCCATTCGTGGGAGAAAATGATCTTGAAACAATCAATAACGTTAAGGTAAGTTTGGGCTTCGATCTTAAGGATTGCATTGGGTTGGCTTTCAGCTTTCAGAAATGCGATTTGAAAAATTAAAATTTATTTGATTTACAATCATTAGGCTGGCAAGTGGGAAATATGGAACAAGAGCATTAGTGAGTCTGGTCAAGACTTTATTCGTAATCTCTTAAGTTACGATCCAAGGAGCAGGTTGGACGTTCGTCGTGCTCTAGAGCATACTTGGATATCTAAATACTACTCTAACAGTGAAAAGAAAATTACAAGCAGTCTCGTAACATACAAGAGCAGTTTGACGTAAGCCTCTACATTCTCTATTCTCTTCTGCTAAGGATATTTGAACTCAAAATTGTAAATACCGAACTGCATGTGTTAATATAGTTACTAATTACTGTGAATGTGGTGGAATATAGTAAATGGTACGAGAATGCGTCCTGTCGCAACTCTTACCGAAGAAACCCATGGTCAGGTGCTTATACTCACCCATCCAAGATGATTTACCCACCTGGCGAAATTGACGATGACGGTTACGGAAATTCTAGGGACCCTAAGGGCTACCAGTTTGGCGTACCCAACTACCCTAGACCAGATCTCAATATTGATGTTGGAGTCCAGAAATCGGAATCACAGTTACTTGCTATTTATCTTAATTATTTTTAAGCTCAATTCAAACTCAGGAATATACTTTAAACTTGATCACATTATAACATACCTAGCATAAATTTGTAGCTTAAACTGTGCATTTATGTTCTAATTAGTTACCAGCAAGGTCCCGACACATACTTGCTGCAACTTCGTGATTCAGGCTTCCCAGCTCGTCTTCGTCAGTACATGAAAGTCGCTGCTAGTCGAAGTCCTACATTTGCACTACAACTAAAATCACAAGCTTATGACAGAAATGTAAAATGCCTTTTACCTTTTACCGTCAATCATAAAAACTATAAACACTATACTGCCAATGCTAACTGTCGTATCTTAACTTTAAACTTTGTATTAATAATGCAGAATCCCATCATTCGGGAACGAAGAAGATTTACTGATGTAATGGATGAAGAAGTTAAGGACGAACTGACACAAGGTAAGCATGTATATCGTCTGTGAAGAACCAAAATGACCCGTATCCAGTTTAACCTACAATCAAAATGAGCTATGTCATAAAAACAAAATGAGAAACATGCGTAAAATGTTAATTAAGAGTTTTTGAAAATCTTAAAATTTTCTATTTACATGTCTTTGAAAAGCGTAAAGTGTTCTATTTACATGTTTTTGAAAAGTGGAAAACGTTCTATTTACATAGGTTTGAAAATTGTAAAATGTTCTATTTATTTGCTTTCAAGACATGTTTCAATATTTTTGTAGATAGTAAATATTGTTTTTAGCTATACAAATGGATATAGGTCATTTTGGTTCTTCACAGACGATACGTACCTATGTGCCCACTCAGTTTTTTATTTGTACCACCTTTGTACACCACTAACATTTCATGCTCAAATCCAGATAATTTTACTTGGATACAATTCTTTTTATGAATTTCCTCGGTTTTAATTACATATGCTACCTTTCATTTTTTTGCATCGCTTGTTTCTTATGAACATTTTCAACTGTAGGTAAAGAATGGCGAGGTGAGCCCCGCCGTCTACGACATGAAGTTGGACTTCACCTCGATACGAGTGCCCAAGCTGATGCAATGATATCTTCCCACAAAGATGGTACCCCAGCTTTTATTCGAGAAGGACCTTCAGCCGTAATTAAGGCTAGCATTGGGGACACACTCATTATTCATTGCATAGTGGATGGTTCACCCGATCCCACAGTTCAGTGGTTTAAGTATGTGGCATATTTATTTTTGTCTGACCTACGTTTTTGCATTAGTTATGGTAGGTATACGAATTAACGCCCAAAGTGCAAGGGAAACTAAATGCTTACATACATTGTCAATTTTTTTAAATTTAGGAGCGACACCGTGCTGGGAAAAACACACCGTATTGATCCCACTGACAAACATTTGGAAATAAAAAATTTCAGCGAAACCGATTTTGGCGTATACAAATTAACAGCCCGTAATACAGCCGGTTCATCGATGATCAAATTTCGTATAGTTTTAGGTCACTTTTCAAAACCAACAGCAACTGAAACTGACTATGCCATCGAGACAAATAAATTAGAAGCTACGGAAGAAGCCGTCGATTTTACCGAATTGTTAGGGGATGGAAATTTTGGATTATGGACCATAGGAACTATTAGTAGTGCTCCAGGAAGTATTGTCAAGAGACTATCTACACCAGTTCCAGAATTAAAATTGCAAACTAGTTTGGCTCACACGGGAATCCTCACATTGAAATCTTTGATAAATAATAACAATAATCTCTATTTTGTCTACAATGAATCTACTGCTAATAATTATATTAAACTAACGGATAAATTTATTCAAGATGGAGTTTACAATGAGTATGATATTTCTAGTGCAGTTCAACAGGTTGGTTGGTTCAAATACTTAAGCGTAGTGCAAACTATATTATGTAATGTGTAATAACTAAATCCCTTTCAATGTCATCCAAAATATGCATTTTTTTAAAATACACATTTATGCTGTACAGATTCTGTCCGTCTTGAGTTACATTCAATGGCGTGGACTTCAGTTGTTGAATTTAAGTTTGGATAACATCTTAACAGACGACCATGGAAATGTCAAAGTATTTGACACCAGTTCAATAACTCGGGTAGCCAAGATTGGATCGATTCTACCCATTCCAAATATTATTACACAATTTACACGTAAGGAGATTTAATTTAATTATGCAAATAAACTTTATGTACAGCTGCATTTAATTCTATACTATGCTTTTGTGCTTACAATTTTTCTAAATTTGTGATTTATGAAACTTTTCACTTTCAGCTCCTGAGTTACTCACCGGCGAAAATGTTCATATGACAACAGATGTGTGGTCAGTCGGTTGTCTCGTGTATACTTTACTTAGCGGATGCTGGCCATTTGCTGGTGACGACGATAGGCAAACCAAAGGAAATATTCAATTTGTACGCTACCGCTTTGAACCGCTATACGTTAACTCAACACCGGAAGCCACACGATTTCTCATGAACATCTTCAAAAAATGCCCACTGTAAGTCTATACGACAATTTAAACAATTGTCCTCTTTGTGGAATGCGTTGTATTTCGTAGTTGTTTCAAATCAAACCTTCAACCTTCGTCTCTCTCTCTATATCTATTTTGGATTTTTTTAAAATTAACTTTATCTCACCTGCAGAAAACGGCCGACACTCGATGAAGTACTTGAAAGCCGCTGGCTTGCAACTCAAGACTTAATGGTGAGGAAACGAACAGGAGCTTCATTCAAGAGTATTGGACTTGAAAAACTTATTACTAGCTCATCATTTAGTATTCGTACATAAATGCTACCTATTTTGATTCTATTTAAGTAATACTACTTATACTTATGATTAAGTGCGACTAAAATATAGTATTTCCTTCTAAGTCCTAAGTCATAAATAATATACATTACATAATATTATACGATATGCGAATGCATACACTGACACACTACAATGATACATGATACAAAACAAGTGAAAATAATGCTACACTACTACTGAATTGGAATATAAATATAAAATATATTTGTCGTTATAATTTGACTATTATTCAAAATTATTGAATTTTACATGCCAACGCATGTAATATTATGATGTAAAAATTGCACAAAAATTATTGAAATTGTTCTATTTTACAAAAAAAAAATAAAAACACACCAAATTCGACTGGTTTGCTCCTCCTTCTACTCATATTTCAGCAAAAGAATCCTTAAATCTTCAATTAGCTAGCAACAAACAGTATTTAAGCTCTACCTATACCTACAATTCAAACATCTAATCGATTATCGATGGATTCTACAAATAAGATACACTGAAATAAAAATTGCAAAAATAAAAAATTAAGGGTATGCACAAGGCAAGGTCTCAGAATGAAAATGCTTCATTCATTTTCTGAGCAATGATTTCAAACGCTACGTTTGAAAAGCGCGGTTAAGCTACAAGCCATGCGACCGTGGCAAAGAACACAAGGCGTAAGCATTAGCCAACTCAACAAGCGGAAGCTACTAAAATCATCATTATTAATCCATCATCGACCATCCACAGCAAAGCTGCCCTTGTACTCGGCCCTAGGTTCGGCTGGATAGCTCGATCCGTGTTGCGGCCGCTACCGAGCTGCCCAACCGCCTTGGTAAGGGTTCTATGTAATTCGGTGCTATATTGTGAAGTGTGAAGTTGTGAAGTAATGTGAAGGTACAAATAATTCTGCTATTTTGAATTTTACTTGAATTTCTTATGGTTGTGTTGGATGGTAGAGCTCGCATTTCTTTTGTTTCAATGGTGTCCAAAGCAGAAGGAGCACAAGTCAACACATTTAGGGAGCTTGCTGGCAAAACGCGACAAGTCCATTTTTTGAAAATAGAGATTAATTGGAGAATAATCATAATCATGACCAAGTACAGATAATTTACACTGAAATATTAGAGGTCAAAGGTCACTAGAACTATTTTAAATAATTCTCCGTAAAAGCGCGTTTTTTTGGCAAAAAGCGTTAAGTCCATCAGTAATTTTTTGTCAAAACACGTTAAGTCCACTAAGCACAATAAAAACAACGGTTTCGTATTAAAAATATCCCAAATTGCCTAAAACGTCAAAGATAATTTCACTCAATCATAACAAAAATAAAATTATTTGTTTCAATATCAGAATCGCGAATATTATTGATAAGGGGTCGTCCATAAATGAAGACATCGAAATATTTACATTCTTGGACCTTATCATCTCCCTACCATGTCATCATGCAGCTTAACCATAAGCTTGGATACTTCTTATATTACTTTAGTAGTTTAGTCGTATTTATTATATTACCTAATGTCTATTCCTGGAAATAAGTATAAGTGTAAGCATGTATTCTCACTTTGGTTTCTGACAGTAAAGACATTACATTACATTGACCATTGCGTAAATGGCTATCTTTAACATAAGATGTCATCAGTATCCAACCAAACCACTGGTCAATATGTAAGCCGAAAGACTTTTTGGCACATTTGAAAGCTTCAGTGTTTTAAGAAGAGCAGGTCGTATCGGTTACCACGTATTTAAGTTACAAAAGTAAAGTCGTGTTTCGTACTATAGGGAAAGAAAAATGTAAGAAAACTAAATAAGTAGTTTAGTAGTAGAAGCGCACCTAACTATCTCTAGAACTTTACAATGCCGAATTGTTATAACTCAAGTTCACTGTTGCCTTACAGGTACAGTAACCCCTCCCGTATCCGGACCTCCATTATCCGGAACCTCCCATATCCGGACGGGTTTTTCGGTATCCGGACCCTCCCATATCCGGACAAGATTTTTGAGATACCATATTTTTAACAAATTTCAAAAATAAAAGTAAAATATAAAAATAAAATCATTTTTTCAAAAACAAAAACTAGGTATTTTTTTTTCCTGCCTTATAAATGTGAATACTTGTGAGAAAATGGAAGTTGTAATTGTTGATTTAAATACAAATGTTGTCATAAAATATATTTTATAATTTCTTACAACACGTTTAAGAGTTGATTTTAAAAACCTCCCATATCCGGATATTTTCGCATCCGGATGGGGTCTGTTCCCAATTAATCCGGATACGGGAGGGGTTACTGTTATTTTAATGCTAGTTGGATCTTTTTTTATTATTTTTTATGTCACATAGCCGTTATTTAACTTTTTATGTATTTTGAAAATGTAATGTTTGACTGCTAGTGTTGTAAATTGATATTTTAACTACACCATTAACTGCAGTAATATAAATTCAATCTTTTAAGGGTTTTGAATTATGCATGTGCCTATTTAATTCTTTAATTGCAAAATCGCACATCATTGGCATTTGTAAAGCTAAACCAAACGTTTCAGAAACACGTAAAATCTTAAAGTTTTTTAAAAGTGCAAAATGTACTATTTAAAAGTTTTTGAAAAGTGCAAAGTGTTCTATTTACGTCTTTCAAAGTTGCAAAATGTTCTATTTACGTCTTTGAAAGTTGCAAAATGTTCTATTTATGTCTTTGCAAGTTGCAAAATGTTCTGTTTACGTGTTTGATAGTTGCAAAATGTTCTATTTACGTCTTTGAAAGTTGCAAATTGTTCTATTTACTGTTTTTCAAGTGCACATTTCGTGCTCCAATTTTGTACTCGCAGAAATTGTAGCATACAATTCTATAACTCAAAAGGTATACTTTTTGCATGGGCGCTTATTAGTTTTTTAGCAAAACACAAGTCCATAATTTCGAAATGTAACATTTTTTTAAAATTGCCACGCAGTCAGATTTCAGTAAATTAGCTGTTCGCGAGTTTTGGTTATTTACTTATTTATTGCTTTCAAGTACTGCCCTTTAGGGATAGTCCATAAATGACGTCACGGGGTGGGTCACTGAATCCACTTGGATATTGATGACGTTCTATGTTGCTGATAGCCATTTGCGCGATAGCGATGCTGATGACAGGGGGGAAGTCATGTACAGTCCTAGAAATCTGGATATTTCGATTACATCATTTAAGGACGACCTATTACGACCAAATGCGGTCCCCTGATTATTGTACATGTTGAGCGGTGGAAGTAGACGAATATATTATATTATTATTATAGTGTTAAATAATTAGAATTAGTCATTTTCTGTGTTTTTTGCGATTGCAGCGATACGGCCGGTCAGCCATATGGCAATTATTTTCTGCATTGCCATGTTCCCATGTTATGCTCAGTGTTTTTGTAAGTGCATTTACCTAACGATTTGGATTTGACTTTTTTTAAAATCAGTTTACATCGAACAGTAAATGACGGCAATGACTCCACACGGAAATACAAGGCATATAGCATAAACGGAACGCTATATATGTATAGACAAATAATAAAACAAATATTTTCCCAATTTATTTGCATATCGTAAACATCGAAAACATATCGGAAACAGTAAAGTTTTATCATCTCCATCTCAAGCTAGAAGCAATTACGATCATCTACATTCTGCGGACTAAAGCAATTCTGATCAACTCCCGTTTTCATGATATACGGCAAACATAATATGGTAAAGAATAGTTAAGAAATCAATAATTCAAAAGTAAATACGTTTAGGACCCACCATAACTGACGTCATCAAAATATCTCCAATTTAGGCCCCAATGACCCTCCTACTATCTGCTTACCCGTTGCGTAAATGGCTATCTTCAGACTTCAGTATGGAATGCCAGTAATATCCAAGTAGGCAATCGGCTATTCCCATGGCGTCATTTACTGGGGCGGGTGTAAGGCTGACGTCCGGCTATGTTTCATCCCTATGTTTTATCCATATGTTTTATCCCTATGTTTTATCCCAGTGTTGCCGCTATGGCAATCACTATGTTTCATCCCTATGTTTTATCTCTGTTTTATTCCTATGTTTTATCCTTATGTTTTATCCCCAAAAAGGGCATATACGCCATAGACGCCCTCGGGTCGGTGTCTAACCATTCCGATGAACAGTTTAAGATAATTGTAAAAAAATATACTAATGCTTTAGAAACAATAAAACAGGCACCCTAAGCTGCCTCAAAACAGTTAGATTATTCATTTCCCAGCCATCGGCAGGACCCCTTCGACTGGGTAAAATATAACCTAACTTTTTCCAGTTGGTTTTCCCACCCCCACACCCGACGCAAACCTTGTCTACCCTCAAAGTTAACAAACCTTACGCATTAGTAGTGATTCTTCACAATTAACTTAAACTGTTCATCGGAATGGTTAGACACCGACCCAAGGGCGTCTATGGCGTATATGCCCTTTTTGGGGATAAAACATAAGGATAAAACATAGGAATAAAACAGAGATAAAACATAGGGATGAAACATAGTGATTGCCATAGCGGCAACACTGGGATAAAACATAGGGATGTAACATAGGGATGAAACATATGGATAAAACATAGGGATGAAACATAGCCGGACGTCAGCCTTACACCCGCCTTTACTGGCGACCCTTTAAATGTTATAAACTTGCAACAATTACTGAATCATGTGTTTTATACCTCTATGTGGACATCATCCACAGAGACATATATGCCCTCAGAGTCATATATGCCATTAGAGACATATATGCCCTCAGAGACATATATGCCCTTAGAGACATATATGCCCTCAGAGACATATATGCCCTTAGAGGCATATATGCCCTAAGAGACATATATGCCCTCAGAGTCATATATGCCCTCAGAGTCATACATGCCCTCAGAGTCATATATGCCCTCAGAGACATACATGCCCTTAGAGTCATATATGCCCTCAGAGTCATATATGCCCTTAGAGACATATATGCCCTCAGAGACATATATGCCCTCAGAGTCATATATGCCCTCAGAGACATACATGCCCTTAGAGTCATATATGCCCTCAGAGTCATATATGCCCTTAGAGACATATGCCCTCAGAGACATATATGCCCTTAGAGGCATATATGCCCTCAGAGACATATATGCCCTCAGAGTCATATATGCCCTCAGAGTCATATATGCCCTCAGAGACATACATGCCCTTAGAGTCATATATGCCCTTAGAGGCATATATGCCCTAAGAGTCATATATGCCCTCAGAGACATATATGCCCTCAGAGTCATATATGCCCTCAGAGACATATATGCCTTCAGAGACATATATTCCCCCAGAGACATATAATATGCCTTCAGAGACATATATGCCAACAATTTATGATGATGTTATTTATGGATGATTTAAACGCACGCAGTTTTGAATTGTTAAACTCTTAACTAGACATTACCGTATTTTGTTTGTGGGTTTTCTTGATAAAGGAAGATGGTCATTGCTTGTAGTCCAGAATGGAGATGAAATCATAATTGCTTTTACCTTGAAATAGAGATGATCATAATTGCTTCTAGCTTGAAATGGAGATGATCAAACTTGATTTTTCGCTAACGATATAATCAGCTAATGCTGGTTATTCTAAATATTGAATTGTGATTGATATTCAATATTAACGAATTTTTTTACCATTTTAACGTTCATTTCACTTTGATGACACAAATTTGAAAAAGATTTACGATAATTATGGTAATTTTGATACTATATGTAGGCTATATAGGTAGGTATATAGTATATAGGCTGCCTAGTTGATTACTTCGAACAGAGGTAAATAGGACATAAATCACGGTTACTTGAAAGTAATCGATTTTCTGTTACTACTGTTTTCACTTACGAGCACATTTCTAATAAAAGCATATATGCATCATGCATTATGTATTAGTATTAGAGACAGTTTTTACTGATTTCACCACCAAATGAAACCTGGAGACAAACTATTAATACATTTGAATGAAACTGAAAAAAAGTTTTCTTAATACCAAAACCATTATCTTCGCTGTGCGCTCCGATAATACGAAATAGTAAGGCCGAGGCTGAGCGCGCATAAATATTGCACAATCGTATTATGTATCATGGTTATCATCATAAATTAAGATTAAATATCAAAGTAACATCTGCACTCTGCCCAGACATTTTTACTTCAAACATACGAGATTTGTTGTTTTAGATAATATGTAAAGTTGCACATATGTGTCTTCTGATCGTGAGAGCGAGAGAGTTCTGACGGGAGAATATGAGAATGGATCGTCTCATGGAGTAAAATTAAACGAGCCTGTGGCAAAAACTTTGGATTAATTTACTTACTACCCACAGTGGTTCAGTAAAAGACAACTTAACTTGGCTCAGTAAGTTCAACTTAATTAATTAGCGAAGTCAACAGTTAAGGCTCTACGAAGCTCATGCACTAGAGTTCATGTAATTGATAGTAATTAATTGTCATAATATTAATTATTAATATTAATAATATTATATAATTATATTATAATATTAATTGTCATTAACCTCATGAAAGTGGGACTAGAATAATATAGCGTCCAAGACCATCTCTCGATACTTTAATTCGTTATAGGTTGTCGCATTTTTCCATCAACACAATGTATTTATTTTTATTACTTATGCACGTGTTTCGTATTTACGACTGATGAAGAGTGAATAGGAGAATTAGGAGAAGCAAAAGCCGACTGCAAGTGATTGCTCGATCTTATTTTTTAGAAGCATATTATATAATGAGTAAATGGATAATTTGGGTTGGCGGTAGGGGTAGCATCGTAGCATGCTATTTAATGGGGATGGTTGTTCTTTTTATTGCTTGGGCCACGGTTTCAACACGGGGTTTCGAAAATTCGAACTCAACAATCAACATTGCACAATTTCTGGTACGGATCATTTAGATTTTGTTTACTTTATTAGTAGGACCTACCAAGAATCTTATACCTTATTATTATACTGCTAGTCTACTTAGCACTGCCAGCGAACAAGCAATCAGGCAGTTAAATGCTGAATTTGTGTTTTAGGATTTGAAAATTAACACATATCTACAGGAAAATTTCATCGCCCTAATGCATACAACTCTAGAGATAAAGGATTTAAAACTTACACATAAGAAGAAATTAGGTAGCATTAAAAATAACTTCGTTCCTCAAGGTCCAATTGTTTCTCACTTTTCACTGTCTGTGAAAAATGTTGAAAGTTTACCTACAGTATATCCTGTAATACTATGCGGGTCTGAGAGGTCTGCTTGAATAGTAAGCGGGTATATTTAAAACAGAATTAAACAACAATGCGCGGGTCTGTAATAGTGCGCGGATCTGAGAGGTCCAAGCTTGAATAGTACGCAAATAAAATACCAAACTTCGCTTTTCTCCTGTATATATGATTCACAAACTAAAATCAAAATATCTGTCACAAATATATATCACAAATCAAATTATTTATTGAGTAGGTTGAGAAATAGGACGTCAAAAATTATTAAAAAGGTAGAAGCAATGGCATTTGTTTTTGATACAAAATAGACTCGAAAACTCTTTTAGATAATACAAACACTAGCACTGAAATCGTTTACAGCTTAAACGCTAGTTTCAATGCTCCAAATATAAAAAAATTCGTCATACTTTAAGGACAAACAAAAATTTCCGTACCAAAGAATACTGAAATCTGACATAGAATAATATTGCTAAAAATCAACACGAATGAAGTATATTCCTTAAATAATTATTACTGCCACACATATCATGATTGACGTGGTATAGTTTTCGTAAATATCTTTATTTAGATAAGTTCAGTAAGCTGAATAAAGTAATCAATTTATAATATATAGACATGAAATACGCATAGTTCAAAAAATTATTATTCGCACGTTAACGGATCATTAGGGTACAACGAATCATGACGCCCAGGCAGCAAGTTCTTTCATATCATCATCATCATCTTCAACGACCACACGTTTCTTTTTCTCAGCCGCAGCAGCAGCAGGAACGCCAGGTGCTCTGACAGGTATGTCATCTGCACCCACACTGGGTAATTCGACACCAAGTAATTCTTTATCCAGTTCTTCTTGTTCCAATTCTTCCAACTCCCTTTCCAACTCATCATCGTCAATATCTTGTCCGAAAGCAATTGGATTCGAAATTGCATCTGAAATTTCCCGAGCTACTTCTTGTTGTTCGGCTATGTCATCCATCATGTCGTGGACTTTATCAACGTCCCTAAAATTAAGGCGAATAACATCTCATTATTATATAAAACAAAGGCTAGAATAGTTTTCCTCACACCATGGTAGCCAAGCGCTTTTCATTACATATCAAAATTAGTTAGCCATCACTGCAGACACCCAAATAGGTCGTACAGCATATTATGATTCAATAAATTTTCCCTTTCATTTTTGCAGTAACGATGGTTGTAAAGTTATTCATAAAAATTAAATAGGCATGCACATTTTTACTAACTAAGCATAATTTATTTATGCATGCCTCATCCCCCTAAGAAACTACTGATCATTATTAACATTATTTCAGAAAATATTGCATACATGTGCTGATGAGCTTGTTTCAAAGCCTTAGCGGCTTCGGACATAGTATTTAGAACGGCGGTATTGGTGTTTGCCCCTTCAAGGGCCTCCCTCTGCATCTCGATTGTCGTAAGGGTTCCATCAATTTGCTGTAACTGCTTTTCGTACCGCTTTTTCTTCTTCAGGGCTTGGATGGCAACTGTGCAATGAAAACAAAACAACAAAACATCATTCAGGTGTTCACCATATAAAACCAATACTTAGCATATTTTGACGCCTAAAGCAAAACGCAAACCCATCATCTATATTATTTGTCATAGCATTTTAGAAATCTGTGACGTAACTTATTCATACACATGATTAATAAGTTAAAAGACGATACAAAGCAGGGTGGGTCATTTGTTTTGCCTTTTCTAACTGGCTTTAATATCTACATTTATTTGAACATCACATGATCTCATATATATATATTTATCTAAAATATGTTTATAATTTTGGATTAAAAAATTATTTTAAAACACCTTAAATGGCTTGCAAATCCTTTTTAAAACTTGAAAATGTAAGGCTTGTCTGATTTTTTAATGTTGTTTGAAACTTCGTAAGGGACACAATTGCAATAAATACAAAAATCATTATTGTCATCCCTTATTAAACGTATTGTTACAACACAACAGCCAGCAGCACTAAAGAAATCAGTGCAGATTTGCCAACTTGTATTCTCTACAGTTTCCAGTAATTATCCAATTGGCTACATTCCATACCTATTACAGTTTATTATCCTATTTCTACCCTATTCCTTGATAACAAATTTTTGTTACGTACACTGACACATAACGCTGTGTATACCGATGACCGACACTAATATCGAATTTGATCGAATTTTGAATTGTTAAATATAGGAAGGACTCGTAAATTGCAGATTTGCACAACAATATCAAACAAAATAAGTAAAGTAAGTACCTCGTTTATTTTTAACTCCATTAGCCTTAGCAGTCCCTAACTCTTGTTCAATTTTCTTTTCAAGGAAATCCTGTTTCTTGACCAACATCTCTTCCGTTTCACGTAGTTTCTGAATTGCTTCTCCCGTCGTAATGGATTTTTCATCTTTTTTGAAACCAAATATTTTTCCAAACACAGACATTTTGATAGGGAATTAATTTAGTTTAATTAAAACTTAAACAAACTTATTACAACTACAAATAAACAATAATTCTCTGCTCATTCACTTCACAATCTTGGTAAATATAATTTCTACAGAAGAATCAAGAATCAAGACTTGAAGACAGTCAACAGTCGAATCAAAAGGTAGTAGAGTAGAAACGAGTGTAAAGATGATTTATTGGAACTTCAAAGCTCGGTTGCTTTGTCCTTTCGATTCGTAGATCATTCAGCCACCAGATGAGATGAGTAATCCCACAGAAGAATATACAAGGTATAATGGGATACCAGTAATGACGTTAGTAGTACTGCACTGTGCACTGGCTACTGGCAGTTAAAACTATAGTGTAGTATATGGTGCGAATGTGCTTCATTGCCAGTGGCCAGTGCCTATGCTTTCAATTTCTTAGGGTGACGTCATGCTTTATCATCTCTTTTGGCCTCCGTGATTCTGGGTTGATTTTCATATTTTCGCAATTTCTTGTCCGACTCACGATTTAGCTCCTCTAGCCAGTCGTCTCAGCCCATCCAAATAAAAACAGCGTTAACTGACGAGTCAGTCAATGACGTCATTAATAGTGGTGGTGGTGGGTGAATCATCTATGCCATTTATATACTAAAAGTAAACAAAATGACTGGTCATTCACAGTTTTACGTCATGTATGGACAGCTTTTAATAGTTGAAACAATATCTTTTATGTTGATGTCCGAAAGCTACACTGCTCGTGTGGTGTTAACGCTGACTGCTGACCTACTCCTAAAATTCCTACCATCATCATTCATTGTTTTTTATGTCCAGCAGAGTAGATTTATAACTGAAGTAGAAATCCGTTATTTCATTCCGGGGTTATACGTACGACGCATTCTAATCGACTACTATGGAGGAATGTGCACGTTTGTATAAGGTTTTCAATCTACATGACATAACTGCAAATACAATATCAATATTTCGCGTTCCCTGACCTTAATTTATTCAGGTCTACAAGAGGTCTAACTGGAACGACCCACTCGCCCAAGAATTTTCTGTAGTGAGATTAAAGTGATTGCCTTCTCGTAAAAATGCAATAATGACATCATTCTTTCACCTACCTATATACAATTTAGAGGAGGCTATTGATTCAGATTCTCATCATGGATTTGGCACCGTTGGCACGACGCAGCAATATGAGCGACTGTGACTAGAATGCAGTAATAGTGATATGCACTATGTGAGACAGACACGAAGGGGAGAAAATCTAGTATCGTTTGCAATCCACTTGTCTATGCACTTACTTAAGTACTGCTACTTCTAATTACTACATAGTTGTAGAATATAGTTTTTGGTAATCTAGCTCGAATTAATAGTACATATCCAAAAACATATCGTATACAAATCAGGTATAACAAATGTAACAGAAATGCAGTGCCTTGATAAGTGATATGGTTCCAGAAGGCGATACAGCTACATACAATACAATAACAAACGTATAGTTAGTTTGGCTTGGCCAAAATTACTTTTAAATCTTACATCGCCCAGTTTATTATTGACGTATCTAGATAAACAATACATGATCAGAAATTAAATTCTACCAGGTCTTATATCGAATTATGAGAAGTACATAATAATACCAAATTACGAAAGGCGTGACAGATTATGCATTAAATTCTTAAAAAGGTAGAATAAGTTATGATGAAGCTGCAACATATTTTGTGGCTTCCTCGAGAATTCGTTCCACAACATTCTCATGGTACGTACCAGCACACTGAGCGCTGTTGTCTTTTCCTCCACCTTTACCATCAGGTAACACCTGAAAACAGTAACAAAAATGGCAATTACTTTTAAAAAACTGCATACATGAAAAAAGGACGAGCTTACAAAAGTAAAACTGTTTTTTACTATGAATAATTGAAATCATACTTTTACAGTACTCTGGATCCACTTGTTGGCAGACAAGCCTTTTTTGATTCCCTGAGGAGATACGAATGCAAGGACGTTAACGCGTGCTTCATCATGGGTAAGCAAAAGAACAGACGTATTTTCGCTTGCTTTGACAATCTGCTTTATGCTTGCATCCAAAATCTAAAGATATAGACATTGACAATGAAAACTTGGAACTTACTGCTGCCTCCTCTTAATAATATTTACATTTCCAAACGGCTACATAATGAATTTAAATTGGAGCTAAAATTATTTCTTACTTTTTGGTTTGCACCAGCTATATACTCGATGTAAATGTCGCCAGGAGTAGTCGCAAGCAGCTTAGCGGCCAAATCTTGAGAAATTTTCTTGCCTGCTTCCAACTTTTTCTGCCTATCAGCGTCATCTATAACTTTCTTCAAACCTTGCAACTTTTTACGAAGAGAGTCCTGAAATAGTAATAGAATATGTAGAAACAATACAACAAAATGAATAAATTGTTAGCGCTAAACATGTTTCATAGTCTCCTTCGAGGACAAACCTTAAGCCAACTTGCAATGATCGAAGCGTTAATCTCGTCATTGAGTTCGTTAATCTGCTTCAATACCGGAGCCTTGCTCAGCTCGTCAACTTTTCTGCCAAGGTCTTCCCCTCGTCTGACCGCCTGTTACACAAAATAAATTTTACTCAATTCAATAATGCACGAAATGTATCACACGAAGCACCTATATACGCAGAACTGTACATTATTTCAAGTTGCTGATGATAATAAATGTTAAAGTTCCTTACCAACTGTGCCTGAATACCCGTGAGAGCAACAATACGTCTCACACCCTTGGCAATTCCTTCCTCGCTGGCAATCAAAAATTTTCCAATGTGGGACGTTTTTTGAACGTGGCTGTAAATATAATAAATTACCTTCACTAACCACAAACATTTATTCTATATTTAGTTTAGTTACCAAGAATTTCATTTTTTACTTAATTACAGCAAATGATAATTTTTACTCACGTCCCTCCGCAAAATTCAATGGACGTTGGGAGACTATCTGCAGAATTATCAACTGTCACTCCAATGCTTATAACTCTTACGGGATCTGGGTAAGCTTCATTGAATATTGCCCGGACACCCTTTAAGGCTTTGCCGACATGTAAGGGGACCGTTTCTGCGTAAACATCCGAATTAGACTCGATTATTTTGTTCACTTTTTCTTCAGCTGCACGAAGTTGAGCGGGTGTTAATGGAGCCTGCAGCAGAAAACGTACAATCAATAAATTAAGGAGACTTTGCAAACATTTAAGGTGGCTTTAAAGACTTCTACTTGTTTCCTAAACTCACGTTGTTGGAGAAATCAAATCGAAGTTTTTCAGGATCAACAAGACTTCCTCTCTGGTCAGAGTCCGTGCAACAGTCCAAAAGAGCAAAATTGAGTAAATGGGTACCAGTGTGATTAAGCATTGTTGCAAATCTTTTTTCGTTATCAACATGTAGCTGGACAATATCACCAACAGAGAGAGTTCCTTCTAATTTTCCATTATGCACTGCGTAGCCTGATGTGGAGTACACATTTTCAATGAAAAATTCAGATCCACTCTCGGTGGTTACGATTCCAGTGTCCGTTACTTGTCCTCCAGCTTCAGCGTAGAAATTTGTGACATTGAATATGACAGAGCATGATTCATTGGTAACACTCTGTTTCTGCTCCTGGCCCACGTGGATTGAAAGGATTTTTGCTTTGATGTCAGGACAGTCTATTTTTCAATTAAACTCATTTAAAACGCAGTGGGTCATTATGATGCTATGAGTAATTACAAACAGGAAAAGATATTTGTTAAAGATGCAGTTAGGATTTACCATAAATCGCTCCATTATATGTGTAATTGTACTTGGCGGAATCATCGGTGGATGGTACGCCTTGCCCTTGAAGTTTACTGATGCTGTGTACATCTAGTGTTGCGGATTCAATTCCGCCAGCTTTCCCACCACTCATAGCCTGCAAAATATAAGATTATTCTTACTATTACATAGATATCAATGGAAAATAAAATATAAAATCCAACTTTATTAAAAAACAAACTTGTCGTCCATTGATGATAGCTGGATAGCCAACAAGAATATAATAACAAGTCAAAAATTTGTGATATCTAACATATTTTGAGGACTCAAACTTCAGAACACTATAAGCTTGAATTACCAATCGCGCGACTTGTAATCAGAATTATTCGTCTAACCTGTGCAATTTTTTTGGACTCCTCAAATCCTACGTTGTCTACTTCAATGCCGTTCTCTTCCGAGATAAGATTTGTAAGGTCAATAGGAAATCCGTACGTGTCATAAAGTCTCCAAGCAATGTCACCAGGTAATTTCTTACAATTTACATTGGGATCAGCATTGATCTTTTTAATGATTCTCTTTATCAGTTGCTCTCCGCGGGAAAGCGTTCGGAGGAACTGCGTTTCTTCAGCGTCGATTACCGTTTTGACAGTGCTGGTGCATTTCTCCAACTAATTCAAGAATTTTTCCTCTTAATTTAGCTAATGAAAAAACTATTAATAAGGAATAATCTTATATTTTGAATTATGTGACAACGGTATGCATATTCAAATACCTCAGGAAAAGTTGAACCCAAAATCCGGACGACGGTATCGGCAAGTGAACTAAATTGTCCAGCTTTCCCTCCAATTTCATGAAAGTATCTTATCCCACGACGAAGAATTCGACGAAGTACGTACCCCCTTCCAGTATTATCGGGTCTTCCACCATCAGTTATGGCTATTGTAAGTGTCCGTATATGATCTGCAATTACTCGGTAAGCCATATCTACCTTGGCATCCGGCCCAACTTTACCCGCATATTGGTCAGCTCCAGTTTTCTAATGTTAAGAAATTACCACATACAGAAGACACAACACATTACTCCTTGAGTTGAAATGACACCAAAATAATAATCTTATTTGTTAGAGTCGTAAGTGGTCAATGAAAACACTCTGAATTCAAATATTTGGTACTTCACATTACCTCTTGAATATCCTCAAAAATAGGCATGAATAGATCCGTGTCATAATTACTCAACTTCCCTTGGATTACGGACACGATTCGCTCAAGCCCCATGCCGCAATCAATGTGACGATGAGGAAGATCGCGCAAACTGCTATCTGATTCACGATTGTATGTTATGAATACCAGATTCCACACTTCCAATACATTTGGATCATCTTGGTTTACTAATGCTGAGGCATCACGACCACCTAATGAGACATGAGAATTAAAATGATGAGTATTAAAGACAACTTTAAACTGGTTTCCTTGTTTTGAAATATTTTTAATACATTACTCATGAATAAAAAATAAAATCCATAAATCATACCGATTCGATCAAAATGAATTTCAGAACATGGACCACAAGGACCAGTTTCTCCCATTTCCCAGAAATTATCTTTCATTGACCCTGGTATGATCTGATGAGGCTTCAAGCTAAGACAATAAATAAATAGTAATAAAGCAGATCCATATTTTCAATAATAATTCTGAAATTGTTTTATTTTAATTACGAAAATATTGCTTTCAGTACTAAATACTGAGCTGTAAGGCAACAGTGACTTAAAGTTTTTCTTTCTAAGAAATTAAAAACTTAAAGCTGAAATAAAATAAAGTTAATATAAAAATTAAAGTACCCCATAGAAGCCCAAATTGCCTGACATTCAGAGTCAGGTTGAAGTCCAGCTTTTTCATCGCCTCCAAAATAGGTAACATACAGTCTATCCGTAGGTAACTTCATGACATTAGTGAGCCAATCCCATGCCCATTCACATATTTCCTTCTTAAAATAATCTCCAAAAGACCAATTACCCAACATTTCGAAAAATGTATGATGGTATGTATCTTTGCCAACATCTTCCAAATCATTGTGCTTTCCACCGGCACGAATACACTTCTGAGTATTCACAGCCCGCTTCAAGTTAACTGCAAAAGTAAATTATAATAACACAATTAATTCTTTAATGCTCGTAAAACATAAATACTGAAACCAAAAACTTAAAGAGTTAAATATTTGGTTCCGGAACCGACAACCAATGATGAACGGGGACAAAAAAACACGGAGCAATAAGTAGGGTAGGGTCGGGTAACTGTGGTAGGTCCGATAACTGTGGTAGCGACAGTTTTCACCAGGAAAACATCAGAATTGACAGTAAAAGAATACCTTGCATCAAAGAACAGGGTTCGCTCTTCTATGCAAGAAATTTCTTTACTGCCAGTTCAGATGTTTTCCTGGTGAAAACTGTCGCTACCACAGTTATCGGACCTACCACCAACCACAGTTACCCGACCCTACCCTAAACAAATAATCGAGAGCTAACTTTATACACCTACCAAATGGTCCCGAATTGGTATCAGCAGTTCCCAAGAAAATCGGTTTAAACTGGTTCATGCCAGCATTGGCAAAGAGCAGCGTCGGGTCATCGTGGGGAATGGTCGCCGAGCTATGAACATACCGATGTTCCAATTCCTTGAAATAGTCTATGAAACTACTCCGAATTTGATTACTGTCCATGGTGATTATTATCTCCTTCAACTTATGACTTAGCGACTTCGTCTCTACAAAGCACACGATTTACGTATGACTTAAACGCTAGTTAGTAGAAATTAAACAGCTGTTCTTTTTGTTGTCTAAAAAACTTCAATAAGATTCTTCCTTTAAACTTCGCACTTCCAACTTCACACCACCGTCAACAGTCAGCGTACCTCCCAATCACAGTTCTCTCAGTTGTCAGTCCCAATAATAATATTGGTTCAGCTCAAGATCAAGAGGATCAACCACAACGTGTTCTACAATCTACAACACAGCACAACGTCAAACCGCAGTGGCAGCAGCCAAAGAACAAATACGCGAAATATTTAAATTAGGTGTCAAGTTTCGATTAACAACAATCAACAATATCCACCGGCAGTGGACGACGCTAGAACAAAAAAGGGACGTAAGTCAAATGATGCAATGACCGGTATGGTAGTTGTAAGATGTAGTTTATTAGTCAATGCACGAATTCTGCAGTTTTGAATGATTCAATAATGTTTAACTGTTTAACTATACTCAAATCAATACACACCAAACGAAATTAAAGCTAGCCCAGCCAGAAAATACCGTACGGACAGATTACAAATAATACAAGCAGTATAGTGAAATACCATATGCCGATTGCCGACTATGCTGTATTTTTCGTAAGGCTACAATAAGCATGGAGGGGAGTCCAATTCTAATTAAACGATGCCGATATGAAATCTCGATGCCGACAAACTCAATGCAATACTTGTTATTATTACATTTCATGCTGCAGCAAGTTCTATAGCGAACTGGTTACTTCTGGGTCCTGGGTTAAGTGAAAGTTGAAAATCCCCAAATTTACTCACATTGTCCTCATAGGCCATTGAAAGTTTTTCTATGACCACATTTCATTCCTCCAGTAGTTTGCAGTACTTTTCAGTTTTTAGTGTTTCCACGATCAGTCAAATGGCTCAAATATCGTACGTCTGTGAAGAACCAAAATTACCCATTTCCAATTTAAGCTACAATCAAAATGAGCTAGGCATGTCGTAAAAACAAAATTAGAAACATACGTAAAATGTTAATTAGGAGTTTTTGAAAAACGTAAAATGTTAATTATGAGTTTTTGAAAGTAAAATGTTCTACTTTCATGTTTTTCAACAATGTAAAATATCCTATTTAAATATTTTTGAAAAGGTGCAAAATGATCTAATTCCATGTTTTTGAAAAGATGCAAAATGTTCTTATTTCATGTTTTTGAAATGGTTCGTAAAATGTTTTAGGAGTTTTTGAAAGACTAGGAGTTTTTGAAACACGTAAAATGTTCTATTTTCATGTTTTTCAACAATGTAAAATATCCTATTTACATATTTTTGAAAAGATGCAAAATGTTCTAATTCCATGTTTTTGAAAAGATGCAAAATGTTCTAATTCCATGTTTTTGAAAAGATGCAAAATGTTCTAATTTCATGTTTTTGAAAAGGTTCAAAATGCTCTAATTCTGTGTTTGAAAAGTGTAAAATTTTGTATTTGCATATTTTTGAAAAGTGCAAAATGTTCTATTTAAATACACTCAAGACACATTTGAATATTTTTGTAGATACATAGTTGATATTGTTTTTAGCTAAAAATGGATATGGGTCATTTTGGTTCTTCACAGACGATATCTCCTAACTCCTATGCTATGGTCTCGTTCTCATTTTCTCATAGAAAGGCATTTTATCGTCACTATTGTCAGTCCTGCCTGTTTGTCTTGTAGATTTCGACATCATCATCCACTGGTTCAGTCGTCATTCACAGCTCGGAGGTTGAGGACGGGGACGTAAGCGTAGTACCTAAATTTACTACTTTAAAAGTTAAACCAATAATAAAAGCAGCTTGAGACTCGAAACTTTTCCTCCCCAACCGTACTTAACTTAAGCTAACCAAAAGGCGTTAGAGCATATCGTTTCATATATTATTTTGACACAGCATTAACTGATCTCTTGCTATTTGCTATAATGTATGCTCATTTGACTCCCAATCTCAATTGCACAAATCGACATATCTTTACTGCTGAGTAACAACTGCTTATAATATTATTATTACCACAATCTCATAGCCACTGCCACTACCAACCATACCACAAGGCACGAGGAGAACCTTACTATCTATTTACCATTTGAGATGGTCATCTCTATCAGTATAATCACTTGAATTCTCTCGACTCTTCGAACTTTCTAATGTATAATTTATGAGATCATGTTAAATAATAATATCATGTCAATAGTCAGTAAGTGTTTTTAACCTTCTTATAATATACATGTAAGCGGAGGAGAGTAAATTTACATCCCCAAGATCTAATATTAAATTATAAACCACTTATTGACTCTTACTCACCATTACCGTCCTATTTCGTATCCGTAGATGGTTCTTGAATACCGCACCGTCAAGAATTTTATAGTGTTTATCAGAAACATTATAAGTAGTAGGTATATGTATCTTGACACTTTACTAAATATAATATACTTGGTTAAAATCCATGTTGGGCAGTATTGTATGGCTTATTATGCACTAAACGAGTACTAATAAAATTGTAAATATTCAATATATTATATATATATGTGTAATATTATTTTATACTGACAACTATAGATAGATATTGAAAGCTGAGAAACAGCTTTATTTTTTTTTCAAGTAAGTATAGTTCATTAACTTGGACATTGACATTGAGTTTTCTCATCACATCACTAAATAACTTTACAATCAGTCAGTCTGTTATATGGTTCTAAATCATTTGAGATCGGTCATATTTTTATTCTAATTAAATCCACTCTCACTATGATTGTCATTATGGTAGAAGAGAGCCTCATCGGAGTGGTATATAGTGCGGCAATGGTATCGTTTGGAGTCGCATGAATTGCATAAAACACTAAAAACATTATGTGTTCATGTTTTTTTCGTTTATTTAAGTAATCGAGGAGCTGGAAACCCCTATTTAGATAATTAGGTAATATTTTACATGCTGTTTTGTTCTGGACTGACAGAAGTTCTGTTCTCTCATGTCAGTCTGTCATTGCCACTGCATAGTGTGTCCGATTAAAAAATACAAGTTGTAAAAAAAAACATAGAATTAAGCATCATGGTATTATCTTTTATGCTTTCATACTTGTATGGGATGGACTCAAGTGTTATCCTTTTTTAACTTAAGTACTTACCTAGGGGTTGCTATTGTCGTACAATGATTGTGTATTTTACATTTTTGATGGATCGAACGATCCAACCAAGCTCCCCGCAAATCTATATATAGTGTGCAGTTTCTACTTGGAGTATTTGGAATCCTCAACTCCTCACGTATACATTTACTTATGTTGGTGGTACATTATTCTTTATTCATCCTAGATTCTCTTTCTTCCTCTTTGTATAAGCATTTTTTGACATGAAAGATAGCTTCATTTAATTAAAATATTTCAGCAAAATTAATGGATAGATAATCGTTTGGGAAAATTGAATAAAATCACTAAATTTAATAAGTGTAAAAATGCAAGGTATAAAAATGTAATAATATGTACATAAATAAATATATCCATTAAAATAACAATGCAATGCCCCGTAAAACATGGTAAAATAGGGGAAATAACTTTTACAGAGTACAGTTATTTGAAACGTATTATATTATATTGGAATGGAATTTGTTGATTTAAACATTTTGATAAGACTATATGAGTACAGCCGCCCAGTAAATAACACAGATTAAATGGATTAAGAAAGGCTGGACTAATCATGATTTCGTCAGAGATAGTAGTATAAAGTACGGCAATAGGAACAAATATGATTATTGATCAAATTCATGTTAAAAAAAAAGCATAGCAAGTTCATCAGGGACTGCATGACTTATAGGCTTATTACTTAAAGGCTGTGGGACTCTGCGTCACTGTCACTCCGTGTTTTTCTACACGTAAAGTAATTTATAATTTGCATATGCATCAGTGGCTTTAATCTTTTTCTAATTACGAATTGATACTGATCATAAATTTAGGACGCATCCATGGATTTGTGTACTTGCGTGCATTGTATTATTGTATTTTGTAGTCAGTGTTGTCTCTCGTGAGGAGTCTTAAGTAATGACAAAAAAGTCAACTCCAAGTCAACTGTGTCAAGCGGCGCCAACCCAATCCATACATTTAACCAACTTATTATAAAGTCAACAATTTTTTAATTGGGTGTCGAGAAATTGTTTATTACTTTCTTTGCGTTGTGCTAAATTTTTCCTTACTCATTGTTCAAGATAATTTTTTGCATAACCAATTCAACTGAATCCAAATGTGCAATTGTACTATGGCGCTGAACAAAAAGCATTAAACCATCCATGCTAATCATGCAGCCATCTCGCTATGGTCTCAATTGTCTGTACTCGTAAACACGTCAATAATCAGAGATATCATGCCCTAATGAAATGATCACAGTTCATGGGAAGTTTTTTTTGCATAATTCAAATAGGTACATATACGAAGGCGAACACGAGCACTACACTACGTACTCACTCACGGTGACAATGAATGAAAAACATGTTTATTTCATTTCATCTATCTACAATCACCTCATACCATTCTCCTCTCAAATCCCTGCATCCACCTATACCTAATTACATCCCTACGTACTTGACCACTCACTCATACGAACGTCCAGGTACACCTATATACTATATATACCTATATAGCTCACCAAAATCACCTGAGATAATTAGTTATCTCTGACGCTAATGTAAGTATATACTCCTGCATTTTTGTAGAATTATTATGGCTACACTGCGACGCTCGCTATAGGAAAATTGAACTGTTTCCTGGTTCTGAAGACAAAATACATACACAAGTATATATCAACTCTGCGACTCTCTCCTACGTTGTATAATTTAATTATTATATAATTTTCTTGCTCTGTAAGTTATAATCTTGTAATGCGGATTTCCATTTTTATATTATTTTTTTGCCTCATGAATCTCATCCCTGCTCCAGTCCATTTCCATTCCAGCCCAGTCCAGAGTCAGCGCTCTCTCCTCGTTCTCAGAACTCAAGGGCTGAACACCTCTCCGGCATGTGTTGGGAGAATGAGAGTTGCACATTGTTGCTGCATTTTCTTCTTGCACATCTTCACTCCACTGCACCACCAAACTGCATACTGCATACCGACATCACATTATTAAATACCATTAAAATATACAGTCTGTATATTGCTTGCCGTCGGCTCATTCCATTTGTTGCCAACCGGCATTTGCCTGCAAATAGGAGCAAAAAATATCTTGATGCAGTTTTTACATATGTGGAGAGATGTACTTTTAACATTGTCAATAATAGATGGGATTGTGAGGGAAAAAAAGGATTTGCTTGGAGGAAGAAGTGTAAATATACTTTTGGTTTTTTGGTCGTAATCTTCTGACTTCTGACATTCTCAGCGGCTGTTGTTAAGCCTCCTCTGCCTCTCCTCGTTTCAGCTCAGAAGAGATGAGATTATTCAGAATGAGAAAGTCAAAGGGAGTGTAAAAATACAGGGTACGTGAGTACGTCGTAAGAACCGGCGAGGGATAGAGGGGAAAAAAAGTGAAGGCGAGAATGTATTTACTATCAACATCCACACACTGACGTCCACGAAGGAACGACTCTGTCTTACGATTTTCCACGGAGATTGTTCACATAACTTTGTTGTGCGGAATACAAATAATGATGGTTACCTATAATATATACATAAGTAAGTGTACTCAGTGAGACTGAGAGATCCAGGACTCGAACCAGAAAATTAGGTAGGAGAGGCGACAAGGGAGTTTTCCTTCTTATTACGGTCCATACACAATGGACGTTGAATTTTAATAAGTCTTCCAAGACATTGTTTGCCTCATGGAATAATCCAGCACTAGATACATATACAAAGTACATCTACAAGTATTAACTGGGCTGAGAGACGAGGACGAGGACGAGAGGACGGTCAGTCCATTGTTGTTTCTGGATGGAGGGGTTAACTCCAAAGGTTTTCCAAATGACTTAAGTCCATAAATAAAATTCCTATCTCGAGTGTGTGTGTAGGATCGGAATGTATCATGGAATCCTATCGAGTCAATTGAAGGTTAAGGGGTCTAATGGTAATGTTGATATTATTCATACTGGAGCCATAGGGAGGGTAGGGCCCAGTGCATAGCACGACTTCATAAAAACAATCCACTCCAATTTTCAATGGATAAATCTCTTCTGCATCATTGCTCATAACAGCACACACACAGAGTCACACTCAGGAGGACACGGCACCAAGCTCCATAAATAGTGTAAATAAAAATGAATGACTAATTTCCATAGGACCCACATCATTTTTACTTCCCTCAAAAGATCCCTCACTCAGCCCTACGGTTCAGAAATATGTTTCAGATAAAAGTTATTCATATCAAATTTTACACACTCACGAAGTCTGCTTGAAACAATATTTGTACTTCCTGGAACTGGAACCGAACTCTCCCCCCTTTTCCTTCTAAAATCCTTTATTTTTATCTGGTACAAATATATATAGGTCTCCGTCTCCCACCACCACCAAATCACCATCACCAAACCACCGTATCATCATGCACCAGTCTAACAAATTAATCTGTCTCAGAATGACTAATACATACACGAGCACACACAGTACCCACGTCCATGCCCCATGAGACGGACAATCTTTGCAGGGCTTTCAAAGATCATCACTCGCGTTCTATTTTTTTTATTTCTTAAATCCTTTTAAAAGCTTAAAAAAATTTAATTTAAAGAAATGTTAATAATAATATCCCGTTATACGGTCCCACATATATCATATATACTGTATACATATACTAGATGCAATGCAGTAATGCACCATGCAATTCAGTGTATCTTCAATCTCCTCAGCGGCATCCCATCCCATAATAATTCATCCTCAACATGAACCATAGCCAGCAGCTCTCATAAAATAAATACTAGAAAATAAATATGTATATATAGTTTTTGTCCATGTTGGTTGTCTTCTGCTGCATCGCTTTTGTCTTGGACTTATTTGGTATTACTGATTCCTGATTCATGTCTCCTCATGCGGTTCGATCTCGATCCTCCGTCCTGTTTATATACATACTCGCCAAACCACTATATTCCGTACTGACTCGGTATGCAAAGAAGGCTCTTGCTCCTGTAGATGGTACTGGTATTATTGATGGAGAAGGAGATGGCATGATAATAATATGATAATATGATAAATATGTGAGGACGCGGACTCCAAGAATACATACTTACATATCTTTTATGTCAAGTGAATAAAATACATGATTGTGATTCATTGTAATTGTCCTCTTCATTCTAAATGTGTGTACAGTACAATCAATAATGCTACCTAGGTACCTACCTATGTACACTGTACTCCATAGTTTTATTTCAGCACTAACCCTATAGCATGTCATGGCATGTCATGACATGGTAGAATGAGAGAAGAAAAAAAAAGTTAAAAGTGGAAAAAACAGGAGTGTAAATAATATTTGGGGCACAGTGAACGTGATCAGCTCGCTAGCTGTCGGCTGCAAGTACCTACCTACTGCCTGCTGATTACTGATCTGATACCCTGCCTCCCATGTCCCATGCAACGTGCAATGGTTATGGTTCGACGTCGACGGTCGGAGACGGAGACGGAGGAGATCGAGAGATGAAATTACTTATAGCTAAAATCTAAGTAAGTAATAAGCTTGTCTTTAAATCTTGACTCGAGTTTGACTTTTGACAGGAGAGCGACGAGGAGACTGAAAGTAACTAGCTAGGAACTTAGGAACTGTACACCCTCATGTAAATATATATATATAAATATGTACCCAAAGCCGGTTCGACACAGTCAGTGATCGGTGAAATTTAGTATAGCGTCTTGAACTCAAATCTCAAATGGTTGCTTCAAAGTCAACCATGGTCTGACTCTGTCTTTCTGTGAAATGTGACTGTGACGGGTGATGGTACGATGGGACTAGTAACTGGTACTGGGACTGATACTGGCACTGGTACAGGTACTGGTGAGATGATTTTATCTGAAAATGAAAATGAAAAATCCTGAATAGGAATATATAATGGCTAAAAGAAATACGAGACTATGTACTTAGGGAGTACATTGCTGGGAGGACATTAAAATAGGTGAAATAGAATAATTAGGAGGGTTTACTTGATAGTTGAAATGTTGGGAAAATTCTGAGGGAATAAAACAGAAAAATAGTAATATAAGCATTTATTGGTTTTAGTTTCAGTTGAGCTTGGGCTGGTGAGAGGACAAGATGAAGAGGACGAGAAGTTGTTGGAGAGACTGACATCGAGAATTTTTGGAGAAGTCAAAGTGAGAGGAGTGAAGCTTTTCCTTTGGCGCATACATTATATATTGAGGATTGCGAGAGGACGTCGACGAGTGGAGGAATGAGGGGATCTGGTTTGAACGTAGTTAAAATTTTGGTTCGTGTGGCTTGCACCCCTTAGGAAGATGGTTTGTCACAAGGCCCTCACGTGAAATGGACATGCGTTCGCTCTTCGTCTCTCCTTTTCCACTCACGCCAGATTAAAAATACTCTGTTGACTCTGTTCGCCTGTGCCTCCGTAGATTCTGTATAATTCTTTCTATAATATAATAATATGAAGTCCAGAGAGAAAGAAGACCAAGTTTCCAACACGAGCTTCATTTGACACAAACTTACATTACTACAACACCAAATTCCCATTTTCTCTTCTTCGTCTATTCTTCTCTCGTTTCATTTCTGTATTGATTTCTTCGGGAACCCTTCGGCTTTTTCAGCACTTCTTAACTGTCTCTGGTGTTGGTCTTGAGAGCCATTTACAAAGTCTCCTCCTGTTGCTTGTAGATATCATAATAATGTAAACAGTTTACTTAGATTTTATTTTTCCATAAATTATTTTATTTTATTATTTTTCAATTCCCCACACGAGCCTAAGGTACTTCACGACACTACTGTACTTCTCTTCATACTTCCTTTTTGCGTCAAGTGACAATCAATACGAAAATATACATAATCATAAATAGCAAGTATATTATTATATATATATATATAAATAGTTTCAAATTCAACTTAATAGTCAAGTCAGAGTGTACTATACTTGTTACTTGTTCAGTGGTTCTCTCAGTGTACTTGTTTGTACTGTACTTTTATAAGTAACTTCAGTATCTATAACTTTGGTTAAAGTCAAAGTTGACAACAAAAGTCAGAAAATCCATAGACTTGAGAATTATTATTATATTCTTAGAATATATGCGCCATACTCCAATATTCAATATACGTAATAGCCGAGAGCCGAAGCCGAAGCCGAACGACGAAACGCGTCAAGGTTGTCATCAAGATTATTGACATTCACATTGAGAAAAGTTTTTTTTGAGAGATCATTTCATCAGTTTTGCTGGTGTTTAGTGGTGCGAGTTTAAGCTAAAAACACACTATATAAGATAAAGATAAAATAATATATATTGACATTATTTTACAATCTCTATACATGTTATAAACATTGTTGATTGTTGCATATACATAGTTAAATTTATAAATACGTTGCTGTAATCGCTGTCGAAAAATTATCTTGGGCAAAGAAATTGACAAGGAATAATCAAAAATAGTGTGAACTCAACGAAAAGTGTGTTATGACATCACTACTGTGACAACTATTCTCCCTGCCTTGTTCAGTTGTTTCCGTTCTTCTATTTTTGTAACTTCACACAACCCGGAATCATTGGGAATTACAAAGAAATCAAAACTAAGTGTTATAACCAAGAGAGTCAAGGTCATGACCTTTCAATGGAGACCCTGAGCTCGAGTAATGAGCAGTTGCACTACACACGTAGTAATCCACTTGAGACTACAGTAACACTAGCAGGTAATAATAACATGTTTGTATAATTAAATTGTAATACTACTTTTGCTTTCATTATAATTAAATAGCGTCACGTAAAGCGTAAGTTACTTATCTCTGTTGTTTCCGTCAATGTCATATGCATGAATTCCTGTGCCGTAGTCGCTTCGTCACGCATTTTAATTTTTAAGTGTAAGTAGTGCAAGTATACTATTGTTGTATATTTCTTTGTAATTAATCGTTTATATTGAGGTTGAGGAAGTATTAACGTTTGTAATTGTATTGTCAGTTTGTAATTTAAATACAAATTAATTTCGTATTGGTTGTTGTGTGTAGTTGTACGTCGTATGTGGAGCAAAGAGCGAACTAAAATATCTTGCGTTTAAATTTGGATTGAAATCCTTCACATATATAAATTTAAAAATAAAATAGTATGTATTTTGTGCATGTTTTTGCATGCTTGCCAATTTCCTATACAAATTACGTCATTAGAAGATAATCTGTAGGAAGCCGGCATTGGGCATGATTTTAGTTTTTTATGCTCCAATTATTATCTATATTTTTTTTTAAATTCACCTACTTTGTGTAACATGCTTTCTAAAAATAATATATTCCTACACTAATTTAATATTTGATGATTTCTAAATGACACAAATAATAATTAAGGTGGATTTAATTTTCTAGGGAATTTTGACTTTTTTCTTGTAGACTCTTCACCAAAATTTGGTTTAGCGTGGCGGAATCATCATCATAGTCATACCACCCATACTCACAACAATCATAAAACATTAAACGGAACTAACGGAAGTGCGAATGGGGTATCAGCCACAACAATGCCGACAATCAATAATAATAATCATAATAGTAAATTAACCAACGGTTCATCATTGACTTCCTCATCGGATAGTGATGATGAAAATGAGTTCACTGAAAAGAGATCAAGACTCAAAAAATGTTCGAGTCTCAAGACGCCTAAGACTAACTCGACAGAATCAACAAATACTGTTAAAATTTCGAAAAAAATTGTTCGATTCGCCGATGTGCTGGGACTTGATCTGGAACGCGTGAAAACCTTTATGGATGAAATACCTAAAGTTCCCTTGTCAGCATTCAAGTGAGTGAATTATTTTTTTAAAGTCATAATATTTGAAATAAATGTATTTTTTAACCTGTTTGGAGAACATTCGCACATTCACTTGGATCATGCTATTCATGCAGCATGATCATACGTCAGTGTATATCTCATGTAATTAGATACATCTTATGCATGATACGAGCGAGGGAAGAAAAAAAAACCCTGTTTGCTTGTCGCTTGCGAACTTGTTTGTGCATATATTATTCGTAGTATATCCAGAAAGTTACATAGTTGAATAGCACACTCTGTACTCAGTGATTATCCTTGGACTTGTAAAAGTTATTTTGGTGTCGAAGAACCTTCAGCAGCTTAGTTTTTATTTTATGTACGTAGGGTTCATGCTATACATAAATTTGCAAATACATCTGCACTCCAAGAAATGAGAAATGTAATTTTGCAACTGTTGACTGTTTAGGATACGGAATGTACTCATGTTATCAAAAATGAATGGGCGCCTTTAAAGAAGTCGATGATACGAGTTGTTAATGGAATTTTATACCCTTCAATTTTTTGGTTGTGTTTCAGGGATTTGAGCTTGGCTGCAGAAATTAACAATACGTTCTCATCTACACAACTGCTTAATAGTACTCAGTCTCAACAGACAAAACCGTCAAATCCAAGCGATGATCGTATTATTCTACCCAATTTTCATCAGCCTTTTACTCAGACTAACTTTTATCAGCAGCTGCATGAAAAAAGGGTAAGTGCTTCCTCTTCAATTATAAATCATTTCATGTTTTTCTGAATAAATAAGGAATCAATTAATTATGCAAACGAGCTCGGAGACAATTGCAATGTCATTAATATAATTAATGAGACGTCGTTTATTTTTATACTGCATTGCGTTTAAGGAGACTCTCACAGTCAGTTGCATCTTCACTTTCGTCACTGCGCATTTTTTTAATCCTCCGCAGTGGAAATTGAATCTATTTTAGGCGAGCACTGCATAGTTTACCGCGAATCCGAGCTCGTAATTTAACCGTAGATTTACTCACTGCTAAATTTTATTCAAACATACATTCACCGGAAAATTGCTAGGGTACAGTGAATTTAAATACGAGCTGCTTAGTAGTAAAGATGCATAAGTTTCATGTTTGAACTACGTATAATCATGTCATTTAGCAGAGGAACAAAAAAAATGTTGTCGGACTTAAAAATAATAATCAGTACTAGAAGTCGAGATACGCTGTTGTTAGATGTTCGCTTTGCTCTGTAAAAAATGTCATACATAATACATATTCAAGTACAGATATGTATGAAACATCTTTTGTGTGTTCTCGTGTATAAGATAAGCCTTTTATAGCGTTTTGATAGTGTAGGACACCGGCACATTTACTCCCGCTTCAAAAAATGCGTCAATAATCAGTCACGCTGATGCATAAACTTGTCGAGGATCAGGCGTTAATGACTTGATTAACTATTCATCCATGTCCATCATTCGTGGAAATAAATAAGAAGTTGAAAGTCTTTAGTCGCAGTTGACCATGAACTTTTAACCTGTAGAGAGTAGAGAACCATCTATTCAGGATACGTGTATGTGGTTGTAATAACGAATATTTCTTCTATGGTCTTTTTTAGGTAATGTTGGAGACAGCTTACAGTGACAATAATAGTCGAATTATAGGAACTGTCCGGGTTGTCAACATAGGTTTCGAGAAGGATGTTTATGTTCGATACTCCATTGATGATTGGGTGTCCTGTAAAGAAATTCAAGTGAGTAATAATTGCCATTTTATTTTTAAGTACTTTTATCTGTTTATTTTTGGGTAGACTTTTCGATTATTTTATTTTCGTTGTGACTTCGATACTCTCAGTTTTTGCTTTGAATATAAAAAAAACTATTTTCAATTGCTCTTAAAATACCGTTGGTTGTCCGTGGTATTGTTTGTACAAAAGATACTGAGTTGAGTTCGTGTGAGGAAGGCAGGAATGGAAACAACAAATATGGCCTGACAATAATAAATAATACTGATTTACACAGTCCTATTATCTGTGTATAACATTCTCTTGTAACGATATTGTTGTTGACTTACTCGCGAGGCTCTTGCACGGACCCTCTATGAAATCAAATAGTACATACGGAAATTATTGACGTATTTGAGTGTAACCAGAATATTTAATTTAATTATTATTTTATATTTCCTAACCAGGCAACTTACAATGCGTCGTGTCATGATGTGACCACCGACAAATTTACATTTTCACTGAGTATGAGCACACGACTGTCATTTGCTGTCCGATACACGGTCAATGGTCAGGATTTTTGGGACAACAATAGTGGAGCCAATTACTCATTCAACTCAATACCGAATGCTGTGCCAACCTATAATCATGTCTACAATCAAGTTCATTGGTGACTTGTTGTTGAGCACTGTCGTCGTCGTCTCCCTTCGTTTCACTCTGACGGTGAGGGAATAGATGCCTAGATAAAAATACATATATGCTGCTGCTACATTTTGACTACTGGAAATATAGTAGCAAATATACCCTCAACACAATATTTGTATATTACAATATTACGTATGTACGTTTAACAAAGAAGAAAACATAGGATGTGTGTTAAGCGTGGAACTAACAGAAAACAGAACAGCGGAGAGGAAGTTCTTGCAACAAAACTTGTTTCTTTTCTTCTCTCTTTTTTCATAATCAATACAATAGAGTATATATAATTTTTTGTTTTTTTTCTTTATTTTTTTGTCATTAATCGAATCAACTATATGCAATAATCATGTGCCAAAAAAGAAATATATTATACATAAGGATATATTATATTTAAAAACTATACTATAGGAAAATAAATTATATTAATTATTATTACATAAATTATATTATTATACATAAACTATGAAAATATACTATTTTATCAAAAATATACAAAACAATATTATCTCGTCGTGTTAATCGTGTGCAATAAAAATCAAGTGTTCATAAAATATGTCTGCAATTCCTTCCATTCAATAGCAGTAGTTTCAGTTTCAATGTGTATGTATGATTATGTATTACATGGCACAATGTCTGCGTCTACATTGTCACTCTGTCACGTGGTGATCATGCACTGGGCATGGATTGTCTAGTTGCAGAATGTTTCATTTTTATTTGATTAATATAGTTCATGTTTCGTCTATTTTTCAGCCATATTTTATTTACCATTAATTAAGAAACGATCAAATAAATGCATCAATAGAGTTCATGTAAACATGTATTATAATAGTTTTAATACGGACCATACCATAATGCTCATTACTTACATGTGTCTACTGACACTGAGTGGAGCAGGGCCGGACGAAGTAATTGCTTTTAAGTAGGCAGTAGTTTTCAAACAAATACCATTTTGATTGTAAAAAGTTGTCTTTGGTAAACCAAAATGTTGTATTTACAATTTTTTAGAAAAGTTTAAAATGCTCTATTTAATTAATTCTGAAAAGTGCAAAATGTTCTATTTACGTGTTTTTAAAGCGTGTTAAATGTTTTATTAGCATGTTTTTGAAATGTGCAAACACTTTTAATATCATGTTTTTGAAAAGTTCAATATATTTCATTTTCAAGTTTTTGAAAATTCAGGCAGCGGGGGGGGGGGGGGGGGCTGCCTGCGCTGGCCGAATTATCCGGCCCTGGAATGGAGTATGGAGATGCTAGGCCGAATAAGTTATACGACAATTTGCATGTTGGGTCTACGAGCGAAACTACGTAAGTATGTACTTAAATTCGGTATATAAGTACACCTCCAATTAGAATTGTTAATATGCAGAAGAACACAATGGTTGCGGAATGAAATAAATTCGCACGTCAAAGTCAGACTAATAATTTTAAATACAAATAGAGTAACAAAAAAGAGCATAATGACTACTTGAGTAAATGTATGTTTTTGGTTTTTTCAATTATTAAATGACTGATTTAATTTTTAATTTTTTTTTAACAGTAAATACTTAGTAATCATGTAAATTCATTGTTTTCATTGTTACAACTCAGTATTGAATATCATGCTATTACATTTCGGAAACAAATCATCAATACAACTTTGTCAATTTTTGATACCGTCAAACTCATGTTGTACAGTGAGGCATACACGAGAAAGGAATCATTATAGAAATAAAAATTATTATGAATAGATAGGCAGTAAGTAGAATGATGTACTGAATTGAAGACTTAAAGCATATAGTACCAACACCAACTACGAACAAAATATTAATACACATATATAATAGTACGTAAGTATGAACTATTATTATCTATATCACAGCTTGCCAATTTGCCCAAATAACGCTAAAGAAATATCTATATATGGGTAGGCCATGCATGGTATAATTATACATGGAGGCAATCACAAAGGTGATTTAGTGCGTTTTATAAAACGATTACATGTTTTCCTCCATGATAATTTAATTATGTAAATCAAATCATACTAAATAATAATAATAATTTTGTTATTATTTTAACGAGCAGTACAAATTTTATGAATGATGATGCATGCGTTAATAAAGGCAGGGCAGTATATTAAATAATACAAATAAATGCATATAATTTGGTATAAGATACATGCATAGAGCAATGTGAAGTTTTACAAGGTGACATTGTCGGTACATAATTATTATGTAGAAATGTAGACACGAGCTGGTATTTAGAAATGCTGATTGTGCTTTGCATTCTATTTAACACATTAACAACATCATAAATATATATCTTGTGAAAAGTAAAAAAAAAATCATGAGTCAAAAATATTTTAAATGGTGTGTACAAAATAGCAGCCAACTTTTAAAGCTTTAAATTAGCTTAGAGACATACAGATAATAATAATAAACAGATTTGAAATATATTTTCACATAATTCATACAAAATTTATTTTAAATGTTAATATTATACGTAATAATACATACTGTTGTAAGATCTAATGTATTGAGAATTTCATTAGTTTTTCATTTAAGGTGTCTCCTTTTACGAACCAATTGATAATGTACCTATATAACTATAGCTTTAGCTATAGCGTAGTGATGACTAAGTACACAAGGAAGTAAGAAAATTGCAATTTACATGGAATCAAAAACATATAGTTTACAATTTGCTACATCATTAATATAATTATATTGCTTCAAATTTTATTACGACACGATCACTGCCACCATGATAAAAAATGATAGCCGACTTAAATTAAGGTTTGCTTCATTTTCTAAAAACCACGCCACAATTTAGACTATTGCAATAATTAAAATGAATCAACTTTATAATTTTGTACTGGAACAGATTTTTAATTTTCGTATTTAATACAATAAGATTTCAAAGACGCGGAATTATTATTTTTATAATTCATGCGCTGTGTGAATGAGATCTAGATCTATATAATTACTTTTTAATCCTCAAATGAACATTACATAATTGAATAGTGCAAAAAACTTTGTAAACGAAATACATGTCGATAACAAAACCGATAACCGACAAGGATCGTGTCGGCATCCCACTCTGACGGTATATATATAGTATTTCCGGGCTAGGTTTTGTTTTTGTTATTTGACACTGACACTGAATATGTACAACGACAGTATAATTATTATTACCATAAAATTTCGTGTATACTTCTCGTGTACACGTTCAAATAGTAGATATATATATTTGTTTTCTTATAGTTTAATTTATGGATACAGTATCATATTATGCATGTACCTACATACACACTATCGGTCGAAACTAGTTTAAAGCTGTATTAAAAGGTACGAAAATGCATGTAAATAAAAATTACCGAGGGTATAAAAATTGAGAGGTTCGTCTGCGATGTCTAACACGTGTTAGAATATTATGCACTGTTGTTCATGTTCGTATAGTTCATTGTCTTAATTTTAGTTTTAAAGTATTTAATATGGGTTTACGTCGCAGATAGGAACAATTTTAATTACAGTAACTAACAAAATTTTTGCTTAAAAAATGGAAATTTGCGAATATTATGTATAACTGTAGAGATATAAAGCTTTATCATATTACAATATAAATGTATACTCACATTTGAACGCAACAGGAATGGCTTCACAAACATTATATTGCATACCTTATTATAAGTATACACATATAGGTAGCACAGCAGAATAACACCACATCATATCAGTAATCAGCAGGTAAGGTACTTACGTATATTTTTATATATTGGTGTATAGCATGTAATTTACAATTTGGGTTCAGCGATATCTAAAAACTATTCGTTTCCTTAGATATTTATGTATACATATATTATTATATCGATATCCTCAATTACCAAAAATGACGTAATTCCTCACCTAGATTAATCATACATTAGTTTAATTGCGTTTATTTTTACTTAAAAAAATCTAACGACTATTTTCTCAAATTATTTTCACACAGTATTGAATACTTTAATGTATATGACTGCTCATGTAAAGACGATTTTTTCGCGAGTAGGTAAATTTAATATAATAAGCATACCTCACTTTGTCGTTCATAGATCCCTTTAAAACAATGGTCTATTCCTGGGCCACCTGAAATTTGTTCGAGCGTTTTAACTTCATAAGCCTATTCTAAACGGATTAGAATTCTCCTCGTCATTTACTACGTACTTGAAGTTCATTACAATGAGTAATTTTTAATAATACATTGATATGGTTTGTGAAAATGCAAAAATATCTACTCAATTTTTTTAATCTAATTTTGATTTCCTTAAAATTTAGGCGAATAAAAGTACACACTCGAATAATTGCCAATGGGGTTACATATTTTTAAATACGTTTAAACTATTACTTAGTCCCTCGTCTCTAGTGGATCATATAATTAGCTGAAATTCTAATTTATGGTATAGATTTCTCACTCAATATCATCAGTGTTTACTCCTACTTTCTATTTTCTTGATACAATGCATTTCATGCTTGTCCGGGTCATTAGAACCATGAAGTGTGCACTATTACTAATTTACACCTTTATAGAGGTTTATGAAGTAGAAGATTTATATTTTCAAATCTCTAACAAAGCGTTTGCGGAAATGTGTTGCCTCCTTCCTAAAAATGTTATTCAAATTCATAATTCACACTTCACAATCGAAATCGACGATACAATATCATTTGGCAAAAAAAAATCTCAGGTTAGTAGGATAACATCATTTATTTGGGCAAGACACAGGGAATAACGAGAGTCCAAAAAACGATAAACTCTAACATGATCTTAAATTTAAATATTTCACACGTTGAAGAAAAAGAATTATCATATTTCTTCCATTGCTAGTTTTATGTAAGGATTAATAGCTTCTGCACTTTTCGAACATGATTTTAAAACGAGCGAAAAAACGGTACAAAAAATTCACTAGTACTACTACTCTCAATACTATGCAGACGACTCTTTACTATCCTTATGTAGGTTTTCAATTGCTTGGAGAATCCGTTTTAAATGTCCAATCTTCGTGACACCCAATTCTTTCAAATCTCTTCGCTGTAAGCATAATAACTCTGCTCCACGTATATCATGACGAAGGAAATTTGATTTATACTCTCCCAAACAAATGTTTTCCAACCATTCTGAGACTTCTCCAGCTGACCAAGTTTCTACTCCTTTCACTTCTATTAATTTAAATTGATAATTTTTGATTAACGAATTTCGGTATTGATTTCTATATAGGCTTAAATGAATTTACAAGAACAGCAGTAGCATAATCATGTAACAAGAGCATACCTGAAGATCCAGCTTCGTCACTAAATCCATCCCAGGTTCCGTCGACTACTGAGTCTTCTCGCTTATCCTTCCGATTAAATCTCATTCCAAATAAACTTCCGCGTGAATGTCTCTTCTTTTCCTTGTTACACTCCTTACCCTAATCATATTTAAGTACAACGTCTAGTTTAAGAAATCCTGGATAAAACCCATTTTATTTTTAAAATGCATCCAAAAAAGCAATTCATGCTGTCAATATTTGCAATAAAAAGTTTCACTTACATCATCATGTTCAAAGGAACCAGATGCAGCACTCATGGCTTTCAACTTTTCCTCCCATGTTTTTAAATTAGATTCAAGTTTCTGAAATTCAGCCCAATGTAAAACCATATTTTTAAATTGAAAAATACAAAACAGTATGAAAACTTTAAAATGCAAGGGACTAGAATTTACATTTATCAACGTTTGCTGTCTTATAATTAAATGCCCAAATGTTGCATTGCATATTTATAATAAATTGTATTTCAATGATGTTGTAATAAATAGCAAAGGAATATTTATATATTTTTATAACAAATAACAATAACTAAAAATTAAGGATGTGTAAGCAATATAGTGCAGCAATATTAGCTACGGGATCGTAAAATTTCCCTGGTGTGAGTGAGCTCAAACGGAATCAGTTCACATACCGTCTTCATCCGATTAATCCTCCCGGAAGCTAATTACTCAAGGTCCAAGACACCCGGTAACTAATCAAGATCCGGTGATTATTTGGGATAAAAATGCATGGATTTATTGCAAATATTCACCTCTCGACCCGGTGGCGAATTGAGCACCGGGGATTGATCGGATGAAGACGGTATTTATATGTAGATTACTACTGCACATCAATTAAGCTCCTACTTACGCTATTTATTATAAAAGTAAGCAAAGCACTACAATACTGAACACTTGTTGGAACTAATCTACAATAATACGAACACGAAATAGTATTGAAAAAAATATAGATTATAACAATTAAAAACGCACAACAATTCCATACAAAAATATGAAAAAGTTACAAACAATTTTTGTTAGAAACAGCATGGTATTAAACTTACTCTATTTCTGCAAAGCATAGGCATTCGGTTCTTCAAAACCAAGTGTATGACTCCAGGAGGCTGAAGCCAAGCTTCTCCGTCCACCTAAAGTCAATCAAACATTTTAATATCACAAATGAGAAGGAAAAAGTTCAAAATACTTCTTAACTAAAATAAATTTAAAATAATAGGAAATTCAAAATTTGCTAGAAATATTAAAATCAGTGAACGGACCTGGACAGGAATGGGTTCATCGCCCAGGATAGTGATCGTCACGCTAGTACATTGAGCAATCCGATGCTGATAAAAGTTGACAACACGGGATGTTGCCATTTGAACCGTATGAAATACTGCCATAACTTCAACGACACCGTCGTCAAAAGTGGAATGTAAAAATCCATCTTCTTTCCACATACCCCAGAAATTTGTTCCCCCCATAAAACTAAAATTCATAAATAGATCAATGCAGGGTAAAATTAAATTATTATAACACATAACTGTTTACTGAAATTTTCTTGGAATTTGTTCACGGAATTATTGTCTGGATACAAATTAGTGATATTTGGGAAGGTGGGCCCATGCGTTTATTGTACCCGCCCATCCCTGCACCAATACATGAAGGGGATGGGCGGGTACAATAAATGTATGGGCCCACCTTCCCAAATATCACTAATTTGTATCCAGACAACAGGTACATAATATATGTTATGAAGACAAAGTAAATTTACCTTGGAATATTGCAAATAACAATTCCTTGTAATCGAGGCAAAGGAATTCGAACACCATCACATTCAAGTTTGACTCTTTGATCTAAGTTTTTACAAGTTCTCTGAACCATTTCTTTACTACCTAAGACGCCATACCTAAAATACCAGTAAAATGTTTATTTTTACAAATAAAAAACAAGGACAACAACAAAATGTAATTTATTGTAAAAATAATTGCCTGTTCTGTCTTAAATATTGTCATACCACATAAAATTTTTCGCTCGACTCCGACATTTCTCTGGATGTTCTTCACGTTTAAGATGAAAATCAAGCGTAATTTTCGCATCTAATCCTATACCAAAGTAATTATTCATAACGGCTCTTTCCTTGAAGCCCTGCATCATGAGCTCCTCACTTGCCTCAGGGTCCATTAACGGTGATGCAACAGCACACATGGCATCCGCATTCGCCATGAGTACTTTTCCAATTACACCACCAGCCGCAACAGAAGGCCAACTTGGGTGCAAAACAAGAGGGTTTATTATCGGCATCGTTTTCTTCCTTCCACTCGAGTCCGCACATTTATTAGGTGACGATGAGATTGAGGAAGCACACGTGGATGAGGCTGAGAAAGGTGAGTGAGACAGCCCACAATACTCTGACAAACTTTCTCCGTAGTGCCCTCCGGAATTTTTCCGACTATTAGGACTATTTGGAATTTCAACCTCAAGTGGCTTTAGGAGGGAGCCCATGGAAACTCTACGTGAAGCTCTGGGGGATGCTCCACGATAGAAATAATTGATGCCATCAGGTACGTTGAGATTATCAAATGGATTCCCATGATCTAGGTCCTTAGGTGACGGCGGAGTTTCATCTTTGATTTCAATCATTTTAACCTCTACAGCTTCTGGTGTTTTATCATTTGAGGATGATGAAGGGCTTTGTACTTCAATTGTTGGGAAACCATCAATTATTTCCAATGATGATTTCTCTGTATTTAGTAATTGGTCAATTTGTACTTGGTTCTGGTCGTTCTCACTCTGATTAGTAGGACTACACAATTTTTCGAGAATAAAAGAATTTTGACAATGTTGGTCAGCAAAAGGAGTAGGCACAGGTAAAGCCACGTTAGGGTCTATTGGACTAACAACATCTTCAGGGGATTCTTTACATAATTCATGCTCGGAAGTCAATTTTGAAAAAGAATCGGACTTAACAGTGTCCGGCGATGTTTGCACAGTTAGGGACAAGGGTCGCACAATCATGATGGGGGGTGAACCACTCTGTTCATCAATCGTTCTCTCCGCATGCTCAATGATTTGACGAACTGCTTTCTTTAAACTATTTGCACGAGACATGAGTATTTCTTTCTGTTGGAACTTTGTAGGCTTTGCTTTCACAACAGCAGGAATAGAGGCGGATACTTCTCTAGTTTCTTCTAAAGCAGAGTTACACTCCGATACAGCTTGACAGCTGTCAATCTATTAAAAAACGAGGATTTAGTACAAACTAGTATATAAAGTAAAATATCTGTACTGAAACTTTTTGGTAAAAAACTAAATTAATACTTAATTACCTCTAATATTTCGTCTCCTTCCTTGTCAGTCGAAACATCACACTCGGTTTCTTCATTTAAAGTTAACAGCAACGAATTTAATTTTTGGCTAAGGTTTGCGCATTTTAAATTGATTTCCGAATCATCTGCTGAAGATCCAACTTTCCCAATCATATCACGAACCGTTTCACATAGAACTCTAGACAATGAATTAGGTTCCATTAGATCCCAATGAAGTAGGTACATTATATATTTAAATTGTACGTCTCAATAATCAACTTCCTTGTACATATATCAGTATTAAATTTAAATTCTTCTGTCATTATGCTACATACTTTGCGGAGCTGATCACAGCTTTGTGCTGATTAGACTGTAAAATATTCTGAAGGTGAGAAACCACCGAGTCTTCATAATGCGCAATTTCTGGTTTCACATCATGATGGGGAATATCAGTTAGAGGAGGTTTGATTACACAGCCACGCTCGTAGGTCATAATACTCCACCTGAAAGATAGTGCAGGGGATTTTATTACATTCAATAAATCAAACAAATATCTACATTTCAAAAATTACAATAAAGCGAAAATATTCTTGACAATGTCTCCTACTTACCTATCGAGCATTTTAGTAGTCGCTCGTTCATATTTGTCAAGTAAATGTGGTAAATGGGCTTCATCATCACAAGAAGCACCCCATCCTAGTACTCGGGCTAAATCATTTCCCGTGCCTAAAGGTAATACTCCCACTTGAACTTGTCTCTACACATTATGGAACACAAACAGTCAATTTAGTTAAGAAACGCTTAGATCATTTTTGAATAAAACAATGCAAAAAATAGATAGCTCAACAACAACAGTAGACAATCGTGAAAACTTACATGCATATCCAAGCTATCGATTTCCCCCATGACCCAACCTACTGATCCATCCCCACCACAGACTAGAATACGAAAAGGTTCAAAATGTCGAAAGAGCTGCAGTCCTGGTCTCGGTCCACCATTGACAAGGTCGAAAACTTGGGCGGGATTCAAAAGTTGTTTAAATCTACGGAGAAACTTTAAACCTTGATGATCCCCAGACTTGGAATTAACAAATACTAGGAGAGGCGAACATCCTTGAAGTGGTAGAGAGGGTTCCCAGGCTTCGTCATTTCCTTTAATAATTGCAATATACACCCAAAAATTTAGCCATAATTAAATTTATTACCAACACTAACGACCCAGGTAATTACAGTTACATGTACTAATGTACTCTCTCCATCCATGTGGAGAAGGCCAACGCCAAAAGGAAAATAATTAAGTGTAAAATTTTTCTTACCCACAGTGTGAAGAGCAGTTGGAGGTACAACACTGATTCTACTTAAATGGCAGCGCTTTTTCATATTAAAACGACATGAAGTGTGCACACAAGCACGACACCAAATACACCGCCAGTCTTGTAATCTAAGCAACACAAAAAAAAACAACTCCACTCAAGATTGTACTCCAAACCTCGATTTCAGTCTCAACCTCGGGAAAGTCGAGTATTAAGAGTCTAGACTAACTCATCCCAAGTCCGCACTAGATCCTACAGCATTAGAACTTCTCATCACGTTCACGTCCAGCATTACAATTTACATTTAATTTAACTTTGGCCTCCTCATCCCTACACTTGACATTTCAATATTATGTACGTAGTGTGCAGACAAATATAGAGAAAATTTTAAGAATAAACTTTCTCTAATCACACTAGCATGTTTGGAACTTTATATTTTATATAGGCCTATGGATATTCACTAGAAATTCCTCCCCCACCCTGACTCTGGAAATGACATGTTGATGGAAGCCAACGAGTGTCTGACAATGAAAAATGAAATTTAGCATGGCTTCCAGCAACAGGACATACAGTAAAATGTACATCAAAATTGTTTAAATAGGACCATTACTTCAATACAGATCCGCAGGTTTTCTCACAAACAGCACATTTGGCGGAAACCGGTAAATTCCCTTCAAGCCACTGATGAGGAAAGATGAGTGACTGTAAATATAAATTATAAATTACGTAAAAATCCTGATGTATTTACGATTCAGAGAATTAAATGGAGTGCTACTGTCAGGATTTTCTATGAAAATTTGATAGATTATTTGTAAATACGATTAATGTGTTTCCGTTTACCCCTTCCGACTCTTGCAAATTTTCTTTGCCAATGGAGGCAAGCGTCGTCCACTTGCAATTATTAAGGGCTTTCGACGCACAGTGTTTGTGTGATTTAAATTTGCACACTTCACAACTAAGTCCACTTGACATCATTCCTGAAAGAGGTAAAAATAAGTAAAATGAAAAATGAAACCATAATTCAAACCTTTCAGAGGACTTCATTCCATTGGTAGGTCCTCACAATTTCTGTTTCTTATTTTAGTACCTAAATCTAAATAAATACTACTTTGTGTCTTGTGTCGCATTATGCTTTGTACATATCCCCATTTGATCCTAATACTAACTCTCTTACATCATTATATATTACCTTTAGCCTTAAGTATATACGGTTAAGTTTACTTTCTTCCAAATTGCTATTCCCCTAGACTTCCGCTAACTATTAGAATTTTCAAATAATCAAAACTCACTTTAACTAGCGTATCTTCCAACACAAAACACCATCCTCGAACATAATATAATGGCATACCCATGTAGGTAAGTTCGCTACCCTGTCTACTGTCTACACAGCCTACACTAGGCAAAGCATTTTACAGTTACCAGCACCCCAGTACACCCATTATTCCCAGCCGAACAAAATCTCAACTTCCACCATGACATAATCACATATACGAAAAACAATTTACATTTTCCCTACACCAAACTCAACGGGGCTTCGGAAAGCGGCGAGCACAATTACTATTACATGGAAATCTAATTTTCTTAAATACTGATACCATGTGGCTTCGACCACTATATATAAGAAACGTCAAACATCCACAAAGTGACTAGGAGATTGTTCCTGAAGTTAAGTATAAAAATCGACACGAACCAGCTGCTACACAGGACTAGAACTTGGATCCACATTAATATTGCACAGTACTCATTGAAGAGTGAAAACAAACCATTCGCGTTAATCACACACAAAAATTCAGAACAATATAAGAATTAACTTCCACGGACAAGACAGCTATAGATAATTTAAATATATGCTTTTCACGTTAGAAAAAAAGTTTTCTGAACTTTCAACACAGTTTAAATAACAAAAATTCAAAGCAGTACATGCATCATACAATTTGCCCTTCCAAGATTATTTATGTCATGTGCTATACCCATACCCTATAATGAAGGGAAATCCTCTTGAGTGTGTATGTTTTGATAGTGCAAAAAATATCCTAATGCTTGTTTTGATTCTACAACGGAGATATTTTATCGTCTAAAATATATTTCTATCTTTTCGAAATTCATATGACATAAATGTTATAACATGGAAAACCTCTCCTTCCCATTCCCTATATAGACGTACATAGTATGTAGTTATGTATGCTTTCTTCCCTCATAGTACATTCTCTCAATCTACATACTGTGCACATGATATTAGACAATAAAATGAAAATGTATCATGATAAATTACTTTGCGAGGAATGCACAGAGAGAAACTCATAGCGGAATAAAATTCAATATAAAAAACCCATTTACTCACCACAAAGTTGCTCACGACAGACGTTACAGTAGGTTGGCATTGCATGAGTCGTCGAGAACCACACATGAGCTCCGGTTCCAGACAATCCATTAGAATGATCTCCACTCTACAAGGAGAAGAAACAAAGAAAAGTATCTATTATTTCCGCTCACTCTCCACAGTCCATATACAACACCACGTCATTTCTCTCTTTTTTACATTTTACTTCCATCTCCATTCCTTCAGTTCGAATTCTAAGTGAACATTCAACATATAGCATATCAAGAGAATGTTAGCGGGAGGAAGATTTCTATGCATGTACTTTGTTGTTCGTTTTTATTCTGTGGTTTCTTTTTACTTTCTATCTCCAAGGGTTTTGGATGAAAGTAAAAAAAAAATCACGTAAACTAATATATCATATCATTCATCACTACTTCTAGATTCTCCGTCCCCAAATTCAGATTCTGGATACTCACACGAAAGTTTCCAAGTCTTCTGTCGAAAAATATTTTCAATTTAAATGCAGTAAATTTTTGAAATATTCCTCCGAACATCGAAGCCCTCCTCCGTATCATTTTAATAATACATACTTCTGTCCGCCTCTCTGTGTGACACACTATCTATACTATGCAACGACAATACCTGTGTGAATCGGCTGTCTGTCAGTTTGGAGTAGCATTACAGTACTACATATAAGACAAGAACGTATTAGGGTAATACTTACGTCGTATGCTGCTTCCACAGATGAAATACATAAGGAACTGACGTTATACAGAAACTACTTATCAGCTCTCTTTGGTCATCGATGAATGAAAACAGGCCATTCATTGCTTTTGCTAAATTCAAATTCCACATCTTTTTTAACGTTTAGTTGAGACTTATTCGAAAAAAAACAAACAAAAAGATTGGAGGTTGAAATAGTTTTGCAAGTCAAAATATCAGAGCAGCATCCTATTTTGTTTGAATGTATTTCTATGAATACAATTATAAAAGTACCTATGTTACGTACTTCAAACATTTAAACTTTTTTGAATGTCAAAAACTAATATATACATGTTTCTCAAAAAGTAAAATTTTATACTTAAGTACGTTTTGTTTTGAAAATAAAAAGTAGTATGTTTAGAATTCTACGAAAATGAAAACTCGCATAGTAAATCTAAAAATTGCGGAAATTTCAAAACCCAATATTTGCAAGTTTGGAGGTGGAAAATGCAACACATCCTAGTTGCAATAACTGTCAAAAACTGTAATTTGTAAACTACTAAAAACTTTAATACAAAAATTCAAACATCAATATTTACTGGTTCAACAGGAAATCTATCTAAGAAGCTGTTTTTATTCAGAAACTAACTGCAAATAATGCTTTGCTCTTGCTGGCTTGTTCCCATACTTCAATAGCAGAAATATGTTCATATTCACGTCTCGACTCAATTCAACGATCATCTTTCTTTCAAGATAAAGTATAACACTCAAGCAGATTTTCTTTTTTTTTTCTTTTATGAGGCGTCTTCCTCTTGACTCTGACTGAGAGAGGATGTACAAGAGACGAGGAATAGTGAAGAGTAAGAGACAAGACAAGACAAGACGAGAAGAGGATTCACCAGTGACAATGCTCAAAAAATTCACCAACGAAAGAACTTCAGACTTGTTCGAAGTAGAAAATGAGAATTGTTATGTAAAGGAAGCAGTGTGCAACAGGAGATTCAACTACGCGTATGCCCAACAAATGTGGGTACGTAGGTATATAGTAAATACAATTATAATATCTATACATATGTGAATACATCCAAATATTTATCTTTCTTCTGGCCTGGCTTATTACTCTCTATGCACCAAAAACCATTACCACAATACATGTCATTTCCACAATCACACTAAACACAGACCTTAAATTCCTTCAGATCCAGATTCAAACTAAATTAGCGTCTAAATAATATCTACTGATAATTACATTGACGTACTTTCTGCTAAAGATATAGTGTCCTATCACTCGCTTATCAAATATTAAAATAATTTTATTAATTCTTTTACAAAAAATATGTATTCTCCATAGATATTTATGTAATTATACGTGCCTACCTCCACACATACATACCGTCTTCACCCGATTAATCCCCAGTGCGCAATTAGTTATCAGGTCTCGATTAGCAACCGGGTCCGTAACCCAAAAATAGAAATAGTTAACGGGTCTTAAATAGCTTCCAGGTATGGTATCCAGAATTTGCATAGGATTGCTTTAAACCTTGTGTTTTTACATTTAAATCTAAGCCTCGTATACCCTCGTTGGCTACATAAAATTAATAGTTTAGTTAGTTACTGATTGTTTTTTTGAGTGAGCTCATTCAGTACGTACAGAATATACGTTGAGTTTTTGTTAGTTACTCTCAGTATAGTAGGATTTTCCATTTGTTGTTTTTAATAATTTGTTTTACGAAATGTATTCAGCCCTAATTAAATATCTGTATTTACTTAGCGTAGTTATGTTAAACATAAATATTGTGAATTGGGATTACCAACTTTGAGAATAAACACCGGGGCTCAAATAGTCACCGGGTCTCAATTAGTTACCGGGGGTCTCGGACCATTAAGTTATTAGCTTCCGGGGGAATTAATCGGATGAAGACGGTAATTAGCAATACGGTATCCTCTGAAATAGAGCGTGGGTGCTTCATTAATTTTTTCACCTTTCAAATGGACACGAGTTCTACATAATTTAGACTTGTACTGTATTATCGACCCGCATTTTAATTAATTCTGCCCACAATCGGCTTTAGAAAATTTCTAACAAATATCAAAAACAAAAGAGTCTTATATACTCTCTTTGTCTCGTTAATATTTCTTGACACAATGTTTCTGCATATCATGTACGTGCAATCTACTCTACAACAGTATTGCGGAAACCGCAGACCCATGTGGTACCATGTACCCGCGCTTTCACGTCTGACCTGGCCTAACAGACCCATTTTTCTCCATTTTGGACCCACTGTCTACTTTACAAAATACGGTATTGTACATGTGTATTTCAAGCGAGAAGCCTCCAGTTCTAGACTCCACAATTTTCAAAGCATTCCATCAAAAAGAAGTAGGTAAGTGGAAAAGAACACCCAAAACCAAAACCAAAAGAGAGTAAAAGTAAATGCAAACAAAATCTTGAGATTTCAAAGAGTGGAGAGTAAATAGGACGAGATAGTGCAAACAAAAAATCTGCTTCAGACATTAAACACCTACACCTACACCTTCGCCTACTTCTCTCCCTACATATCTTCCTAAAATTAGTTTCCCTTTATTACAGGTATTACATTTTCCTAAATGCACACACCCTACAGTCTAAACCTCTCCGCAGCGTAATACCACACCGGCACTGCCCAACTGAACACTATAAAAACAAAGACGTTTGTAATTGATTTGTGTAACTTAATCTCACCGTGAATACTGATATCTCCTTCCTTTCCCTTCCTCTCACTCACTCCACGTCTACGTCTGAACCTGGACGGATGTGGAGGGAGAACTAAAGTCAAACTGAAATCCAAATCCGTATTCTATGTAGGTAGGTATATTTTATTTTATGCATATGGCATGAACATGACTGATAAAATGTAGACTACAACAAAAGTTAGTAGTTCAATATTAAGCTTCCTTCTTGCTCAAATTAAGTTTCAGTATAGATCAGTCGTTCAGTGCGATCTCCGACAAGGAAGAAAAAGACTTTTGGGATCCTACTCAACTCAAGTCTGAAGATAATATTTCTATTTGGGAAAGGAATACTTTTACACAGCACAGGTATGAATATGAAGCGAAACAACATATTATGAATACAGGGGGAAAATTCCTTCACAAGCTTTATTTCTACCTGAAGAAAAGCAGGAGAAGGAAAGGGACGCGCCTAATCATAAAAGCTTACACGAGTAACAGTAGTAGCCCACATCGTATTCGGTGGGTGGCTAAAAATGTCATTAAAAAGAATGGGAGAGTCCAAAAATGACCCGGGATTTGACGACTTTCCTTCATAGACATATATATACTAGAATATTACCGAAATATTAATACCAACACTAAACCATTGAGGTCCCTACTACTTAAATGAACGTTCAGTCATACAACAAGTGGAATATAATTATATTTTGCATGACATGTTCTTCTATTTCTATTAAATTGATATCTATCAGTACTGAGTAGTTTTTTCCTTCTATAAATAAAGATGACGAAGCGAAATACAACAAAAAAAACCGTCCACAGTGGTAAGCCATCATAAATATCCACATTCAAAACAAACGGGGAACGTCCCCGACATTCAAACTGACCGCCGTAGTAGTGAAACGTGAGACAGAAATAGAAACATGTAGAAATAAGACTCTTTTAATGCAAAATGCAAGGGATAGGATAAACTATACTATACGAAACGATGCCCATAATTAAGAATGGAAAAGGAAAGGAAACCCTAACCAAATCTGAACCAAGGACCATCAAATCAAAAAAAGGACAAATCGAAGTGGAGATAGAGAAGAAAATAAAACTCAAATTGATTTTATTCCCCCGTCATTCCTACCTCCCTACCCGTGACTCTGGCTCAGCTAAGAAAGGACATAAAATAAAATCAGCAATTCTATTTCAATTAATGTACCTGAAAGATACAGAAAATGAGATTTCTACAGAGAATTATATACAGACGATATATAATGAATTATTCAACAACAATACAAAGACATTATTATGCATGGATACTACAATTCATATTATTTTCTAGACAGGATTAAGTTGATTTCATTCTCCTTCAACAAAAAAGAAAGCCCAATAGCGAGACCAGGTAGGTAGGGAGTATAATATAGAGAGGCTCGGATCGAAGTCATGGTCGTGCTACGAGCCGATCCAGTTTCATATAAAATAATTCACATCAAAATCCTGAAACAATTTATCATGCCTGACATCATGTAAGAAGGAAGTGTACCAGGCCAGGGCAGGATTAACATGTATTGTTCATTACCATCATTATTCACTTCACCACAGGCCATGACATGCCGTCTTTCCCAATTCGTCAGTGAAGAGGCATATTGTGGTCTCACGATCAGTCCAGTTCATATGTAGCTATACGAGCATTATGCCTTCAGTCCATACGTTAGAATACTATTCTAACGACGCTTCAATTTCTACAGTTTTTTTTGGACAGACTGAACTGAGGCCACAATGCGTCTTCCCAAAAGATTTCTACTTTACTTTTTTATAAGTAGTTTCCATCCATCACTAACTAACTCTTCTTCTCAATTCTATCCCTGCTTTCCCCATTCCATTCCCTTTGACTACGTATGGTATCAACATACATACGCCGGCATTATTTATAACATTACATGTTACACATATCATCCACTATTCACTCCCATTATGATTTAATTCTCGAAAACCACTTTCTTATCATTCACCGTATAGCTTACAAGCTTACATGCATGCATACGTCGCACATAGCACCACTCACACGAAAAGCACGCTTTTACACGTAACCTGTCATTTTTCTCAACTGAAGGTCACACACATCATGATGAACATTTATAATAGGGACTTTGAAATTGAATTTCAATAGAGCTTTAGAATTATAGATACAGATAGTATAGAGCCTCGATTTCCAGTGTTCATCATACCATATACCATTACCAACCAGCGATACCCTTTTCATTTTGGGGTTTTCAGGTCACACAGTGAACTGCGTGATAGATACCTACCTACGCTAGATTGTTTCCTAAAACGCTCTGCTCACGCCATAGATAGAAGAAGAACCTAATAATAATGAAAGGAACGGGAACAACAAAATATTTGTCTTGTCTCAAAAAAATTTCCCCACCAACATTATAAAACCAAAACCAACGCGTGTGGCTCCACTATACCCTCCATAAAATATCCATTATATACGCTTTCGAAATGGAGTAACTTCTGGACTACGTTTTCTTGCAATCCTAAAAATCTTCAATAATATAAACCTACTCCACTTAATTATACTTCAATGAATTTGAATTTAAATTCGTGGTTGCACAGACAATAATAGTAATAAGAATCACCCAAGCAACTACATTTTTGTATTTGTCAGTCGCGAAACGCAAATTTAATTTCAACGGTATACACTCCACTTAAAAGGATTTTTAATACTGACTTGATCTGATTTGTAGGCATCGGAGGGAAAACATATAATTGAGAAGAGAAAAAGTACAATAAAAGCCAAAGCCAACACCAAATCCCATAAAATATCCGTGTAGCAGTTGAAGACTCACCACACATATTATTATTATTTTATTCAATTCACAGGAGCTGTGGGGTGGATCTATACGTGCGTTTCCTCTTCCCCATGAATCAATAAAATTGTCCATCCAAAACTGAAGGGAAAGCGTAACTGTACCTCTATGACATCACCATAAGAATAAGAATAAAAAAAGGGAACACTAAAAATATATGAAAGTAACCTCAACTCAGAATCGGAATTGTCGGAACCGTCAAAGCTGAAACTGAAAGAGAAGAAAAAGAAGAGGGAAAAGAATAAAATAAAGAGAGCAGAGAAGGAAAAAAAAACGAAAATTGAAGATTTCGTATCCATGAATTTGAGCGGAGTGTCTCTGTGTCTCAATGATAAGAATACTTGAGTTACTGTATGCGTATACAGTTAAATGAAGAACACTAACACTGTATGACAAAGCTGCTCCCTGGGACATTACATACATTCACTCTGACTTCTACATACGAGAGGGAGAGAGTACAAGAGAAAAAAAAAGAAGTGAAACTCAGGCTCTCAATGTATATTATCAGGAGACGATTCAGTGGAAAGAGCTGAACTTCCTAAACATTTCCAAACTTTGTGTCAACAGAATACGATACACTTTGAGCATTCACAACATATGTAGGTAGGTAGGTAGGTATAGTTATGTTACTCATAGTCTTATATATGTAGCATAGCATATCTGTACAGCCACCACCTCACATCATAAAGGTAACTCGAAACTGTGCAAAAGTAAAAGTATTAAAAAAATATATAAAGAAAGTATGAAAATGAAAGTCTCGAGAAAAATTTTCACATGTTTTTACTACAAAAAAAAGGAGACTGTATTAGTATTCTCAAGTAAATCTTACTCTGCAATGGATATATAGTATTCCAAGCTACGTGTCTTTTTGGTTTTGGTTAGGTTAACCCACATACCACATCGTCCCTGATTTTTTTTACCTTAGCAGGGAGAAGCGTATGCACCAGCGTGGAGAATTTTTTCTTTCTTTCTTTCCCCCACACCACACTCACAACTCCCAGAAGATCTAGGTAGTAGGTAGTTACCAACTAAGGTATCTTTACCCACCTACCTACCTACACTCCATACACAAGACTAATGTTTACCAGAACGAGTCTACGGCCCATTCGTAGTCCAAATACCTTCTACAGATACAGAAAATAGATAGGTAACATCACGAGAGCTTGTATCTTGCTGAAAAATTGTACTACCGCAAGTCTGAAGTTGGCTATGGAATTCGAATGGATGGATTCCATAGGTTTTTTTTTTCTAAACCCTCACGGATCGCTCTGAGTGTGTATACAAAACATGTTTTTTTACGCGAAACCATTTTCATTTCTTCTCCTTTCAACCCATGTAAGACTCAAACTCTAATCCGCACACTAACCCGTACAATAAAGTAAACGTCCTCTCATTCCGAGTAGTTGTAGTCGTTGGGGAAAGCAAAGTGTGTCGTAGACTGTAGTAGTACTGAGTAAAAGTCCACACTGCATCGCATCGGCCAGAAATAATTCCATCCTCATTTACTCTTTAAAAGTGAAAAGCTAAAAAAGAAGGTCTCTCCGTCTCATTTTCTCACATTTGACCTTTTCATCTTTTTCCTTTACGTGATCAAGAAAAACAGATAGCGAGAGAGAGAGAGAGAGAGAAATAATAAGTATTTTGATGGATTTTCTTTAGAGGATAAGTGATGGACTATTTGCGTGGCGTGGCAAGGGAGAAAAGAGGAGAGACCGAAATTTATCTTCAATTTTTTCCCACTCTTTTCAATGGCCTATTTCACGGGAGTTCTCATTCCGACTCTGAGATGTATATAAAACCATATAGATACAGGGTACAATTACATTTCCCGTAAGTATATAGCTTCTTTCACATTACTAAAACTATTGCTACTATGAGCTGCATGATGCGGGGCTCCTTTTAAACTTATATTAATCCGATTATTAGCCTAATATTGATAGCTCCACATGACTGCGATCTTTCCCATACTAGGAACTCAGAGGCTCTCGGAATAAGTTTAAGAAGTAAGATTTTCAATTCCATGATCATAATAATATGATCCATTGTCGCATAGTAGAGTACTCCACCTCCTTTAAAATAAAGCAAATACCTAGGTACCTAAGTACGTACATGGAAATGAGAATACAAGAAAAAAAAAGAGAAAATCTCCACGTGCTGATACATCTCTATCTCAATAACAAGAACCACCACAAATATGTATAACATACAAATCTCACATTGATACGATTTCATCCTAAGCCTGACAACAAGAAGGGAAGGGGAAGGGAGAAAAACTAAAATTGCTTGGAGAATTTAGTGAATCTTGAGGGGAAAAGTTAACTAAGCACAAGTTCATCTTGAATGAATTTTTGTCCCCCTTTTTGTTTCATGAAAAAGAAAACCAAATCAATCCTCCTCTTCACTTTTGCTCAGAGACAGGATACATTTTCTCCACTGCTCGTCCTCCCGCTCCCGCCCCCTCCTCCTTCTTCTCGACACAGGAGAGCCAGTCAATAATCCAGAGAATATTGGAATTGGATCCGACGTATATGCACAACCACAACGATGACGTTGACAATGACATTAGGAACAACTAACAAGTCCAAGGAAGTCGACCATCTCTCACCCGTGTACAGGGAGGAGTAGAGTAACCCTTGCTCTGTACCGTCTACTGTCTAGTCTTCCCTCAATAAACAACATTATGAATTTTCTTTTTTAATATTTGTCCTATGATTAAATCCATTGAGGGGAAAGTAATCTCTAAAGAAAACTTTCATCCGGAGAGACCTTCCCCAGTATATACGCACAATTCTTTTGCCTGTAGCTATGAGCTATGTGGGCATCTAATATGTCTATATTAACCCACAACTACTACTTTCCCCTTCGTTTTTTGCTAGAGAAAATACTGAAAAATAGTTGAAAGTTAACAAGTCACTTTTTTCTCTCTTGCTTACCTCATGAAATGATGCCGTACTTGCGGACTGGATTGCCCCCATCCACTCAGCCATTGCGGATCTATTTTCAGCCGCCAGGACTAAAGTTCGAAATGGTGTTATTACCTATAAAAAAATGCAAAAAATTACAACATTTTAATATTACAGCTGAATTTGGTGTGTCAAAATTTTTAGATGCCTTCATCGAAACTTGGAAATTTCGAAACTTCCAAAAAAGGGGAGGGGGGCTATAATTTTATTATTTTATGAGCTAAATTCTCCTGGATCTGCATAGGGAGGAATACATAACAATAATGTCATCTGGCATTCCAACTTTCCAAGTTCAAAATATAACTCCGGAGTATATAAAATAGACTACATCCTCATATATTGGTAAAAGTAATGAGACTTGTCACAAACAATATTGAGAAGCTAGAGTGTACTCTGGAAACTTACAGTAATCACCAAAGACACTCCAAAAGTGCACAAGAGCCAACTTTATCCCTACCAACTTCAACTTAACTGAGAGCGTAGGTTGTAGTTCCACCCAACATACCTTGCAAAATTCCAAAGTAGGTGCTCTATATAGCATAGCATAGTCTAAATTTGAAGTAAAAGGTCAAACCTGTCCAGTCCAACTACAGTTTCATTCCATTCCCTAATAATATATAGTCGATAGGCAAATTCCACAACACTACAAATGTCCACATCGACATCAACCCCTGTTGCTCGGCATGCTGATCATTTAGCCATAATATACTCTCCTTCATCGGGATGTCAGGGAGTTTGTTTTTACTCACATAATAATATTGTCAAAGTTTTAAGTACAAATTATACTTTATGTCCCCTTACACATTTCTGAGGTTACGGTGGGCCGGTGGCCGTACTCTTAACTCAAGAATTATCCCACCCATGCTCCACGTCATCACTGTCGATGTCCATGTGAAAACAAAGGAAACTTTTAGAGTGCATACGTAGTTAGAGTCATGAGTGGGACTCTTCTTTAGTTTTTAACCGCAACAGAAAATAGAAATAGTCTCCCCTTGAAAAAGCTTTTACGTGTACATCGACGTCACGAGCGTATTAGTTTCAATTTTTTCCTATTAAACGTATAGTACCAAGAAAAACTTCTAACCATTAACCACGCTAATTATATTTTGACATTTACGGAAGAACCAGCTGTGAGAGCGAGAGAGACCCTTTGTTTCCGTTGTAAATAATACATTGATATATGCATATAATATATAGTGAAAACTACTGTCCTTGCTCCAAACTCACAATAAGAGTCGCTAAATGAGCTATGCAATATCTATCTGGAGTAATCAAGATGAGTACATTTTTGGTGTACGAAGGAAGTCAAGAAAACCTAAATCACGATAATAACTTTATATATCATCGTCCGAACCCAAATGAGGACCATTAGTGCACTGTACCCAGCACTATACACATACCTATAGTATGTATACATACTACATTACTCAACAGTGGTAACAAGGAACAAGGAAATCGCCAAATCGGTCACGGCTACATCAAACCCTTTAGCTTTTACCCATACTGATAAGTTAAGTATTAGTTCCCTATTCAGAAATGCGTACTTTGCTGTCCTTTTCAAGGCATGGTAAATACCAACAGGAAAACCCGTTATTTATTCGACAATCACAAATTGCTTTTTTCAATCAGAAATTTAACTATAATCTGTAATACGATAACTTACAAAAATTAAAAAACGACTCCCACACACGCTATGTCATGTACACCCCAATTAATTTTGTGTATTTTCTTCGAATTCATACTTAAACTTAAACAGTCAGTGGGTTATCAGTTAAATGTAGAACTGTACGAAACAGGAAACGAATCCAAAAAAATAGTTACCATATACATAGCCAAAACCTGTAATAGTGTATATAGGTACCGTAAATCCTCTAGTATAACGCGGGTCTCCAATACAACGCGGGTCTCTAATACAACGCGGGGGGTAAACCTTGGAGTTTTAATACAACGCGGGTCTCTAATATAACGCGGAGGGTACAAGTCGGAGTTTTAATACAAGGCGAGTCGTTGTATTAGAGGATTTACGGTAATTATTATTACGCTAAATATAAACACGCCTCCGCACAACTTCTCAAAATTTTATTAAACGCTGTGAGCTCACATTCAACAAAGAAAACAGACTAAAACTAACGCAGGGGTCGAGTTCCAGGATATCTAAAAGGGGTGAATTGATTGTGAATCAATCTTTACAATATGACTGTAACAAAAAAAAATCCAGCATGCTGAGAGAGAATCTATCCATATACAGGGAAATCTAGAATTTGGAATTTAAAATGTTTACACAGGATATTATGTTGCAATCAAAACGTATTTCCATCACCGTCAACAATTATTACAATAAAATACTTAAATAAAACATGTATATACATACAAAGGATAAACACCAAAATACCTCCCTAATAATAACGCGGAAAGTGAAAATACACTTCCCTGTGACATTTTCTACAAAAATGAATTTAAGCATCACATAAAATGGACAATCTGTCTCTGTCAACGACGACGACCGTTTTCCGTTCTCCTTTCTCTCTATTTTTTTTTGTATACTTAAGACACCACCAGCACGGGAAAAGATTGCTGACGGTGCACTTCTGTCTCTCTGAGCGACTTGTTGTTTCTCCTACGGAAGCAATAAATTATTTTTTGCAAGGGTAAATACAAGACATTTTAGTACGCTACCATTTGTCACTGAAGCATAGCTACTACTACTCCAGTATACATTTTAGAACTGTTAAGACTATGCCTGCACGTCGTACGTTGGTTTGGTACGTAAGTACGTAGTCTCTATTTTTCTATCCATTGTATTACCCGTGTAGGCAACCTAAGTACCAACCTACACGTCTTATTAGGTAGGTAGGTAGGTATGCAGCTGCAGAACCATGTAAGAATGTAAGAATGTAGAAAAAGATAACGGCACAAGTAAAAATTACTCTCCAAGCATCTAGCTTAATCGCCGAAATTTTATTAAAAGGCACAATTCTCTTTAAATTACTAGTATTTCAAAAGCCTCTAATTACTAATTTATTTCTTTGTAATTTTAGATAGCAAGTTTAATACTGCTAATGCTGTGATGCCCCGCATGAATACTATACGTGAATACTATAGTCAGCGTTAGTAAGCCTTGCATATAAAATCCCCTCACACTAACAGACTGAAGCTAATTGGTATTTTCTGGAATTAAGTTTCAAAATTATAATTAATAACGATTATTATGATTAAGATTACGCAAATGCTTGTACAGAGAGGAATAAGAACATTTTACATGCTAATTATCCCTACTAAATTGCATGAATTAAGGAGTCTAATAGTCCAAATAGTGCAGGTAATCCTACTTATCATTAATTTTATTGTGATATTTTACTCTAGAACCGTATTTAAGTTATTGATAAAAAACTACAAAGTTTTCCATTTACTTTGGTAGGTTACATCTTTTTAAAATCCACAATCCGCATGAAGTACTGTTGGAAATTAATGTTTTTCATAAGAGCTACTACTGGTATGTTGGCGTACCTACTTAAGGTACCTAGGTAGGTAGGTTGTTATAAGTTGTTAAGAAACTGCGTATGTCTTAGACCTCGATTTCACTGCCAACTTATCCATGGGTAACTTATCTATGGGTAAGTTATCTATGGGTAAACTGCGATTTTACACAGTTTTATCCATAGGTAACTTCAAGATACCTATAGGTAAACTGTTGATGGATATCGTGATTTCACTACTAAACTATCCGTAGATATCTTTTGTGTCGCTTAAGTTTAAATAAAAAGTTTAAAAAATAATTAGAAGTATGTCCTGGGTAGAATTTCATTTTTAATTTGTTTGACTCGATTAAAAATGGATATGAATTTACAATTAGTAGCAATTGCTACTCTGTGTTCCCAAGTTGTCTTAATTAATCGGCAACGTGAAACTCAGCATACTCGGTTAATAACTCTGCTGCGACTCAGTATTTTTAAAAGCGACGGAAAAAGCAATTTAGGTATAATTTATTAAGACAACTTTAATTGTAGCTAAACAATAAACAAAAAGCATATTGTTTGTACATTATTGTGTACTATTTATCAGGTACAAAATACTCAAGTTTCTAATTATTATATTATAGCAGGAAAAAGACCTGGTTTTTCGATATGCACAACAAATTTGGGGAAATATCAAAGCCAACATGGACCAAGTACGATTTAAAAATAAATATAGTCTAGAAAGGTCAACTTTTGATTACATTGTTGACGGCAAGATATTGAAAAACAAACTACACAGCTTCAGATTTGACATTAATTACTGCTTAATTTTTCTGTACTCCTTTTAAACCTTCTTTCTGTACTCCTAAATTAACACCCAACCCAAGACGCAAAATGTAAATTACGATTCTGCCAAAAAAAGCAAAACACCTGATCAATTTATGAAACTTGCCCCAAAACGCAAGAATATCTAGAAAAAAAATTAACTAATATATCTATAGATAGTGCAATTTCACTTGCACTTTATCCATAGACTAGAGATATCCATCAAATTTACCCATGGATAACTTTTACCCATAGATAGGGACTTATCCCCGGGATAGCTGCGATTTCATTCACTATCGATGGATAACTTACCTATAGATAAAGTTATCCATGGGTAAAGTTGGCAGTGAAATCGAGGTCTTACTGTACCCCAATTATTTTGGGAACCTCCCATAATGCCGTGATTTGTAGGGATATTTATACGTAAGAAAGGTAATATGTACAATTTAAATAACCCCAAGATTTTCTCCATCCTCTTTCTTTAAATTGTAACTGTTACAGTAATTACTTAAAGAATGAAAAACACCTTCGTTCTCACCTGAAAAGTATGAGCAAATAATTTAGAGGAGTTTTCAGCCAAAGTAACTTCCGTCAGAGAGATCTCATCGAATATTTGTGCCTAAAAATACAGAGAAAAATAAATCAATATAATTTATTTACCTCCAGTAGCAGCAGCAGCCCCAAAATATTTTTATCTGATTCAAACTCTACTGAAAAAAGAGCATCCATTATTATTAATCTATTATTTAAGCTCCGCTTATATGAAAATCAATAGAGCCCACAAATGCACGTGTGCGTGTGTGTCAAAGAGAGACAGAGTAAAAGTTTTTACTCCTTGGATACGAATTAAATATATTAATATCGCTCCGTAAGTTTACACTCAATACACAAAAGTAGGTAGGTAGGTACATATAAGATTGCACAGGTACACTCATCTGGGACTAGACTTAGTCCCAGATGAGTATAACATACAAGGAAATTTTGAGGATGACGAATTTCCGTTCGTCTGTCGTTCCATTAAAAGAATCATCAGTCATTTTCCCTTTATTTTGGCTTCTTCCCAATTTTTTTTATCATTTCATGCAGTGCAGTATGTATAGTATATATAGGAGTACTCAACAAATTGACATAAAGAGAAGTTACCGTTACCGTTAAAAAAATTCATGTTTTGACTGAAAATAATAATTTTCACACAATGTCCAAAAATCACAGAGTCATACTTGTACAATCTGTACAAGGGTAAAAGTTTGTGTTTTCTACAAAACTCCGAAGAAAAGAAAAGAATGAAAAAACAAAATCCAAACCAAATTCAAAAAAAAAATAAAGAGAAAAAAAACTGGAGATGTGGCAATGAATGAGGTTAGACGATTAACAACAAAATAAAGAAATAAAATGCGCTCTCGTCTTGAGTCTTTACTATCTTTCAGTACTGGAACTGAGCTGACGGCGACGGCATGCACTTTTAGTTTATAATTAGTTGAGTTTGGCACCACTGACTAACGTGACGGGGAAACAAAAATGAAAAAGAACAAAAAACCCATGTCACTACATTACATACAGCTCAACACAATATGAAGAAGAAGAAGAAGTCGAAGCAGAAGACTATATTATGACATACAACACACGGATAGGGCAGAGAATAAAAAATAATGGACTGTCGTCTTGTCGACTTCTTCTTTCCTCTCAAATGGTCGAGACTCTTATAGTTTTCCCCTTACGAAACTTCTTGTGTGTGGATCTACCTAGGCGCATAGTTTTCTCCCCTTTACTTCCTTCCTTTTTCACACACAACACACGCACACACCAAGTTCAAATCTGAGGACGACGCCGTTAGCCGAAACGAAATTGAGACTTATATTACATAAAACTACAGAGTACGGAGGATCGAGTAGCACACGAGGATGTGATGCGAAAGTGAGAAAGAGGCAAGTAAAACAAGCACAAGAAGTTTCAGATTCACCTAATACATCGCCACATGTAATAAAAAAGCTTGTTGGGTTTGCCTTCAAGACCTCCAGCAGGAGCTTAATACAATAATAATATTATCTGTTTAAAGAAGACAAGGGATAAAAATACATCATGATGAATTTTCGGCGTTCCTAACATCTCTCTCTCTCTCCCTCTTATTCGCTATCTCTAAACTACTAAAATAATTACGTGCAAAACTTGTGCGGTACGAATTACGAATAAACGAAGAGCGTGATTGTGATTGGATACTTTATATTGCGGTTTGGTTTCACTTCTCGTATCTACTGATTACTGATACTTGCGTGTCATTTACAAAAATTATACAATGGCCCCTTACTAGTATTTATTAATCCCTGTCACCCAAAATCCAATAATTTATTTGACATTCATAATAGATTTATAGAGTCATAGGAGCAGTCACACACTCACAGTCATGCAACTAGTACAAATAGCCAATTATTTTTCAAAACCTATTTCTACATTCTTTATTCCCATATTCAATTTTTATATCGTTCACGTTTTAATTTTGCAGTAAAAATATTATCATAATAATAATTTAAATATAGGTGGTACTTTGTCAAAGCTGTGAGTAATAGTCAATAGTTGTAGCGGCTCATTCCGGTCAATACAGAAGTTCCATTCTCTCACGTCACCCATTAATTCCAAACCTTATTATTCAAGATTGACATGACAAACCAGTAATAATTATTATTCCTATTATTAGTCGGAACTACTAATTTATTATTAAAGGGACCTCACACAACCATCCAGACACAATTAAAACTATTTCTTCCTTCAAAAAAAACATTTTTCGTAATACATAGATCAACGATATCAATATCAATAGGGGGCAGAAACAGAAATAGAAATGGAAAGCCATGAAATATTGTGAAATCGATAATGAAATACCTGTAGTACTAATGGCATATGGCATTAGGGAAGAACAATTTTACATATACTTTTATGTTCTGGTAATAAATGCACTAAAGATATATTCCCTCGGTATCAGTATAGTAATCAGTCCTTTATATATGTAGCAAAAAGCCTTTATTATATTACTTTTTTTTCTATTTTATCTGCATTACGTAAATAAGAAATAACCCACGGAGTTCAGTAAATGTAAAAGAAATACACCATTAATACACATACTTTATGCAATATTATGATGACTGATCGCGCCAACGCTATAGCGTCGCAGTCAAGTCAACTATGACGTAAGGTACAATATACAGGCACTACTTCAAAGTTCTTTCTTTCTCAAGTGTCCTCCGCCCTAAATTTATGAGACATAGAAGAAATAAAAAACGAATTCAAATATGAGATACGTGTATTTTCGATTTGGAATTTCTTTCTTATTAAATCAATCGTCTCCATATTTGTATTATGTTGTCTTTTCCTACCCTAAACCTAATGCTGACGTAACGCTGAAATATGCCGTTCTATGATCATATGTTTAAGAATGGGATATTTCAACTTCGACATGGGCGAAAACGAAATTCCACATTATATTATTATTACTATGACAAGAGTGTCATCAAAGTCAAAGTACTCCCTGTATAATGCGAATGCGACAACGACATACGACCAACACGAAACAACGGCAGAGAAAAGAAGAAGAAAAAGAAGATGGAGAAAAATAAAAAAAAAGGAAAAAAGAAGTAGATCGTCCATTCACCCCCATACTACTGGAACATAATAATAATAGATAAAAAAAAACTTTTCTCCCGTCATCAAAGTTATAGCACGAGGCTCTCACGCTTCTCTACTACATTACTACATAACACACATCCTCTAATATCCGCACTTTATTTCCTTCACTTAATTTAAGCCTTTTTTGGGGGGGCGAACAATATAACTCAGTGCTAGTACTCAGCTCTAGTCGGGACTTCGGAGTTCCTAAGAACTTTTCCTTCTCGATGGAAAAGCTCGGCTCATCTCTAAAGTTGCTCTATCCAGAGTTGCAGTTAAAGTTAAATTCGAAATCAACGTCAACTTTGAAGACGAGAACGGGATAACAAGAATACATTACAGTTTTTATGAACCCAAGAAATTTTTGAATATTTTCTTACAGATATTCCATTTATATCTCTATATGTAGCCGAAACACATGACACATACCCAAAAGGAGCCTTCCTTGGTAGGTGTACCTTACATATAGTATGTAATTATAGTTTGAAGTTAGCAGACTCCTTCATGTAATGTCAGATATATTTACTTGCTAGTGAGTGAGTTCAGATTCTGAGACGATAGGAAATGAAGTGATCATGAAATGAAGTTATGATTATACCATATTGTCAATCCTCATCGGAGGCGAGATGGACGGCAATCGATTAAAAGAGCAAGGGAAATGGAAAAGTTGAGAGCATTCTATATTCGTACAAAAGCCTATGGTGACTACAATAAATACCACCTACCTTACGTTCGGTACATAGTATATAAGAACCGGAGTACACCGATACATAGAAATGGAGGTAAAATAAAAATATACCCATGTTTATGTTTTGATGTTTTCCTCCAATACACTACTTACGTAATCTACCAGGAATACGACGATACGAGAACAAAATATGGAAATGGAATACTCATACTCAAATTATTTCGTTCTACTCCACTAGGCCATGCTCACGACTCACTCAGACAGAGTCAGAGAAACAGTCACAAATCTTTTAAATTTAACCAATTCCAATTTCAAGGAAGAGAATCATCATATATATATATAAGAGCGAATAGTATTCAAATGGTACTTAGGCATGTGACATATCTTCCCAACTTCCTAGATTCCTACTCCGTACTTCCTTTCAATAATGTTCCATCCCAAACTTTGAAACTTCCCATTTGATTCTGATAGGGATCGTCAATGATCATAAAATCATATGATATGACGTAAAAGAAGATACAAACTTTGTATTTGTACACTGCAAACATTTCCCTTCGAAGAAATAGATTGTACTATCAACTGTGTGTCCCCGTCCTTTTCCTCCATATAATGAGATTCGTAAATATTTATATTCTCCAACAATTATTTTGGGGAATTTTGGTAGTGGTAAAACGGTGGGAATTATTTTGATTAATAAAGCAATTTCATGCCATCACAGTGGAAGATCTAATATCGGAACCGGAAGCACACTACCAGACCATGGGAAATTTCTATCATTCCCAAAAAGTAAAGTTTCTATTCTGCCGTCTGGGCCTGAAGAATCATGATTTCCAAGTTTTACTATTATCAAGCAAGTTACTAAATATCGCAATTATTACATACTTCAAAAATTGTCAAACCTATCTATACTAACTACCGTTTTTTAAATGTGAAATGTTCGAATTCAGTGCATGATTTAGAAACAATTGCTATTAATATGACAAACTGCATATTATTATAGAAAGTATACAACTGCTGTAAATGTTCGAATAAGCGCCGGGGCGCTTTTTGCATTTTTTGGTGCGGCAACCCGACGCTCAATTTGAGCCCGGCGCTTATTCAGTTTTTTCAAGTTTACGGTCAACAAATGACACTAATTCATTCAACATTATACCTAAACCATCAGTTTTTGAGTTGTCTTTCATTAAAGGCACGATAATGTAGGTACATATATTAGAGATTACTTTTGTCCAAACCGTAATCCTACTATTCAGCTATTTTAAATATGTTATATAATGGTTGCCTAGGGGTTACTTATAACCCAGCGCTTATTTGAGCCCCCGGCGCTTTTTGCATTTTTTGGAGTGACAGCCCGTCGCTTATTTGACATCCGGCGCTTTATCATACATTTACGGTATACCTACTGTAGATTTTAGACACCACTGAAAACAAATATTATAATTATTACATTTTAAGAAAAAAAATGCAGCAGTACGAACACAAAAATGTTATAACGATATACAAGAGTGGGAGAAATGATAAGTAGGGACCTTAAGTAATTACATACCGACCTAATATCAGTAGTATGTTTGGCATGCTCCGGAAATATCTGATAGTCATATGGTTTTAGTATTGCATCTTCGACGATGATATATAATTTATATGAATGCCCTCCATGCGACTCCATGCATAATTATTCCAATACATAAAACGGAATACTTGGATTGGAGTGAGTTAGGGTTATGATCTGTATGATTGGGATGGTGTAGAAGGAGGAGAGAGAAAAGGAAAACAGAGTATACAGTAGAGACAGACACAGTCGTCGACAGTGTCAGTTTATGGAATGGAATAGAGATAGGATTCACGCACGTGTTAGTTTCCTTTAGGTTTGGGATCTTCCATTTTTTAACAACATTTTTCGGAACTGCCACATGCCAAGCTACTAAAGCACTAAACCGTATGCACAGAGACACAGTTCAACGTCAACTCCGCCAAACAGATGAAACATATAATATACGTAGTAAGTGCCCATGATTTTACATGTTCAAGACTTTAGCTGAAGCCAACGCCAAGAACTGAGTTCAAAACTTTTACGTAGAATGGACTCTTTCATGTTGATGGTATTTGCCAGGAAGGAATTATCTCTATGTCTAAAAACCTAACGTCAAAGTGTCTACACAGAGAGAGAGAGAGACAGAGATACATAGACAAACTCAGAAACCAACAACCGCATCATGCAACTTTACCAAAAGAGAAATCTCAATATTTCTTAATAAGAGATTATTTTCCATTTTCTTATCTTCATCTCGTACTCTTACTCCCTTTTATGAAAACACATTTTTCCTCAATTTCCTCTCTTAATATCTAATCCGAAATTGAAAGTTCTCCAGCCCAACCTTTGCTTTCACTCACATTCTCATTCTTGTTCGACTTATTTTTCTTGTTCTAGCTCCAGCTCTGACTCTCAGAGTCTCGCCTTTCATCCCGAATAAGTGGAAGTGGAGACGGGGAAACAAATATAGGGAAAAGGAGCATATAATAAAATTCACTGGATGGAATGAGGAGCTGAAAACCAATAGGAAATTCACAGTTAATACAATAAAAATAAGACGTGCATAGACTATGTCCATGCTATAGGGCCCGATGCGAAACGTTTTAAATAGCGAGAGATTGCAAGATATTCGTGAGCGAAGAATCAAAATTGACTCGTATTAAATCTCTCATCTAAAATGACCCACTTCCAACAAATAATTTAAAAAAATAAATTGGGAAACATCTTCTGGTATTACTACAATCACCAAATACGATGTTTTTAATTCTTTATAAATGGGTAATTTTAATTTCGTTTTAAATTGGATTCGGGCGATTTTGACTCTTCACTGACGATACTCTGATGGCTCCATGTGCCGGTACCTAGACCCCAACATAAACTTGAAGTCATGGGCTAAATTCGAATTCGAATTACCGATATTTCTTCGCTTTTTATGCATACTGAGTCACAGATGCAGTGCCTATGTAGATCGTTTCTGCCGTCTCCCTTTCTTTAGTTCCAGTTTCCTTCATTTCCAAATTAAACTTTGAATTTTAAATTCAATATCAGTACTGACATAGTTTTTTTTTGTTATGCCGCACCAATCCAATGCAGGGTTAAGAAATTATATTACAATACAAAACAAACATATGTATATACAACCATATACAACTCAATGGAATCCCCGTCCTGCCAAAACTATTCAAGCCCAATATCCATTATCTCTTCAGAAAGTTAGTCTCTATTAGCATCTCTTCAGTAAGTTTCTCCAAAAGTACTTTCTACTTCCCCCTCTTCAAAAGCAAAGTTAGAAGGATTGAGAATTTTAATTTTTAATGTGCCAATGAAATATAATTACTACAATTCAAACTGCTCACGTTTGACTTCCAGCAAAACTACAGAGGGAAAATTGGAAAAAAAAACAAAGGTTAAAAAAGAGGCGGGTGAGGTTACATAATATGTATGCCTGCAGCTACATCATTGGCATATATTATAATTGCCTTACGTCTTGCAGTAAATGGCAGTAATATCAAAAGTCTACAATATATGAGTACTCAATGCTACTTATTTACAAAATTTATCTTCCCATGTAATTACAGCGCAGTATCATAAATCGCAACATTAATATTATGTGTATGAAAGTATATCCAACTATCTGATGAATCAACGGACCGGAGCGGGTACGTACAAGCTCAATCAAAATCAATATCAAAACTCTCTTTTCTCCGTCTTTGAGTACCTTTCAAAGCTAAAGTCAAAATCAAAACCAAAGGAGAAAAAATACAAGAGAACTAAAACCCGCCAAATCAGGAGGCATGGAGAAATACGGAGAATAAACACATCATCATAAGTCACCGTTCACAGTTTACAGTCACAATTCACAATGGGAAACTCAACTCTAAACCTTGCCTCACATTAATTAAAAGCGGAGGAAAGGAGGACGCTGCCGAATTTTGAGTTAACTGACTCACTCCAGCCACACTGACTACGTCCTGCCCTATTTTATATTTTGGCTGTGTATGTTGTGATGCATGAGAGAGTTATTTGCTTAAAAGAGTAAACGGGGGTGAGGAGAATAATTTACGTTGTGAGGCAATATGACCACTGGGAAAGACAGCTTTGACAAGTGAGATCCATACAGTCTAAAACTCTAGACAGTTTCTACTCCATCATCCCATTTTCTAGCATAACTTAAACTTAAAATATATATGTCGTAGTCCAGAAGAGGATTAGTCCCTTGGACCAAAGGACTAGTCCACAAGCTTCTGGTCTTCTGGTCTAGTCCAGAAGGTCAGTCCACAACCGCCGTGTCTCTCTCTCTCTCCTTTTCTTCCCCTGGACTAGTCCAGGGCAAGAACCGTAAAATATTATATCTATTTGTAGCTAAAAACAATTTTCCCACAGCTGATGCACAGCTGATGCAGCTTGATACTGCAACGTCATTACAAATAGTTTAATCTCTCGTTTTTTTCGTAAAGGAAAGATACAAGTTATAGTATAATAAATCGTAAATATTTATTGATAAGTCACAATAAGATAATGCAAATAGTCTTAACGTTGTTGAAATTCACAACTTGGAGTATTACATACATATGTAACACTAAATGCAATACCTTTAGTCCCAACATAGAATTCAAAATAGAATCCGAGTTTATGCGATAGCTAACAAAAATAAGAAAATAGGAAAGCTAGTTTTTTTAGCATCGGTTTCCTAAAAATAGGAAGGCGAATAGGAAGGAAAATAAGAAGGCGAAAATTATAACTAGGAATTAAGGATAAGCAAATATATCCTATAAATTAATACGAGGAAAGCAGGCGTGCTTGGGTGAGCGGTTAGGACTGCAGACTGTAACGAAATTTACAGTCTCAGACCCGGCTTCAATCCTCGGCCACTGCTAATCGTTTACGGCTCGGTGTTGTACGGTAAACGTCACTGGATGGTTGATTGAAACCCAATCTCCTTCGGTGCTCCTTATTGACCACTACTTACTGTAGGGGCCTAGGGAATGGGACTCCTTTACTGTGGAGGAGGGGACGGGGATAGGTGAAAGGGTACAAAGACCGAGACGATCTAACGTGGTAGCCTCCTATTTCCTCACCCACAGTGATTGGTTGAGTCTGGTTGTATGAACTTCGGTTAAATCGACCCAATGAATAAATTATTATTATCATTATTAATAGGAAGAAGTAAATCGTTGGGTCTCTGATTTTGTCCAATAAACTGTAAAAATCTAAATATGAATTTTATTGTGATTGCTAGATATACGAATTATTTTTTAATGCTCAACATTTCATTTTTTATTTTATTATTCATTGATAAAATTTATTAAAAGCTCCGATATCGTCATCTCAAGATTACTTACACAGGTTTACTTTGTTTTTGAAAAATAAGTATGCAATGAAAAAATACCTTAAAGAGATACTTAAAGGAAATAGAAACGTGTACAGGGCACAAAATAATATAACGCAATATACATATTCGTTTTCTACGAACTTCAGGCAGTCAAACTGCAATATGCACATGATTATGCTACAAAAACTAAACTAAAACGAATAAGGCAGCTTTTTCATGAGTTATTCCTTTTTTAAAACAATTTAAAAGAAACGTTGACAATAATGTTTTTAGTTGTAAATAATTAAACAACCATTATTAGTTTTAACAATAAAAAATTAAAGAAATCCTATCTTTAGGAACCTGCTGTATTATTTTAGGAAAACAGGAAGGATTTTAGGCGGTTTATAGAACAAAAGTAGGATTTAGGAAGGCTGATGTTTTGGCGTCAAAAATAGGTAGGAAATAGGCATTTATTTATTATTTGTAGGCTGGAGCACTGTGACTGTAGGAAAGATATAGGAAGGAGAAACTTTACGTGTTGGAAATAGGGAAAAACTAGGTAGGCAAATCAAGTGCCCATCACTGCTGTGGAACTAAATGCCACCTCCATTCTTTTATGTGTAATAATGCGTAAATATTTAAATTTCTTATTTTATGTACCTTAATAACTATTGATAATTATTTTCAGCTTCTTAAGATGTCAGAATCTAAATGCCGAGCAATATTTTTACGGGTGTTGAGTCGTTTATTATTTTAATTCAGTTATTCAAGTTGAAGTATTCAATAAAATCAGTATACTGAAATTATTTGTTGGTTTTGGTCATTTCCTATTATTTGAACATTTAATTATTGAGATGCATTAGCTGTACATTAATTAATATACTATTTTGTTTACGGTTCTTCCCCTGGACTAGTCTAGGGGAAGAACAAGAGAGAGAGAAACGGCGGTTGTGGACTGACCCGTGTGGACTAGGCCAGGAGATCGCGGCTTGTGGCCTAGTCCTTTGGTCCAAGGGACTAATCCTCTTCTGGACTACGACATATATAACTCTAAAGCCCTCGACTAACATGGGAAATGTGAAATGGAGACGAGAGCTTGGTTCTGGTTCTGGTCCTGGGCGATGGATAAGCGTCGTTTACTACAAAAGAGCCGTGTGTGAGTACTTTCGAAATGTTTTCACGTCACTTTTGTGCCCAAAAAAAAACTACTACATAATATCAGTATATACCTTGTTGTAGACATATCTCTATCTCTACTTGTACATTCTACTCTTTAATCAATTTACATGATTGATGACTTTTCCCGCAGAATACGAATTTATATGAAGGCAAGTGGTGGTGGTGGTGGTGGCGGTGAAGAAAATCATCACCATCAACATCCAACATCATGGTAAAAATTTGTTGGAAACTCACGAGGAAAATATGAAAATATTTGCACTTTGCATCACATTACATAACGTTACAGCACTGAAGTATGTATGAAATATGAAGAAATTCCTTTATTCTCACCACGTCATCCAAAAACAAATTACGTACATGGAGAACTATATTAACATAGATACCTAGAGATATGTGAGTATATAGTCTACTCTTGGGGGAAGATGGGGGGAAGAGGAAGAAAAAAAGAAAAGAATATTTTTTATGAATACTACCATCATTTTAACTTTGATTTATTGCATGTATTCAGCATTTCAAGCTAAACTACTTATATATATTATTATAATGATTTCTACATAGGTTGAACATGTGCAGAGCGTGTATTATGAAAATTCAACCAAATCCAAGTGTGTACACAAAAAAAAGTGTTTTGGCTGCGTTTTTATTTTTATGGTCAAGGCTCAAAAGATGTGGAAATAGGTTGGAAACATGGAAACCTAAGGAATAATAATCATATCACATTTCCTTCCTTTACTAGAGAGAGATAATAACTCCGACGACTACAAATGCTGATATCATATATAATCTACTGCGATGTGAATAAATACATAGTAGTTTACATCTTGTGCGACTTTCGTTTCTCTCTGTTCTCCAAAAGAGTGTAATTACACAATACAATAATACACAAGTTGCATAGGACAGTAATTAATAATCATAAAACTTGTAATAAACTTCAAAAGAAATGAAAGAAATCCCTCCGCACCTACCTACACAGCTATGTGTGTATAATCTACACAAACATTTACTATCTATAATATTTTACTTAAGACCCACACGTAATCCATACCGAACACTAAAATTCGTTTAAATTACACTTTTATGGTTTTGACTTTAATTGTTCAGATCCTAACTGTGACCGTCCCCGCTAACCGATGCAAAAGAAAAACTCGACAGCGGAAACCGAAACCAAAAATATAAAAATGTTTTAATACCTTTTATTTGTTTTGTGTCGGGAGCAGCAGACGTTTATGTTTCCCCGCACTATCGTCACCGTCTACAAGCATTTTCCTATGCTGTGTAGTGTGCACGTCATGACATGGAAGTAGTATAGACAGATACACAATTTGGTTGTTGTGGTTGTGGTACGTATTCAACTGAAGCGATTAGAGCAATTAATTCTTGCAATTATTGCGATTTGCAAGCCTCAACAATTCTTCCCGTCCAATTTCAGTTGTCATGTCAGCTATCAGCACATACTTGTGTACAACAAGTTCAGATATATAAGAGTTTAGTTTAAAAGGTGCACTTAAATAATACACAGTTGCTTAACAGCTCCATGTACTAGTCTGATTGTTTTCTATCACCACGGTAGCCTTTTGCAATTTTACAATTTATAATACTTTTAAGACTTTTATCAACACAATGGGTGACGTGATACAATCTAATGACCGCCACTAAAAGGCGAGCACTCCATCACATCAAAAGTTACAAGACTAAACACTACATGTTTGCGTTCTTGGCCAGAGGTAGACGTAGTAGCCAGCCGATGCAATGTATTGTACTGTACTGGAATGAAGTAGTAATAGATTGAAGAAACAAGCACCTTTTAAGTCTTTTAATTGAAAACTGACGAAAATTCGATTTTCAAATTTCCCCTTTTGGTTTTCCTTTTATTACATTTATGCTGTCCGGCAGGTACTTGCCGAGAGATTGTGTGTGTGTGTGAGTTGGACTGCATTTTGTACAGTAACTGTAGGCATACGTCAATACTTACTGATACTCGACGTTAAGAAGGAAAAAAAGAAGAACAGTAGCCAGAGACAGTGCCACTACCGGGACCCGCACTAGTGCCAGTGTGAGCGTCAGGTCGTTGTCTGTTTCGCTCCCTGGTCCGTGTATAGTGGACGGAAAGTAGACCAAGTTGACTTTCCGTTCTGAAGTGAAGAAGTAAACTGAGCTAGAAATCTATATTCCCCGTTTGTTTATACAATACAAAAGCTTGAGCTCAGCTTCAGCTTCTTGAAGAGTACATGAATTGTAGCCTGCCCGCGTGTCCCTTTCGTCTCCGTCTTCCTCGCCTACCCTACCACTACTACTACTACTACTATTCACTGGGAAAGCCTAATAAGTCTATTCAACCTCGTATTTCCTATTATATTGAGAATATTCTACATTTTCGTAGGAAAAAAGATGCGCGCGAAAGAGAATTCCCTGGAACATGGAGAGAGTATGATTTGGTTCTCGTTCCGTCGGTTTTTGATAAATGCTTTGAATTTGATTCTGAATCTGAATGCTGCAATGCCACTGCTTCTCCTGATACTGGTCTTTAATTTCAGAACAAAGGGAAGTGGACGAGTTGAAATTCACAAACCATGATCATGATAGTCGTGATAGTGATCTGACAGCAATAAAAACAACATAAGATGACATTCAAATGAATGTATTTTGAAAGATCCTTTCAAAATTTCACAACAGATCCATCCATATAAATAATTATGTAGATGTATGCAGCGCTGGTTTCGGTTTTGGCTGAATTATTAGCTAGATGAATACGTAAAGTAATTAAGCTCACAAAAAGGTACCCTCATACGTCGAGTAGTAGAGATTAAACCCATAGACCAATAGTAGCCTTGCTAAAAAACTTTTGAAACCTACTTTTTGAAGTTATAATTTCTAACGAAAAGAAACACAATTTATTTTATATCTATAAGTAGAGAGAAATACCTATTTATAAATGCGTATTTCCCCACGGACATTCCCCCCCCCCCAAATTCGTATTTAAAATACTATGATTTCTCTTCTCGCCAATTAATTAAGTAATATGATTATTTCATAAATATTAGTCAAAAAGAAGCAAAATTTACTTTATTATGTAGAAGTTGTGTATGTACAACACTTAAGCTTTAAAGAAGCAAAATCATTTCGAATTGGGTTTGCCATATAATATAATAATATTGGAGGACAGTGTCAAGTTTTTATTTTGACTTCATCGCAATACTCAATCAGTGTGGTGTCCTTAGTTTTACTTCTTTTTGAATAACACTTTTTGAATAACACAATGGCTTAATATTGCTTGGCGAGAAGGGGAATTATAGTATTTGAAATACTAGTTGGGGGCGGGGAGAGGGAGGGGGGAGATATCCAGGGTGAAAATGTTCTACAACCATAATGGCACATAAGTTAATTAAGGTAAAAAAATAGTTCACATTGTGAGAAAAGACAATTTTGAGAAAACTTTTCAACGACAACAAGGACCATGCATGTAACATCTTACACAAGTACCTACCTACCAATATAGTACTACATATCTGTATGTGAAATTTACTAGGTACGTGCAGGATTTTCTGGAAAAAGTTATTAGAGACAATACAGGGGTTAATCCAAGCAACAAAATCCATTTGTATTTCATATTTTTCCTTGAAAATTTTTCAAATTTTTTCTATGACATTCATGCCATATGGGAATGGCAATGAAAATTACATTACAACTATTTACGTGTAATCGTACATCACAAGACTGTAATGTGATTGTGAAAATTCTGTATAGCTAGATTATAACTTGTTTATGTTGAAATAATTTGCAAGAAAGAGGTAATGCTAGGATCATTGAAAAAATTCTAAAGAACGCATAGTTCGATAGTTCTCTTTATTAGCTCTTCATAGATTTTTGGTACTTCATACCTGTGTATACATGTCTCGAGGTTAGATCGTTGAAATCGAAATCGAAATCTACACTAATATTCAATGTACCTACACACATGCATGGACACTCATACTACTTTTTATGATCAGCTTTAATTAAATCTCTCTGGTTCTGTTACTGGTATGAGAGAATTATTTTCTTGATTGTGATTATGCCGCCAAAACTTTGTCGCTAGTCCCTAATTTAATAAGGAGACCACAGTACTTTATGATAACAACAATAATTAGTTAAATGCCTTCTTTTCTTTTGTAACATAAAATTTAGTCTAACCGATAAACAAATTTCAGGAGGTGAATTAAGAATTTAGAAATGAAATTCGAATCCGTGCTGCTTGCTGTAAATAAATTTAACATGGACTCACTATTTAGTTATGTGAATTATTTTACATATAAGTCGCGTATTTTTTTTACAATTCTTGACTAGACTTTCTCTCTCCACCGCGGAATATTATGTAATTACTTGTGTGCTTACTAATTGTCTACTTCGTCCTACTAAAAACGTAGAATTAGGTTGTGAGTTGGAGTTGGAGCCATTAGTGGAAACGAAGCACAAGCTTCATTTTTAATTTCTAATTCATGATGAGTGAGTGCTTCCCCGTGTCCTCCATGTAGGAGTTTAGGAAAGCAACGGTGACAATTTCCAGCGTTCTAGTTTCAGTTTCACCAGAGTCCTAAGTGCAATTTTAGACAATGGACGACAGACGAGTAACCACTTTTGTAGTTTTGACGGTGCGGTGATTATAATTACTTTCTAATTTTAAATAATTGTAATTTACCATACGTGACCTGATTAAAACCCCAGTAATTTTAATTATAAAAGCATTTGCCCCATGACTGTGACCCCAAGAGTCCCATGAACTCTACATTCTACAACATTCGTTAACAACTTTTTGTTTACCTTCAGAACCTGTGGCTGTGCCTCGGCGAATAAGAAGACCCTTGTCTCGCGGCGAGGAATGTGCAAATAATAATAGCTATTTCCAGTAATTTTAATTTTAAACATTAGTATTAGTAGCCATGCCATAATATGATTATAGAAGCTCAAATTGCTCACTAAGCACACAATTCTAAAGCTTTCTTCTATAATTTACAACTCACAGGAACGAACACCAACAGAGCGATAAGATAATCATAATACTAACTCAAACTACTTCTTACTACTATTTTATAACTAGGTTTAATAAATGAGGATTTCAATCTGACTGTCTATGACTTAACTTAACGCCTAATAACAAAAAGTAATTACTGTAGACAATTTTGGTGTGTTTCGTTTTAAAATGAGGAATTAGTTGTTTATCTTTCGCTTTAATACGTTACTTTAACGTCAGTCAAATGAGCAGGAACGTGGAATTACTTTTCCCTCGTAATGAAGTCTTTTAATACTATAAAATTTATATTAAATATGAAATTCGTACCTTTACTAAATTGCATCTATGCAATTATGTACGAAATATTGAGCGCATAACAGACTGGCTTAGAAATTAAATTATAAATTTATTTATGATTATGTCTATGAAGATTAAAAAGCTTGAATGAAACCGAACCTTGTCATTTTTAGCATAGTAAAGCGCTCTTCCTTTCACTTTGAAGTATCTTCGGTGCCATCTTTGAAAGGATGATGTTTGTTTCATTAAGTATCCCTCCTTCAGGCTTGCCTGTATTTGAGCAAAACAAAACATAGTACGAACGTAAGTAAAATACATTTTGTAAGTATGATGAAACGTAATCTGTACATTATTTCCAACTGCATTTGTGAAATATAATAAGGTTTTCGAAGAATATCTTCCACAGTGCCGCATAAATGCGTATCATAGATCGTTTTCTTTCGCTTTCACTACACGTTACATATCGCCGATGAAAGGTCAAAATAAGACAACATTCATTCATGTCAAATTTAATAAAATTTCATTACATATTTGAGATTTTCCCTAAATGGTGCACAAGATATCAACTCAATACTTCTTTTAAAAGTGTGGATGAATAACGACCAACGACCACGCCCAATACCCATTCAAAAAATTAAATAATTTTGGAGAATACAAAAAATACGTTTAAAAGTAAATATTACATTTAATTAACGCACATCCTTCTTTTACAAAAGTTCGAGACTTTTCAATTATGATCGCTTAATCAACTCATACGTAAGTAAAACTAATGTAGTATCTATACACGAATCATTACAAATTATGAGGGACTTATTGAGGGAAGATTTCAGTTTGGATTTCAATTTTACTTTGGAATCGGGTGGGATTTCGCACTTATACTTAAGATTCCAATTACGAATTGGAATTCGATTTCACGAAATTCCAAATCATAAGACTTTGTGAAATGTTAAGGCTAGTTATACTTAAGAATACGATTTGGGAATTCGATTCAGATTTGTAAATTATTCTTAAATTCCGATTATAATTTCGTGAAAGCACACATGCAACTTTTTACTTGAACTTTTTGTGTGAATAAATGAAATTAATTCCTAGTCTCATCAGTCTCGAGGCTGATTAGTCACTCCAGTAGATCAATCTCTTGATTGTCTTAACATTGAGAAAACAATAATTTAATAGAAAGAACGCTAAAAAAAGAAAGAACGTAAATATTTGTTTACAACTGGCTCTAAAACTGCGCTTGCCATACAGACACAGTAAGAACAACATACATTTTTTACGAAAAATAAAAGGCTTTAGAGAAATTCAAGCAGTGGTTTACAATAATTCAGTAATTATAAATTAACTATTTTGCAAATTCATATTATAGAGATGATTATGGTTATGATTACTTTATGTACCTTTATAAATCATACATTATTTTCAAAATTTGCTTATGATGGTATAATTTCCGTTCTTAACTAGACATCATTGGCTTTAAATTCCAAATCGTAAAAGTATGAATGGTAACTGATAACCAAATCGCAATTGAAATCGAAATTGAATTTTTTTAATTATAGGGTCATGTTTAGGCTTTTTTGTGTGAATTTGCAATTAGGAATTCAATTTCAATTCCAATTTCTAATTCACAAATTTCAAATCTTACGATTATTTATACTTTAAAAATTTTAACAATTGAAAGTGAAATCCCAAATGGAAATACAAAGCAAATTCTTCCTACTCTAACGATAAGTTGCCCATTACATAACATATATATATTATGCGTTGGTATTAGTTCATATATGTACGAACCTGGCCTGCCTACAAAATCATCTCCAAAAATTAGCTCGAGGATACAGAAAACCACGCGATAAAACATAAGCTTACTTTAATTATACTTTCTGCCAGAGTGATGGGGCGGAAGCTACGTGTGATAACTGTCCTGAACTGTACTACAAACCTAGCGTTTCAAAAAACAAATATCAAAATATGAAAATTACATTCTGTACTTTGGTAAGGTATTAATCGATGTAATTACTTGATTCAGGTTTTTTTTTGGAATATTCATTCCTCATCTGGAAAGAATGACACATTGGTAGTAAAAATACTTATTATAATATGGCCACGTAAAGTATACAAAAGTTCATAGACATTTGTGGATACAATTATTATAATAATTATAGCCGCGTTACTATTGTACTTATAGTAATTATTATCACATTTATCCTGGGGATCGTCCCAATTTTGTGACACGTTGTTGACAAAGTAAATACAGAAAAATTGGATTGTAGTTGCTCCAGGTGGTCGAGGTAGTGTTTCGTGGAATGTTTGTTGACGCCTAACTTTTACTCACTGAACTACGAAAAGAGGCTCAACTTGAGTATATAATATATTCCTTGATTATGATTAACTCCATCATCTTTATTTTTTTATAGCCGCGTAAAAAAACATCCAGGTATATATTATCTGATGTCCTTTCTTAGCGAATTCCGAGACGACATACGACCCACATAAGTGCCACCTCATCAATAATACATTAGCTTAGCATTAGCCGGTCTAACTAGTAAGATCAGAGGTTGGTGTTGGTAGGAATAAAAACGATGAGTTAGATAAACAAATAAAAATAGATTAAAAATGTGCATTAAATTTTTTAATAATTATTATACTGTACCACACCACACATACGATAGAAAGTAGAAATACACACACAACCGTCCATCCAAACTGAATTCACAATGTTACATCCCCGAACTTTGACTAAATATAGGTATATTCATATATAATGCCTAACACTACTGCTCTCATCGTTAGCCTAAGTTGAACATATACAATTATATTTTTTTGTAGTTTTTATTTTATTACCACTTTCAATCTAAGAAGCATAGACTTACACCCAGGTATGTATATGAATATTTTCACAAACTGTGGCACAGCTAAGGATTTGCATTACTTTAAAAATACATGGACATTTACTATTCCCACTAAATACTGTTTGAGACCGCGTTAGGAAAATAACGGAAGCGAATACAGATAAAATATAAAAATATTCTTTATGCATGTTTTTAGAGCAATGAAGTTAAAATTAGTTCCGTAAATAAACTCATATAGTCGTAATCGTAAACTACAGCTTAAAGCTTAAATGCAATTATACTCTATTACCCAATTACCACTACCATCTATTTATGTACACGATTATAGATTTATACACAGTACGTACATGGTCACCACATCCTTCTCCTACTGATAGACTACACACATTATCCTGCTCTTTAGCTTACTAGTTAGTAGTAGAGAAGTAGACTGTAGTACTTCTATGAATTTGAATACTTTCCTGGCCGATATAATATACAATATAACATTCCCGACCCCAAAGCATTACTGGACATGTATCTGTAGTCTGTAGAGGTAAAACTGCGTAGTGAGCAAAAGAAGCTTCATGTAAGTTCCAAACTATATGTGGAGTGTATTTGAAATCGTACGTGCATAACTTGCAGTGTGTACAGCAGTACAACTGAAAAACGAACGCAAAGAATTTATTATGATGGAAATACAAAAACATGTAAATATTTAAACTCACTATCTGTACATCTATATATATATATATATATTTATGTGAATACAAAATAGAAGTGTAAACTGAAATCGTAATAGTCACTGTTTTGCTCTATTCGTCACGACGTTTGTTTGTTGTACTCGTGAGAACTTGCCTAGTACCTACTTAGATAGTTCCCGAGCACGCTTCGCTCAATAAAACCACCGTATGTAGTGCTATGAAGGGAACATGAAGAAAAAATAATATACCTGACGGCCCTGACGGAGAGTAACACAGAAAGAGAAACAGACCGAAGAGAGTCAGAATGGAAAAAAGTGTAAACTCTGTAAGGTGGGTGATGGTTGATGCTGTGATGTGAGTGTGTTCTTCTAGAATTCAATTTAGCAAAGTGTTCATGTATTTTATGGATATTCCGGTAAGTCACTCACTCACTCATGTCATTACTATTACGGTATTATAAATAAACCGATATATACGGAGTCATGAAAATAACCAAAGTAACGAAAAACAACATAACAAGACTTGGAACCAAATGTATCACATTACCTACCAAGAAAATATTATTTATACATCAATCCTCATCCAATGTCTGACTCCTACGTATGCACCACACCTAAACCTAACTACTAAACTGAGACTGATAGTGTGAATACTGAGTGGGAAATTAAAGTAGCCACAACAGAAAGCCACAAGAGCGTAATATAGGTAGGCACCTACTTTTAGATTCGGTCCTTGTGCAACGACCTATAGATAAACCAACATAATTATATACGGCACACAATTATTGTTGAAAAACACAACAAAAAACGACAAATAATACGATTAAACTAACAACCCCATCACGGAGTAATAATGCATGGATTACTATTACTTATGAATAAACATCAGCCTACATTTCTCGAAATATATATTTCAATGGTAATAACATAATGGCATGTTTGGCTCTGGCATGGCAATGTGAGCTAGGCTAAGTGGTTGAAGCCGAATTTGTAATTGAAATCGAAGTCTACGTTGACGCTGAGCTGACGTTGGCATTTTGAAGGGAAGGAATAATACAATAATAGGCAGTCGCATCGATCCCAAGAGGTACACTTTAACACTGTCTGTAGCCCTGAATGCTGAGTATTATGTACGCGAATACAAAATAAGGAAGAAGTGCCCTATTTTCCAAAGTTACATGAATTATTGCTTCAAACATGTATACCTATATACTAGATCCAGTCTTAAATTAACTAACCAAAATCCATAATTACACATTAAGTTATACTGTGTATTTGTCCTGTGAGTTGAGGAAAACTACTGAGCGTAGTATACCTATATGTAGAGATCTTAAATCATGTCTAAAAAGTTAAATTGTCGAGAAGTGTATGGGTCGTATAATTATAATACTGATAGCTAAGACTATAAATTGTTTAGATACGTGCAGATAAATACTACTAATTTTGTCTCAGAAGACCTGCTGTAGTTGTTTAACATAGCCCTGGAACATAGGCTAACGTGCTACATAGATAGTACAGGGAACGAAGGAAAACATTAGCCTCACGCTTTATTATTTCCTTCTGGGGTTTTGGGTGGACTATAAACTGTAGAAGCCTGTGCAAGTTTCTCTAATTATTTTCTGCTACGGATGTACTATTAATCCGTTATTTCATTGAACATTAATATTTCTGCCATATAGGGACTGTCTTCTTACCATAGAATATTTACCCTTGGCATGGGATCCCTTATAACAAAAACGAAAGCCATTTTAATAAAAACTAAAGATGTATCTGCACCCTCAAGAATAGGTGCATATGCTATGTATGTAGGTAGACGTTTTGTTTCTCTTTCCCAGCAGTTTTATAAGATTATATTATATTTCTAAGCAGCCATTAAAAAATACATAGATACTCGTTTTGAGCTTGAGACTCGAGGACTGTATTAAGTAATTTTAGATGTAGGTACCTACTATACTATCCACATTAGAATCGTTTATTCCTAAGACGTACTTTATTCGATTTCATTCGCCAAACAAAGTATGGCAATTCATAATCACATCAGAGGAGCTAATTTTGTGAGGTACCTATATATTATACGTGAAATTGGAGCTTCCCGTACGTAACGAGCTCAGAAATAATTCCCCAGGTAAAATACCTACCAGCTTATTTCCCATTATCGTCTTAATGTGGAAGCATTCAAGTATTATCAAGAACAACAAAGTTGTTCCAAAAACAAAATTCCTTCGTAAATTCCTATATTCCAGTCTTTTACCCAAAAATTTCAGGAAGTGGTACATACTTGAAGCATGCTCTCTATATATTTATAATAACAAGAGCAGTGCTACACAAATCAGACGGAACATACTATCGTTACATTACATAACACATAATATAAAATCCTGAACGTACCGCGTCGAAGACAAAAAGTACCTAGTACTTAGGTAGAGATGTAGGTATAGGTACATGGTTTTTTGGTAAGTTAAAGACACTTCCTCGTATAATTATATAAAGTAGGCATGTACACTTTACTTTGGAATCGGATGCTTTCTGGCGAAGAAAAGCTAAGCCTTTTTTTAGCATGTTCTCCTCTTCTCTACTCCTCCCGTTCTTCCCCGTACTTTTTTTTCAAATCAGCTGAGCGCATGATGTTTAAGAATGACTAACTTAACTTCAACTTGGAGTGAAAACACTTTGTGTCGGATTAGTACAGACGCGAGTCTGCCGTCTTGCTCGAGCAAAAGTCTCCGGAGGAATCAAGAATGGCTTTATGAACATAATCCATATTATCCTCAATACATCTTACATCTTAAGGCACAAAGTCTCCTTTAACTCTTTTATATTTAGTACAAAGAACAGTCATAGTCAAGAGTTCTTCCTCGTAATACTCCGTCTGTAAATACTACTTAACTCTTTCTTACAATATAAAATATTTTAGTTTTGGGTAGGTAGGAAACTTTAAATTGTAATTACAAGCACCGAAAAATCTATAAACTTTACCATATGAAATGCCGCGTCTCAGGCTCAGGAATAACTCACATTCAGCTTATACTCAAACACCAGCAAAAAATATTTAAAATCCCCCTGTAGGAAGCTTAAACGCTGATTATCTAGTATAGTATATATCTACTGATATAACTCGTCTTTAGACCCCTTTTATCTCCAGTTTTAGTGGAATGTGGAACATAGTAAAAATAACTATATATAAAGCTAAATTAATGACTCACTCAGTCTCAAAAATTTTTAAACTGGCCTAGGAACCTACCTAATAAAACTATAATGATACTTATTGAGGCGAGCTTGAGACATTAATGAAAGTCATAGAAGCTATGTTTAATTATACTATTCGCATATAATATGTATTTATATCATTACATGGGAACGAAATATCTCAATAATTAGAATTACCTGTAGTCAGACCAGAAGCCAGAAAAAGAGTCGAGAAGCACGACTTCATAAAAAAACAATAACAAGCGGTTCGGAAATGAAGTTACCCGATAATGGCTTTTCTCGGTTTCAATTTGAAGTACTAACGCAGGTTCATATCATACAATTTCCCTCCGTCTCATTTTCATTTAAGTTTGTTTCCGTGAGTGTACGCCTATTCCGTCCGTCTAGTTTTCTCCCTCTCAGTCAGTATCAATGTATGTAGCAACGGTGAATAGTGACAGAAAATTCATTTATCTTTCCCTTTGAATGAGTCCGACGTAGTTCGTCATTCAAAGCATAGTTTTGTAGTTGCCATCGGGAGTTCCTGGTGTTGGTGCTCTGTTCTGTGACTGTATTATGTTCTAACAATGTCAGTATCAAGGCTATTTATGGACGATCAAGTTATGACTGCTATATACCAGTGAGGATGGGAAATGGTCGTTGAAGTAACAAATTTTATTTTCTCTCCAAATTAAACAATATCCAAAGCTTCCGACGTAACGCAGTTTTTACACAACAAATTTGTCTGGAAATGCAAAATTGATAGTTTAAATAGAGATTTGAAAAAAGGTAGATTGCATGTTTTTTTAAAAACTTAAGTAAGAAACATGTATTCTGTGCTTTATAATTTCAAAAAAAGTGTATATTCTGTGTTTTGCACTTTCAAATACTGTAAATATTCCTTCATATTTTCAAAAAAGGGCAAATAGAGCCCTTTACAAATGCCGCCATAATTATGTGCATAATGTGTGAATTGAATTTGAATTGTTTTCGTTAAAAAGCTTAAATAGCAAAAGCGTGATTTTATTTGTGAGAAAACAATACATGGTTTGTTTTGATACTTGAAGTATGATTATGTTACTCCACTACTACATACTTCTACCACAGATTCCAAACGACGAACGAAGTCGTAAGCTCTAACGAAATCAAATAGAGTTTTGTATGGAACAGTGAACATGACGCATCAGAGTTGACGAGACTCAAATACTCAAACCCATATTCAATTATGATGAATGAGGAATCAGTACAGAAAATTAATTTACAATGCACGAGAGAAGTTCAAAAATTCTATTTAGATAACAAGCTACCTATAGGTACCTTACTGCACATTTATATATGTATAGAATGAAATGTAGGTACATAAACCTCTATTCAACATATTTTGACCCCGTATCTGGCCCCGGCATTCGTGTTGAGGCTCAAACGCAAATGTTCCTCATTTCGAGGTAAACACAAGACCAAGACTACAAAACTTTAACTACGAACTTTATTATGTGAATCATACAACAATATAAAAATTCTTTCTCGTTCATGTTCATTCAGCTAATTATATTTATTACAAAACTTTGCTATTTCAGGAAATATCCTTTGCGACAGACAGTACTATTTTTATGGTAAAATAGTTCCCTCCAAGCTCGTTTAATCCCATAACATTATACGAGTAATTAGGTAATGAAATTTTACTTTTTACAGTATAACCAATAACTTTACTTATAGTAACCAAAACCAACAAATGCGTGTCATAAATGTACTTTTACTGACTTAAGAAACATGAATCGTCCTCCTAAGGTCAACACTATCTGCAGTCAGAAACAATTTGTACAATTATGTAAAGTGCAATTATCAATAAGTACATTTTAGGACATTTTAAATCAATATGATCCCCTTACATAATTTTCTAATTCGTGTAATTCGAAAGATTAAGCAGATTATTTTAAATACAATTTTTTAGAAGCATGTAACTTAAATGTTTTGAAACTGAAAAACACGAATATTAAGACAACATTTTAAACTTGTTTAAAAAAATGTAATTAGAAAATGTGACACTTTTTAATATAATTTAATTTCAAAATTTTAAACTGTTCAAAAATATAAGGAAATAAGATTTCACTGTTGAAATGGAGTTAGTTACCTACACCTTTGTGCACTTTAAAAAACATTTAATTCAAGGACGTTACTATTTTAAAAACCGCTTGAATACAAAAAACATTCCGAAATTTTACAAATAACACGTTTATTTAGAGCGGTGGTTTTTAATTTGGAAACGATTCAAAATGTACGAATAAAGTGTGAAATCGACATTTCTACAAAAGCATATTTTGCTCCTCACGGGGACTCGATTCACTAATGTTTTGAAATTCTTGACATATCTATGACAATGGCTTATATTTCCCTTTCACCGTGGAAACAAATATCGTAAGGTGTACGTGTACTCCCTGGAACAATATTCTTTCCACATGCGAAATAATAAAAATACTACGTATAGACCAAGGCACCAGGGAGATACTTTTTATTTATTTGCTTACTTTACTTTACATGGAAAGGAAATCCTAGTTCAACTATTGCTATTACATTAGCTGTAACGCAGGTGTAGCGCCCTGTACATACGTAGAAGTACAGATAAAAGCTAAGTACTCAACTAATCCAACACGGTGAGTTTGAACCCTTGAAAAGTTGCATCCCCTCGACATTCAAATTGCGTACGTATACAGCATTGACCCAGATTGGGAAGTGTTGCACTAAAAAATGTGAAACTAATCAAACTAAGTTTTCCCTGAATATTTAATAAAGGCTGCTAGTGGATGGTTGGTGCTGTTAGATTTTAGATAGCTAGTATTCGTAGTTGAGCTTGATACGGACGGTATTCTCTTTTCCTAAATGAACAAAGTTATCCACGAGATTCCCTTCTGTCCAGCCTTCGCCAAATCCAGTCAAGCATAATATGTGTCTCATGAATTTTTAAAATTTAATATTCCTTTCCACTTTCCACTTTACGGTCATTTATTCATTTCTTTCCCTCTCCAACAGGGCCGGGCAGGGCAGGGGGCAGAGAGTTTAATACCATAAGCTAGCTCCGTGTTCAATTTACGAAGCACAACTCTTCGTCCACACTATTACATGATCATAAATGCAAGAGGCAAATACCTCAGATTCAGAGAGTTTAATCTTTCACGTTTATGTGAGGGAAGTCCAATTTACTGTAGGATTTTCTATGCCCAACCAGAGCCAAGACCAAGTACCTACTACTAAATATATGTATGAGACACGGTCATGGTCATATCTACATGTACAATAAGGGAAACAAGTATCAAATTTTTTTATTTTATTTTTCAGATTTTATTTTTTTTTGGATTTCGAGATTTCCGCCTTTACGGAGGAGAAGACGAAGATGGGAGGAGGACTGGACGACAACCACTTTGAGATTTGGGTGGGAATGTAAACGGAGAATAAATGACACACTTAAGTTCTTAGCCTATAGTGGATGATTAAAATTTAAAGGATGAGGTATTTTAGCGAGTCTCTAGAGAGTGTAGGAAATAGTATGTCTTGTCCTCCCAGCAGTTCTACGGATAGTTTTAGTTCTTGACTTTTACTTTCTACTATAAGATGACGTACTCCAGGATCCAGGATTGAGGATAGGACTTGATCGGGGATGGAACGTCGTCCGTTTAAACTTCAACTCCCCACCAGATCCAGATCCTTTTGTCCTTCACTTTACTTCAGTCGTATAAGTCGTCCTCGTGTTTTCGTCAGAGTTGAATTTAAGAAAGGAACAAAGTTCCATGGATTTCTCTCTCTCTCTGTCTCCGTCTCCTCTCAAGATAAAGTAGCTACTTAACGTTTCCGTTCACATTAAACTTGGAGGAAGGAATAAGCTCCCTCACTCTTGTTTCTATAACCACCACTCACTCCTCCGGTTCACAAGGCTTGAATAGAGAGCACATAGGAAGAAGTATAGTAGATACTGGTGAGTCTGTTAAGAAGACTCAAGACGGAAAAAAGGGAAGCGGAAGAAGTAGAAGTAGCAAATTTTTCAAATGTTTTCCTACTCAAACTTATAACTGAATAAAAAAATCTCCCTTATTATTCAGGGATTCTATTATGATCCCTGAGAGACCAAGAGATAGAGAGAGAGACAGAGAGAGAGAGAGAGAGAGAGAAGTTGAGGATAGTGATAGCATAAAATTAGGGAAATTTAAATAGGAGAATGAATAGGGATTACGATTGCGAAGAAGACTACGAGTCGTACGACTGAATGAGCTCGTGATCTCGGATTTGGATTCGGATTACTACTATAATACTTCCAAATAAATCCCTAATGTATACACATTCAACAAAGAATGGCGGACACAAGATAAAAACTTGTGACACTAAATTAAGCGACTCTTATTTTTAAAATGTGACGAGATATTTATAGCTCTAGTTTAAACCCACACATTCGGTATGAGTAGAATGAAGGAGGATTCTTGTATTATTATTGAGTTTGGAATTCATTCAGTTCCCCCGAAACTTTATAAAGTGAAAGTACAAATTGGAACTAAAATAGGTAGAGCTCCTACTGGGTACATTAATACAATTGCAGACGGGGACCTTTATTAGTTCAGAACTAAGTACGTAAAATTGTTGATGACTGACTGCCAGGTTCATATGTAATGGGGAAAAAGGGCTCTGGATCCTCATCCTGAAACTGACAGCCAGTCACATATTGTCACACCTTCATTGCCACCAGTCACGACATGAATAGAAATACTAGACGTACGTACTCAGCTACTTAAAGGTATCCTACAAACTACACACACACACCGGGCGTATCGTCTCATAAACTCATAATAGACTAATACGACCTATAGTAATAAAACCTTCTCCATCATGTAGATTCGGGTGCAGTAACGAAACGACAAGGACGATAATTAGGAAAATAAAATGTTATATCATCACGATAACACTGACTGAACATCCTCTTTCTGTATTTGTCATTTTGTAAACGTAGGATTTTAGAACTAGCGAGAGAGAACTGAAAAGGAAAGCGTTCAATTTCAATTCAATGAATAAATATTCGGTTTCTGACTTTTATATTAAACTTCGTCTAGTTTCTCGCCTTTAAATCGAAGACCAACAAGCAGACTCAAAATATTTGAAGAACCAAAACACGCCTAATAATTTGAGTAGGAGCTACTTGCTATATGTATGTTTTTTCAGTCATTCTGGCCTTAAAATTAACCCAGGAAAATCTATTTGCTTATGTATTGAGAAAGGAGGATTAGTCACAGAAGATCTGGAATTATTTAATGGAGGTTCTATACCATGTCTAAAAGAAGGTGAGACAGTAAAATACTTGGGAGTTGACTTTAATTCAGAACTCACATTTGTCCCATCCAAGGTCATAACCAATTTAAACAAGATGCTTAATAACCTGTTTTCTACTCCTATGTTGCGGCCACATCAAAAAATAACCATAATAAATGATTATATTTGGCCTGTTTTAATATACCCTCTACAAATGGCACCATTGCATAAATTGCCAAAAACATTTTTAATGGACGTGGACCTCATTATACGAAGTGCTGTTAAAGAAATTTTAGGAATTCCAACAGATACTCCAAATGCAATGTTGTACACCTCTAAGAACTTGAGAGGACTTTCTATTACTAAAGCAGAATGGGAAGCTTTCCTACAACACTATAATGTGTGCTTAGTTTTGCATTGTTTATGTGACATTTATGTTCCATATTCAAAAGACATTGAAAAAGAATTAAATCAGTGTGAAAAGGCATTAAATTTTACTGATGAAGAGTTGGCAGCCTTAAATGATCCAGAAGCAAAAACAAAGATAACTAAACGAATGCGCGTAAAACTTCATGTGAGTCATGAGTCAAATGTAAGATGAAATTGCGGGGCGCTGGAGTTAGTCAATTTAAAGACAACTTAAAAGGAAATAAGCAATTAATTAACAAAGTTGGCTTAATGACTTTTGAATATGTAACCACTTTAAAAATGAATTCTAATGTTACTAGTGTAAGAGTAATTCCAGGAAGGAGCTTAGACGGAACCCAGTGCAGGCATTGCAGCACTGAGAAAGAAAGCCTTGGTCATGTCTTAGGTTCTTGTATCCGGGGAGAACTCATACGTAATAGTCGACATCATGGAATTCGAGAAATTATTGCAAAGGCTCTGGCTGAAAAAGGTTTTGTTGTGGAACAGGAAGTTTATTGTGTTGCAGAAAATGGATCAACTAGGAGAAAGGACATTATTGCATATGACTCATCATCTAAAATTGGATATATTCTGGATCCTACAATTCGGTTTGAGTTTGGGGATAGTGAGGAACAAGCGGTCGCAGTTGATTTGGAAAAGAAAGGAATTTACGAACCTTGTATTAAGTATTTCTTGGAGAAATGGAATTTAAAAACTATAGAAGTGACGGGTCTTTATATTTGAGCACGTGGGACCATTACAAACTTTTTTATGAAGTGGGCTAAATCCTTCCGTATACCGTCTGCAGTTGTGGATGATATTTTAATGCATGCTCTTCGAGAATCAATTATGATTTATAATCATCATTTACATACTTAGAATTTATTTATGCATTATAACGTGTTGAATTTCTTTTAAAATGTTTAAATTTTATTTAAGAATGTATGATGTCTTGTATACTGAGCTGTGAAGCTATTGCAATTGTGCAACAGTGACTTAATATAGTTTTTCTCTCTCAACAGCTTTTATGAAAGATACTTCCCGTCTTGATTTGAAAAAGGTACACTGGACCAATCATATCTAAAAAAAACTGGAAACACCTTTTCTAAAATACCTTTAGAAACTTCCTTGCAACTTGTACTGCCTGCATTTTTATTTTAGTAAAAATATAGCGTGAGACATTGATTTCACTACCAACTTTACCCATGAATAACTTTATCTATAGGTAAGTTATCCATGGATAGTGAATGAAATCGCAGCTATCCCGGGGATAAGTCCCTATCTATGGGTAAAAGTTATCCATGGGTAAGTTTGATAGATATCTCTAGTCTATGGATAAAGTGCAAGTGAAATTGCACTATCTATAGATATATTAGTTGAGTTTTTTTCTAGATATTCTTGCGTTTTGACGCAAGTTTCATAAATTGCTCAGGTGTTTTGCTTTTTTTTGGCATAATCGTGATTTACATTTTTTGTGTCTTGGGTTAGGTGTTAATTTAACATTATGTTAACATATTGTGTCTTGGGTAGGGCTTTAAGTTGATATTTCCTTTTCCTCACGTACATGGATTGATCCACCAAAGAGTTATACTTTTATTTTTGATTTAGTGTGTTATATTTAGTCAAATAATTCTTAATTTTATAAAAACTTTGCTGAAAATGGAAACCGAATCTGGAAATAACAGAACATAGAACTGGTCCTGCAATGAAATTAATGAGCTCATTAGTTTATTTAATAGCAGAGAATGGTCTGATCAATTTTCAAAGGGGATGAGAAGTCAAACAATTAGTGGGCCAGTCTAGCCCAAGAACCAGACCTTTTTCCTGCTATAATATTATAATTAGAAACTTGAGTATTTTGCACCCGATAAATGATGTGTACACAATAATGTACGAACAATACGTATTTTGTTTATTGTTCAGCTACAATTAAAGTTGTCTGAATAAATTACCTATGTTGCTTTTTCCGTCGCATTTTAAAATACTGAGTCAGCAGAGTTGTTTACCGAGTATGCTGAATTTCCCGTTGCCGATTAATTAAGACAACTTGGGAACACAGTAGCAATTGTTACTAATTGTAAATTCGTATCCATTTTTAATTCAGTCAAACAAATTAAAAATGAAACTCTACCCAGGACCAGCCTGACCAGGACATACTTTTAAATGTTTTTTAAACTTTTATTTAAACTTTAGCTCCACAAAAGATATCTACGGATAGTTTAGTAGTGAAATCACGATATCCATCAACGTTTTACCTATAGATATCTTTAAGTTACCTATCGATAAAACTGTGTGAAATCGCAGTTTACCCATAGATAACTTACCTATAGATAAGTTACCCATGGATAAGTTGGCAGTGAAATCAAGGTGTAATGCTTCTTTTCCATCTTCAATAGCGCGTGTTCTATTATGTAGTTCGCCTCATAAATAATCATCCATTTTATCCATTTCCCGATGTTGATGCTCCTATATTATTAATTTTTTCAAGGTTTTTTCCATAACTGTGCCCACTCACTTTTTGTAATACACCCACCTCTAATGTGTGTTGTACCTGTACGTATCTGTATAAACGAAGAAAATTATAATTTCCAGCTGTCCAATTATAACCATTTATTATTTGGCATCAAAAGCGACATACGTCACAGACTCAGTCGCCGCTGTAAAAATCAAAAATTATCTGTGAACTTGTTTCCTATAAAATGTACCTCGAAGTCGAGAGAAGTTGTCATTGGAAAATCGCCTAGTTGAATTTCTAACATCTAAAACTCAAAGCATTTTATCAGATGAAACTACTTAATTTAACATTAATTATTTTGAGGTTTTCAATTTCCTCTGGGGAGATGTTCTTCATTTCCTTGTACCCATAATAGAAATGGAGAATACGGATAGGACCGCAAGTCTATTCAATTTCAAATTAAATTCGATTTCGACTCCAATAATTTATTTTCCATTTTTGACAATAATGAATAAAAAATTATAAAATAGGAACTTCACAAGTCATCATAATGTATCAGAAAACGTAACAATAATATTACGACATAAATCAAAATCGTAGCTTGCATGATCGCGATAGAGAGACAGAGAATTCAATTTCACTCATTAGCCAAGAACACGAAGCTGTAAAATATGATATGCAGAGCAGCCGTCACGTGATGCCAACCAGGTCTTGACGACAGCCGTAAAAAGTCATTTATATTGTGGTGGATTTTTTCTAAAATTAGCGTTTTTGAATTTCCCGGAAAATCATCAGTTTAGTTTATTTGTAATTGTTGATTCGTAATGTGCTCTGCAAGAGCTTTAAAATAGCAATCATTTGTTGGATTTTGTGAAGAAAAGATCTGTAAATTATGCAAATATGTACATAAAGTAAATTATGTACATAAGTAGGTAGGCTATAATAATTGGGTCAGCCATGTGCCTCCTATATCAGGTGTACAAATCAAATGTGCACGTGCTAACACGGCATGAATGCACTTCACCATCAGCTTTTTCTGTCCATAAATTGAATGAATTCAAATAATGTAGTAATTACATGTAGGTACCTAAGGTGCGCTGTCGTCGTTTGAAGGTTCAAAACAAACGACACTTTCAAAAAGGTTTAAACGGACTTAGTATATTTCAATTGTAAGCAATAAGCAGTATATATACAGTTTGAACTTGCATACATTCTTAGAGGTCTAAATATCATGTTTTTCATTCGAAATAATGATAATAATGAATTAAATCAATATTTGTGTGCAAAAAGTGTTAATTACACTCCCATATAGAATTGCAAAAAATGCTGGCTTGAAAGTTTTACAAATTAGTCCAGCCGATGCTCAGCAGAGTTTAATAAAACTAACGAATGGCTTGTATTCACTCTTCGACAACGATATGAATTTTAGTAAATGATACATGAATACGTTTTTACTTTCCATGTTAACTCCAACAATTAATCGGAGTGGTTCAGCTTTAACAGAGCAGACATAATTTTGGGAGTTATGAAGTTGTGTTTCGTCTCGTCTTATCAGAACATGCGACCTGCGACTGCGACCCTATCAATCATGTATTATACTGAAGCCGAAAAGTAAAAAGGGAAAAAACATAAAACATGGAGATGTTATTAAATCTTCAATGTAATAATTTCTACCCTCAATCAAGCACAATACCAGTCATTCACTGTTTCCTTACAAGTTAAAGCAGTAATTACACAGAGAAAAGGTTTACATCGATATCAGTATACATACACGCAATGTTGTTGGGCTTGTTCACATTCTTACGTAGGTACATAATAGCTCCATTTAAGTAGGTATGCACGGAATACACATTATGTAGCCATCTACATACTTGTCGCACCTTCATATTTTATATTCACAAACAGCAACGTTTTAGTCTTAGTTACAGTCAACAGTGGGTTGAAGTAATTATGTAAGTGCAGCAACTCTCAAGTCCCGAATGCCCCACAGCCCCACCGGCAACATCAGCAAACTCTAAAAGTTTACTTTTTATTTTCGTCTCCGTACCAAAATTTCCAAGGACAAGGGCACCGCCTTTAATTGTTCTGAAACACTAACTTAATTACTCACTGACTCAAATTCCATTACCATTCTCCAGCGAATCGAGATCTTCCCTTTCTCTCAAAGTAAAAAATCATGGCGTGCAAGGGGATAGAGTTAAAAACATGAAAAGTGAAATATTTAATCCTCAATATATAATTTTTAATTATCCTTGCTCCATAGAAATAGCACGGAATAAAATAGGAAAAGAAGCTTACTTACATAATATATTATACATTATGACATATACGGTAGAAAGATTTCCGTGTTACAATCGCGTGAGGGTACTGGGCACTACCCACCTAACTATATTAAAGTACTAAATGCTTCAAAAAAGCTCCTCATAGTGCAATATAAGTACAAAATTAACAAAATGCATAGCTACAAAACTTCAAACATTCACAGCATAACACGAACATAGCATATTATGGAGTAGGATAGAATTGGAGAATGAATTATACACGGTGCAGTTAACACAGCAGGGGTGACTTATACACATACATAAATATATTTACATTAAAAAAAGTATTAATATTCCTAATTATATGTAAATCACTCAATGCTGTGAACTCTGTCTAATCATTTTTACTTGTGTATTTTGTATGTTTATGTTTACGGTGCTTATTGCCTAATGCATAAAGTACAGTGTCGCTGTTCCTTTTTACTCAGCAGACCTGTGACGTCACCAATACTAATTTTTCAGCGTAGGCAAACAATTGCTCACTAAAAAAAGTATGAAATTACAATCTGCATGGACATGGACACATAATTTGTATAAAATGAAAATGTGTTTCCTTCTACTTTAGCTGCAACCTGCTTAACAGCTGTTTCTACTCACTCAGTAGTGTATTTTCCTTTACATTGCAGCTCAACCTCTATCGATGCGGTACATAATTACTATACAAAGTTAAGCAACAAAGTATAAAAAAAAGTTACTCAGGCTCTTCCAAACATCCTGGAACAACAATGGTGCAGTCTGATGATTACGATGTACATACATAGGCATACCTACGCATGTATCTTGTCCTTAGCTAATGTGGCAACTGGCAACACACACAGAAGAAACTATAGTACGCCGGAGGTGATATTATTATGAATTACATACCGTATATGTTCGAATAAGCGCCAGGGAACTTATTTAATTTTGTAAAGTTTGCAGTAAAAAAATGATACTAATTCCTATCTATCTACATAATTTAGCAACCTTTGGCAATTCCCAACCGAATTAGACATGCGATATGTCATTTTGAAGCTCTTAAAAAATTAAAAATATGAAATTCTTTGAAAATTGAAAATTATTTAATTTACTATTTGTTTTAATTAAAATTAACTTTAAATCTGCAATATTAAATTGAAGCTTTGATAATTTGCGCGTCAATCATAATACATATTATTCTACTCCTAATTGCCGTCATTTTGATCTATCATTTGTCTATAGTTGTAGAGAGTTACCGGTCGAAATTTGACATTTTAGGTTTGGCGGGAAATTCAAATTTTTAGTATTCTCCTACCTACATGATTTGATTGACTTTTGAGTTACTCAACGGAATAGAGAGAGAAAGTAAATTTTTATTAACCACTGGCGTTACAATAACGCTTGCCATAAAGACACAGTAAGAACATACATGAATACAATACACAATTTTAAAGCCCCTGAAAAATAAAAACTAAAAAAATTCTTTTAAAATTGAAAATTATTTCATGTATTTTTTAAATTGCAATTACCTTTAAATTTGCAATTTGAAAATTAAACTTTGAAAATTTTTGCGTCAATGTTAACTAACAATAATGTTACCTGAATTTAAAGTATTTTTTTGTAATAAGTTAAATTGGAAAAAGTTTATGTAAGATTTAATGACAAAAACTAAATCAAACTGCATAATGTTGCTGTTAAGGCTGCCATTAAACAAGGGCTGTAGCCCTTATTTATTAATAAAACATTTTACCTACCTACATTAATAATGTGCATAATAATTTGCAATAATTTCACAAAATAATGTACATAATTTAGTATACTAGAGATAGCTCCTGACCGAAATTTGATCCCACAATCATTCAACTATTAAAAATATGTTCAATAATATTTATACTATGCCTATAGGGGTTATTTATAACGCGACCCGTATTTAAGACCCCGGCGCATATTAAATGATTTAGACTGACAGCCTGACCTCTATTTGAGCCCGGGCGCTTATTTGAGAGCAGGCGCTTAGTCGGTCATATACGGTACTTAAACGAAGTAAGTATGAAACCACTACTTTTTCACAAAAAAATACAGACAGATGTTCTTCGCACAAAAATTCAACATTACATTTTTAGTTCAGTCTTCGCAGTAATGTTACATGTATGGGAATGGGCATAGGTATGGTATGAACATATATGACGTCGCCGAAATTAACAAGTTACGGCCAGAAAAAAAATAACTCAGGGTCAAATTACTCAAGTATAAAGGAAAGTGCTAATCAGTATTCACATAATAATATTTGACAAAAAGAAATTGTTATGTTCCAAATTTTAAGGCTTAGTGCAATAAATACTACTACCTACTACCACGCATATCAGTAGGAACCTCAGTGGATTTGTAACATGATTTTAATAACTATATGTAGACACGTACCTTCGACTTACCTACACACACCTACAGCTACCACATGTAAATGGTAAACACTGCTGGAAAAACTAGGATTCTGATTCGCTCACTTTAGTGCATGCTACAAAGCACAAACGAGGAACACAAAGAATAATGCTCTGTCCAATCAATTTTATAACTAACGCAAAGCATAATTATGTATAGATACAACTACACAGTCTAGTTTCTAGAGATAAATAAAAGAGTATTAAATCAAAATCCCTTTCAGCCTTTAAAAAAGTATGTAATACACTAGTAAGAAGGCCATATTCGTATTTTGTGATAACCTTACTACATTCTCACACTGTGAATTTCCTGATTCGAGGATAGGTAAATAAGTAAGAAAAAAACAGTTTATTTCATTTACTACTTTACTACAAAGATATAACAGATAGGATTTGAATGTTTCTCATATGAAATTGTAGCAACATACACATCCCATACCCAAGCTTTACAAATCTAATTTGAACCTCAACCAAGGTAGATAAAAGTTACACATAGTAGAAAATTGTCTTAAAATATTAACTGAATATTGTACAACAACAGAACAAAATCATATGTCTTACTTACGCATATGTAAAAATACACTATCAAAATATGCTAAGCATATTTTTATCCAGTAAACAAAGATGGAATCAAAGAAGGTGGAACTTTTCAGTTCCAATCAAACTTGGCTTATTTGTATAGAATAAAACTATTTCAGAATTATTTTCAGTTGTATACTAGAAAGCCTAGAAGTAATCTATTTTGTTTATTTTTCACGCATTTTTCCTATATATTAGCCTACAGAATTTTATAGCCTGGAGTTGTTAGTCAGCATTACTAAACAAATCTGAACTCTGAACTATGGGTACGCTTAACTCTATTTGATTGAGTGAGTCTGACTTTTCCTATTCACAAGTGTCAATATGATACAATTATGTCTATAAAGCAGGCGTGCTTGGGTGAGCGGTTAGGACTGCAGACTGTAACGAAATTTACAGTCTCAGACCCGGCTTCAATCCTCGGCCACTGCTAATCGTTTACGGCTCGGTGTTGTACGGTAAACGTCACTCGATGGTTGATTGAAACCCAATCTCCTTCGGTGCTCCTTAGTGACTACTACTTACTGTAGGGGCCTAGGGAATGAGACTCCTTTACTGTGGAGGAGGGGACGGGGATAGGTGAAAGGGTACAAAGACCGAGACGATCTAACGCGGTAGCCTCCTATTTCCTCACCCACAGTGACTGGTTGAGTCTGGTTGTATGAACTTCGGTTAAATCGACCCAATGAATAAATTATTATTATTTATTACAATTATGTCTATAGTCTCTACATATTATATGAGTCACACGGATGTGTAATATCATCACCATAGTAGATTCTCAAAAGGCATGTATGCTTGCTACTATTACTAATCATTGCAATTCACCTCAGGTTCATCATAGATTCAGCCATAGTTCCATTTACAAAAGCAATTTACAGTATTATAATTAGATTCATATGTAAATATGTAATGGCGTGAGTCAGTTCTAGCTTTCGGAATTGCACTCTGTAATAACGTAGTAAATTAAACAAAAACAGCTCAAACCGCATCCTTCATGAATCAGCTTAAGACAGCCACAACTCAAACTTGAAACGTATAATGGCACTGGCCAAAATCTTTATTTTATATCGAATTGGTTTGGACTTCTACAAGAGTTTAAAAATCCTACTCAACGCTAAAAGCCCTCCAATTATACTTACGGTTAGAATTAGATGGGCCATACTAAAAGAACGGGGTTCTTCCGAGCAATTTTGAAGGTTTAGTACGTTTCTATAATTAGGTAGACACATCATTAATACACTAATTATCGGCGATCCACAACAATTATTTTGTTGTCACAAAAATAAGATGCACCTCTTTTAAGCAGGAACTGTTGGTTTCCATATATGTACATGTGGACAGTGTGCATGTATCTATAACATAATCGACGTCATTGGAGTACGTAATGCGGCGTAGCTTCTGAACTACTGGACGCACAAAGTCGCTAATAGTACCAAAAGACGCAGAATAAGGCGAGGAGTACAGACAAATGGTCACATTTGCATATACGTTAAAGGCCAGCCCAGGAACGGAGAAGGTAGAAATTGAAATTGGAGAAACACAAGGAAAAAGGGGGTGTGCGGAGGGCCCTTCTTCATTTGAACGGCCTAACGCAGAAAAGAGTGAGAGGTACCAAAAGATGCAGAATGAACCAGGGAGTTCATATAAGGCGAGAAATAAAAAAAAATGTTGGGCAAAGACTACCCCAGCGCGAAGCGCTTGTAAGACAAAACGTGAAAAAAGAAAGGAGAACGGCGGGGCAAAAACACAGACTCGCGGGTTGAAAACAGACAACCCTGAAGTGCCCAAAGATAGAGAAAACGATTACGCACATTTTGATACCTCATACGTCAATGTAAGATGTGCATGACAGATTTCCGAGGACGTGAAACGTTAAACCTAAGAGAAAAAAACGCAACAAAATAAGGAAAAAGGGGGCTCATCTTGGCCATACATCGTCTTAACGCACCAAGTACTGTATTTCGTATATTAGACCACGGGCCTGTAATATTACACGGTCTTGTATTAGTACACGGGTCTTTGAGGTCCAAATTTGGGTAGTATGCGGGTCTATAATTGTACACGGGCCTTTAGGTATTCCTTTAAGTGATGTGCTATAACAAAAATAATTAAAGATCTATATTCAACTATAGACCCGTGTACTTTTCCAGACCCTTGGACTTTTGCAGACAAGTGCACTTTTGCCGACCAGTGTAATATACAGCCCCTTTGAGTGTTGCCAATCCCAGGTTTGGGCGCGACCCACCAAAGTCCTGACTGTAAGACAAATGTACAATGGCTCCCGCCAGATGACATGTACTAGATGGCAACTTCCACATTGGACCTCTGCCTGAGAGTAACGTCAGTGGTGCAACCGCTGCGTGCAACTGATCCGCTACAACTGTCGTATGCAAGCTTTATGTCCACTAAGCAGTTGACACAAGAGAATGAGTACAATCCAAGTACTACTGGGTTGTTGCGGCAAGGCATTTCATGCGCGGCACTTGCCCAAAACGCTGTTACCATATTATTATTTTTTTTATTGGGCACCATGTAAATCATAATACTGATCCACACAGACACCGCCAAGGCCAATAAGGCCCATTGCGGACGTCCTATTATAACAATGTTTAATTTTGGCCAACGGGATAACCAGTGACATATGAAACGTCACCGGATTTTCCCGTACGGGCCTTAATCTTAAACAGGATTTAATACTAAATGGAAGGAAGTGAATACCTAGCGAAAATAAAACAACCTACGACACCTAGCTAAGGAAAATAGGATCAGAGTTTACCGCTCATAACCCAACTAATTGGTACTAGACCTGACAAATTAAAGTTCCAAATAGAAACATACTACACATGAGTGTAAACTACAGTCTTCGCCTTGAATACAGTCTACTTTAGACTAAACCACGCTACTGATGCTGTCAAACCTTCACACACAAAACTCACACCACAGCGATGCTACACGGTGCCACACAGTATACGATACACACTACAAGGGTGTAAAACAGAAAAACCACCACGTGCACATTGTAGAAACAATACACTATGTAGCTACGCGGCAGCACCGCGAGGAGTGAGAATCACGTAGGAAAATTCAACAGTAGCACAACGAGGATTAAAAAAAATCCAAATTCAACTTTTTGAATTACTCGAAAAAGTGATTGGAGGTAATATTTTGATAGGAATTTCCACCTCACTATCGTTACGGACTAATTGCCCATCCCAAGGGTAAGGTTTAGAGACTCACTACAATAATTTACCACAAAAAAGAAAGGAAAATAGATTCGAAATTCCTCCCGAGTAAAAGTGCACTGCCGCCTAGCAGGCAGCCAGAGTGCGAAAATACCAAGTACCACTGTTACCATAACGCGATTGCCTTAGTACAGTTAACACAACCCAGTTGCCACAACCTAACTGCCCGCAAGGCAGTTGCCACAAGGCAGATTCCACAGGTCACTTGCCACAAGGTTGATGTCGCAAAGAGATTGCGGCGAGAAAGTTGCCAAAAAGCAGTTACTTTCAGAGACTTGACATATGGCAGTTGTTTCTTAACACACCTGCACATCCCCCCCCCCGCCCCCCCCCCCGTCCTAATATAAGTCTAGAATAGAGCCCACTGGGTGATTGCCGCTAGGCAGTTGCCACTACATAATGGCCTTAATGTCGTTGCCCCAAAACAAGTTCCACATAGTTCCTACGGGCTTGCCTCTGGCCAGCTGTTTCCGAAAGCCAGTTGCCGCAAAGCAGTCGCTCATTAAGCAATTTTATACAAGGCAGTAGCTCCAAAGTAAATGTCACCAGACCTTTACATCCGTGCCTTAAGCCATGTGCTCCAAGGCAGCTAAAGAAGCCACAAAACTTTAACAAGCACCAATTTATTTAAAATTGTACGCTTTAAAAGTCGTTTTGAAGTAAACGCTTTTACATAAAATTCAATCTTATTTAAGTTAAATACAAGAAATGTAGTATATTTTATTTCATCGTTGCCGTGAATATACACAACTAATAAACATTGAAGTAATACTACCACTACTGAGATCACAAGACGTTTGGTAATTGCTTCAAAAACTCAAACTCCACTTCTTAAGTAGTTCACTAGGAGCTACATCTTTTACACTTCACTACTGCCAGGAGTGATTTACTTCCTCTTGGAGGCTATTACGGGTAGACTATTACTATCATTGTACTGAAAGAAACCATGGAAAAGGGATATGACAAGATAAAGCAAATTATGACAATTCTCATCAACACCATAAAAAAGCACACGGAAGCAGCGAGGAGACCAAAACAATTCCCAAGGAAATAAAGTCAGGACTACAAACGTCGGCGCTCAATATTTTAAAATTTAACAATAAGAGTAGCAAGAATTACATTGATGCTTATGGAATTTGATAATTGTAGGAAAATGTGAAGAGTTAATTCAATACCACAGGCATAAATTTAGAATCAGGCAAATGATGGATAATTAAGGTATAAATTAAGGTTATTGCACATACGATAAAAATTAAGGACACATGTATAATGTTAGATAAAATACTAACAAGGACGATTGACCATCCAACTTGCAAATAAACAAGTAGCGGTTGTCGTCGTGATAAAAATCAAGAAACAGAGTTCCTACGGGGTTGCCACTGGACAGCTGCCACAAGGCAGTTGCTATAAAGCATTTTCCGGAAGGGCGTTACTACAAAGCAGGTGTCCACTAAGCAGTAGCTCCAAGCCTAATGTAACAAGGCTTTTACCTCCATGCCTTAAGCCATGTGCTTCAAGGCTGCTGCCACAAGCCAAACCCTGCCAGGCAGTTGCTCAACAATGCCAATGTGTCATTGCCACGAAACAATTGCCACTGAGTTTCTACTGGGTAGTTTCCACTGGTCAGCTGCAACTGGGCAGTTGCCATAATGCAGGTTGCAGAAGTTACAGCAATTAAAGTAATTGCACATAAACTGTAAATTAAGACACATGTATACTTGTAGTTATAAGACTAACACTAACAATTCAAGACGATTCTCATCCAACTTTAAAGTAAATACGTAGCGATTGACGTCTCTTTGAAAAGCAAGAAACTAAATAAGACACATTTCATAATGCGCAAAAATAGGATCCAAATCAGAGGAGGAAACTACACAAAATACAGAACGAGAAACGTGCTACGAGTCTGTTGACACAAGATATTTGACGAAGAGGAGTTGTCTAAAAGGCCGTTACCACGATGCAGTTGCTGTTAGCTAGTTATTGTGGGAGAGCTGCCATGAGCCAGCTACCCAGAAGACAGTTTCTAAGTTGCAGTTGCCACCGGGCAATTATCTCCAGCCAGTACTTGCCGCACTGCAGTGGCGACAAGTCGTTTGCCACCAAACGGCTACGCAGACGCAGTTTACTCAACACATCTGCTATAGGGCGTTGCTTCTAGGCATTTGACGCAGGGAAGCTGGTAAAATGGCGGTTACCAGAGGGACTGTTGGAACCAGGCAATTGTCTCAAGACAATTGCCCTCAGTTAGTTTTGGGTTTTAATATCACTCCTGTGGGTCGTACCACCGTACGCTTGCAAGTTTCTCATTATCGTTCTTTCTGTCACCTCTTATTAACTGCCTACCACTGTAGCCATCGTTGCCGTAGGCAGCGGGCCTTACCACCCTGTAGCATCTGTGCCATCCTGCCCTAGCGGACCGATCTGGACCCCCACACCTTTTTGTAGTCCCCTGTTTTTCACTTACGGACCTGCAACTGCTATCCCCGGAACCGTTTGCTACTTCTGTCGCTACCGGGCGACTCATAACTTTAAACGTGTGTGTCATGTTACTCTCTCTATATATGCGTAATACCTAATTTGTCATTAAAGCTACCACACTTCGTACATGCGCCTCACTCCTTTTTTCCTTCTGCCCCCCCCCCCCTCCCTGCGTGGCCCTGCCGTAGGCAGGTGGGCCTGACTTCTAGTATAATTATAAGTAATGTAAGAGGAGCTTAAAAGTAAAATCGCAAAACGAAGAATTATAGGAACAGGAAAAACACCCATGGACGTCGACTTCCTTAAATTCTATATAGTCTTGTAGCCGCTATTTTACCATGTAATAATAATATAATTATAGCAAGTGTTTACATGAATTGATTGGCTTTACCATTTCAATGTTTTCGTTATTCAGGCATTCGCAAGATATTTGGTTCAACTGTGACATTATTTAGAAAATTAGGCAAGTTTAAAATTTTGACCTACTGTTATTTTCTCGTGTTCTTACGTATTAGTACTTATCGTTAGTACCCAATGTTCTATTTCATTTCAGAAATTTGTCGACATTCGGCAAGATAATGTTCTACTTTATTATTAGAATTAGAAACACGCAACATAGTTGTGTATTATATATGAAGCGCGGTTCAGATTTTCTTGCTCGTTTATGCTTATATATATCATTTTATTATAGATCAAGTCACATGATTTGCTTTACTCCTGGGACCTCTTGCTCTTGTGCAAAAGGGATCCATGAGATAAATGCGGCTTATTATGCTCACATATCGTAGGTATGCTAGGTAAGTAAAATGTATGCTCATTGAATATGAGACTAACTAACGACAAGACTGCTTAATTCAGATGTCAAAGTGCCTATAAGAAATAAGCATGAAACTTTTACGATAATTGGGCTAGCTGGGGGCGACAAAGAATATGTTTTTTAGGAGATTAAACAAAATAAGAAAACCGAATTTAGAGCCATATAAAAACAAAGGAACCTTTTCATTTTCCATAATAACAATAATTATCATAGCATAATAATAATTATTCATGCAAATATAGGTTGTGTGTATATACCATATGTTGGTAATAGTACTTGAATTGTACTTGAAGTTTTTTTATAAGCAAATAGTGATACATTTTACTGTGTTTTTATTCGCAATAAATGCAGAAATTAATTTTTATTATTAAGTCATTTAGTAGTAGCAGTGGCACGTATAATATACTATAATAATTTTATATTGGCTTACTCGGAAGAAAAATACTGGATGGAAAGGAAAGAACTAATGTGTCGTTATGTAGGTGCCTACATACATATTTATTATAATTATATACTTACGGCGTGCGCGGTATGCTCTTCTGAAGGAAAACACTCGACACTCAACTCAACTCAACAAGTTAGTTTTACTTGGGTACCGAGCTGTTGATGTTGAATATTTTAAATGATCGGTCAGACGTGCCCATAATATATATCATTATTGACGTCCGCTTCGGTATCGGCTCAACAAAAAACAAAACGGATACAATAAGGAAATGCTGACTAAATAAAAGTAGCATAATAAAAGATTGTTCCAGTCATAAACATCAAACATGATTGCGTAACGTTAACTTGTACGTTGAATTTTGTTGTACTTAATAAAGAATGTAGGTACATTATGAGTTAGAAATAAAATAGCGAAATACGTGACTTGGAGGAGGGTAATATCTCATTTCAGCATTTCACTGCAAGTAGTAATAATTGTTATGCATGCATTTATGATAGTATGTACAACCCCTCCAGCATTCGTACTTAATTTTGATTGTTAATTTTCATCATTGTTAATAGTACCTTAATGAAACAAAATATTTAAAAAATTGTGACTTACAGTGTTTTTAATATCTTTATTTGTAGACAATTTACGATGAAATGATGACGATGGATAGTGTTCATTGTCACTATCTGTAGATTCTTCCCCTGGAGTTACAACAGCCGAAGAGGTATTTGCATCACTATGACTTTGGAACTCTGTTGATTCCTCCATTGTAATTTTTTAAAGAGTAGCACACAGATTAATAATAATCTGAGATTATGTATATAATAAAAATGAGATCTTGAGTTTATTTCAATTGAAACAATAAAACCATAACTGATGATACATAGTAATTACAAACTTTACTGCCGTTTTATAATCCACAATTTTTGTTTTCAATAATACGATACACACAGTTGTAAGAGCCAGTATACCTTGCCTTCTTGTACCTACTCAACCGAAGTCACACTGATGTTTTGTACTTCAATTTCAATACACTACCATATCATTGTCACTCAAAGTTCACGAATAAATTACATAAAATAGATTCGACATTCAACATGAACATGATTTATTTGGACATTCATTTTAATCACATTAATATAATTAATACCTTAATATTGTCACATACGTAGTTAAAATTGCAAATTGGAAACCCGACCTTAAAGCCAACAAAAATCATACATCCTTTTAAAATAACTGTCAAACGTGGACTATGTATCACCGCTGACCGTTACAAGCTATTGCGGTTATTTTTCATTCCCTTAAATCCTCATACCTTATAATATTTATGACTGATTGTCGATTTAAAAATTCTGTACACGCCTAATGTAGTATTGAAGGATACAAACAACTAGTTATGTCTTGAACTCATAATCAAATAGCACGAAGAGATTCAAGTCAGAAGATAATTTTTTTTGTCGAATTGTGAGACCAGAAAGATTTCTCAATACACTAGATTTATTATTTGGACTTTGGACACTGGGCAGAAGACACCGAATTTCATTATCTATAATGGATGTTATTTCACAAACTCATGGATGTAGACACAAGACAATTGTAGGCACTGAACTGTAATGATTTCAGACTTAATGAAGTTGCAAAACATAATTATCATTAAACATCGCTGCACCTCACACGACTTCAACCCTTCAATTAAAAATGTAATGCAATTTAAACGGTTCCGAATCCAAAACAAGTTTATTCTCTATCAACACCAAATTATTACACGATATTATAACATGAACGAAGCAAAATAAAATGTACTTTAGGTCCTATCGATTTCTTAAAAATAAATTGAAACGTCCTATCTATAATATTACTTTCATGAAAATAAATTTTTTGTAGGATTCGGCAATTTATTTTGTTGAATTATGTATAAGTACATCATATTTTGAGACACAGTTGATTCACAATAATTACTTAATTCAACCCATAATAACTACTATTAAGAAATTCAAAAAGGAAAGAGACGAATAACGATTCATATCCAACAATTTCAAATCCACAAAAAGAGTTTAACTCTACTAGATTTACTCATTTTACTGACTGTACTTTTACTTGGAACTTTTTGGTCTAGTATTCACAGAGACTAATTCTCATCCTGACATTATACACTGACTAAATTTTAGCGCCTTTAAACTTGGTGAAGTTGATAAGGCAATATAGGTATAGGCTATATAGGAGTTTCTCTCTTGTTGCGTACTGTGTAGTGTGTACTTGCTTGTGTGTCTACACTGAATATTTGAGGTAGCAGAATAAGAGAAGCAGGATGGGTTTTTCAGTCAGCTATTTTATCTTTTCTCTTTTTCTATTTATTACAGCTCCAATGAACTAACCCAAACCAAAAAGGACCCAAACTCACGGAAAGAAGTACTCGTTGGCTTAAAGCCACAAGAACGTCTTCCATAAAATACGTCCATACAAATAGAGCCAAGTCAACTTCCCCTCCTGCAAAATCTACTTTTTAGCCTAAAGCTGAAATAATTATTTGTATCCCCTCCTCGCTTCTTCCGTGAAGAAGAAGCAATAGTTGAACGGCCCGTAAAGTCGCAAGCCGACAAGCCTTTTAGTCTTCCCATCCAGCAGCCAGTTCAGTTGAGTTCAGCTACAGATAGGAAGCGTGCATAAACTGTGCAGTCATTTGGGGAGAGGGGGTACGGGTTCAAGCTGCCCCCCCCCCCCCGTTTGCATTGACGTACATCCCAAGAAAGGGGGGTAGGGGTTACAAATTCAGGATTATTGTACTATGTAATTTATGCACGTTTTTAGTAGGGCTTATAGATTATTTACATATTATCCAGTATGTCACTCTGTAGTGTAGAAGTGCAAGGGGATTTTTAGCTGGCTGGCAAGCAGAGAAGAGCAATGTGAGGTACAGGAGAAGACGCAACTAGGGGTAAATATTCTGCCGACCACTTTAGCATTAGGTAAACGGAATTTGGGGAGCGGCCTATTGCACTACTTGATGTTGATTGGGCCATTGACTGCACTCCTCGGTGCTTATTGGTTAAAAAGAAATCCCCCGGCAGACAAATTTAGCCCTAGTTGCGTCTTCTCCTATACCTCACATTGCTCTTTTCTGGCTGGCAAGCTATTATCTGCCGACCGGAACAGATTGTCCCATAGAAATCTAGAGAACATCCGCGATAGGCACTCAGCATTGTAATGAAACTCCCATGCAAGGACGTTTTTCCAGTTTGGCCTGATACATAGGAAAAATCTTGGCGTACACTCGCGCCGTCTATACGTGTGGGGAAGCAACAGCTCCTCAGCATTACATTTGCATAGGGACTGTGCACACCAGCGCCTCTCCAGCTGTAGGGCGGAACTGCTTGCAACAGCTCCTTACCATTTCACAACATGCAAGTTGCGCACTCATTTAGATGGCGCAGTTCTCCGCTCGTAGGCACTTTTCTGAGCTTCGTACATGTTCTATAGATTTCTATGGATTGTCCCCATTACATCCCAAGATAAGTCTAAAGGCGCTAAAATTGAGCCAGGTGTATTAGGAGTAGAGTAGAACCACATGGGGAAGATCCAAAATTATCAACATCGGTCGATTATTTATTCGATTGGATAATTATTAAGGTAATTTAGGACACTTTCCGCCTCAGATGTTTTGAATTCTTTCCGTCCTAAGTGTACATTCCTTCTACATACTGCAGCGTGTAAGTAATTCGCACATGGGATTTACTTTACGAGGATATTGCATAACTAAAATTAACTGCAAACTACAGACAACAGACAACAGAGTATACAACAGATGACAGAGAAATTTAAAACAGTCCGGAGATGGTGTAGTCAGTGTAATACATAATATATGAAAGATAAAGTAGTGATCATCGTCAATAACTTGCTGGTGAAGGTGTTGATTTTGATTTGGTAATTTGGCTATTCACAGTCAGTGGACAACATTTAGATTTAAATGCTTTGGTATATCAACTACGATTTATAAGTTAATAATAATAATAATAATATTGGTTTCCGGGTAGAATCCTGAGGATTTGAGATTAATCTCTTGTTTTCCCGGTATCACTTTATTCACTCTGTGCAACTCGAATCAGTTGTTGTGTCCTTAAAGTTCCATCCTCTGTACTCATCCAAATTATTCTTGAACTTATTAACACTAATAGTTGCTCCTTTATCAGTCCTGCTGTTCTTCACATGACTAGGGAGCTTGTTCCACTCAGGCACTATACGGTTTGTGAAGAATTACATTCGTTTTGTCGTATTATTTGATGGTCGATATTTCAGGGATGGAGCATGACGTCCTTCGTTGTTCACATCGAAAAATTCCGATGGGTTGATATCATACAAACCATTAATAATTTTATATACTTCGATTAAGTCCCCGCGTAGTCTTCTCTCGTGCAAGGTGAGAATTTCATCTACATCGGAACGATGACGACTTTATGACTCGATTTTCATAAAAAGTTAACTTGGCCCATCAGTTCCCTGATTGGCCCGCTGGTTTGAAAGATACAGCATTTAAAAGTAAATGCCGGAGATTTAAAACTAATTCCTTGGCAATTAAAATAATAAATTAGGGCATTTAAATCTAATTGCCGGGCAATTAAAATTGGTGAATGTCCACAGACTGATTCACAAAGGAAAAAGGAAACACTATTTGAATCACATAACTGTGTATGCTCTTAGCTACTTTTGAGTATTAAGTATTATATAATATAGTATTTTATTTTTTAATGCCATGCAGAATATCCGGGTGGCTGCACGGTATGCATGTAGTTTTTCATTTAATGATTTAATCAGATAACGACGATACATGTTTTGAAATTGTTTTTTAAAATTTGCAAATGAGGTACATTTCAATAAATAAATTATGCATCATAATTGTTTACATATTTTCCATAATTGTTTCTAATGGTTCATTTGAGCCTTGACTGTCGAAAATAAATAATACTAATTGTAAGAAGCTTGTTACATGTGAATGACGTCAAGATATTTCGAAGGTTTGGAAATGTTTTTAAACAAGCTGATTTTAGTTTTAAAAATCCTGCACAAACACAGGAGATGAATTAAATTTTGAAGGAATTCTCTATTTTTTTTAATTTTTGAGGAGCTTAAAATCGATGTTTCGTTACGAATTTCAATAGGTTGCTAAATTATGTACCTACATAGGTAGAGGCTATTTTGCAGTGACGAATTAATTTTTTACGATCGATACTGAGGCCGTTATCTGTATATTTGATATCGACTTAAGGAGCAAGCGACGAAGTGTTTGGTCGATAAGGATGGATCTAGGATCCATCCTTTTTAAAGTGTATTTAATCATTAACTAAACTACCTATATGTTTCTGCAGCACAAGGCTCTCACAATCAGTTGAGCTTTTACTATAACCATTTACTTATTATCATCGACATGTCAGTTTAAATTTGTTACTACAAGGGAAATTTGTAAGCGAACACACCGCATTAAATAATAAATAACGCAAAGATTAAACAATATATTGCTGTAACGCTAATAAAATATAAACTTTTTGCAGAAAAAAATCACTAAGCATGGCTGCGCTTGCTACTATATCAGCAACTTGTTTGAATCAATTTGCTCTTGATTTTCATGGAAATTTACAAAGAATTTTAAAAAGTATTCAAATATCCAAAGAACAAGGATCAAAATTTCGTTGCGGGCCCGAGCTTGATATTCCTGGCTACAGCTGTGAAGATCATTTCTATGAGCAAGATACGCTGTTACACAGTTGGGAGGTATTAGCTGAATTATTGAAACATGAAGATTGTCAAGATATTTTGATTGATGTTGGTATGCCGGTCATGCATCATGGTGTCACCTATAACTGCCGGATAATATTCTTGAATAAGTAAGATAATTAAGTTTTTAAACGTAAGTAAACTCCCCATGCGAAGTCAAAAAGTTGCTAAATTTTCCTAAACGTATAATAGGCAGATTATTCTCATTCGTCCTAAGCGGGTTCTTTGTGACGATGGAAACTATAGGGAGTCGCGTTGGTTCACTGCTTGGACGAAGGTAATCTTTTTGTGATACCAACAATTACATTAACAGCTATGTACACACATCTACCTACAGCTAATACATGCAGCTATATACCATTATTTATGCCTCATATAATTACTTGAATGTTATAGAATCGACATATGGAGGACTACAGATTACCTGAAGAAATTTCTTCTGTGAATGGACAATTCACTGTTCCTATTGGCGATGCTTTACTGGATTTGAATGATACATCAATTGGATTTGAAATATGTGAGGAATTGTGGGCTCCAATTAGCTCACATATTGAGCAGAGCCTTGCAGGAGCCGAAATTATTGTTAATGGCTCTGGCTCACACACCGAAATACGTAAATCATCTTACGCTTTGGAATTGATTAAATGTGCCAGTGCAAAATGTGGCGTAGCGTACGTCTTTTCAAATTTAAGAGGCTGCGACGGCGAAAGAGTTTATCTCAATGGATGCTCCACCATAGCTCTCAACGGAAATGTTTTAACAATGGGAGAGCAATATTCCTTGATGGATGTTGTAAGCATTATAACCTTAATTAATGATTGGTTGCTTTCGCCCCAACTAGGATATAATGCATTTAGTTGATAGTTAGTATTAGTAGCATTAAATGAAATTTCTTTACTGGTTTTTTAAAATTAAAAATTAGGAAGTTTTAACGGCCACCATCAATTTGGACGAAATAAAATCATATAAAACTTGCATCAGAAGTCGAAGTGGAATGGCGACTAGCACAGTTTCTTATCCAAGTGTAAGAGTCAATTGGAACTTAACCAGACGCCAATCTAGTTTAGTGCCGTCGTTACCGTTAAGTACAGTCGAATTTATCTGTCCTGAAGAGGAAATCGCCCGAGGTCCAGCTCTATGGATGTGGGATTACCTCAGAAGATCTGGAGCTAGTGGTTTTTTCCTCCCTTTGAGTGGAGGAGTTGACTCTTCAAGTGTGGCTATCATTGTGTATTCCATGTGCAGTTTAATTTTTGATTACCTAAACAAATCGAATGACGAGCAAGTTCTTAAAGATTTGAGGAAGGTAAAATTAAACTTACCGTCATTTAGGGGTATTTTGCTTGCAGTATCAATTTTTAAGATAGGCTTCACCCTTCGATTAATCATGGTGATTATTGTCGTTAGGTGATTAAAAATGAGACTTACTTTCCGGAGAATCCGCGCAGCTTGTGTGGAAAGTTGCTAACAACGTGCTACATGGGGAGTGAAAATTCTTCTGAAGAAACTAAAGCACGAGCAGAAAAGTTAGCAAAATCTGTGGGAAGGTACTACCATTATTACTATAGTTGATTAGTAATACACAACTAAATATTTTAAAAACACCCAGTAATGTAATATTTGTACTAAGAAGTGAATTTTATTGTTAGCAAGCATTTTGTTATCGACATATCATCAGTGACGAAATCATTCATAGGGGGATTGTCTGAAACGTTTGGAGGAAAAATGCCTACATTTAGCGGAGAAAAAGTTGAAAATCTCGCACTTCAAAATGTTCAAGCACGAAGTAGAATGGTTTATGCATATTTATTCGCGCAATTAGTTCCATGGTTCCATAGTCAAAATGGGTATTACACAAATTATTAATCTTGAAACTTGTTTTTGTACTAATTGTATTTGAAACATTAGTTTAAGTGGATTTCATTTTCGTACGTTTGAACATCTAGTTTACTTTTTTAGTTTTCTGTTGGTGCTTGGAACGTCAAATGTGGATGAAGCTATTCGCGGCTATTTTACTAAGTATGACTGCTCCTCTGCTGATTTGAATCCTATAGGTGGAATATCTAAAACTGATTTAAAAAGTTTTATTCTTCATGCGGGTAAAAAGTAGGTTTTTACTTCAAAAATCATTATAATACTTTTTTAAATTGCTTAAAATATCAGGATTCGGTTTTACTTCTTAGGTTTGGACTGGAAGCTGTGAAAGAAATCGTTGAAGCTCCTCCGACGGCCGAGTTGCAACCTCTCGAATCAAATCAAACTGACGAGCAAGACATGGGTATGACATACGACGAGCTAAACTGTTTTGGAAAACTAAGGAAACCGATGGCTTGCGGTCCATTTTCAATGACAGCTCGTCTATTGAAATTATGGAAGGGACAACATGAACCGCAAGAGATTGCCAGGAAAGTTAAACATTTTTACCTATCGTATGCCGTCAATAGGTAACAACAAATAATGTTTTATTATCGTAGTACAAGATTTACTTCTGAATTTTGCAGAGTGACATTTTGTCAAAAAATGAATTTAAATATTGACGTATTTGTTTTTTGAAGGCATAAAATGAGTGTCCTAACTCCAGCTTGCCATATGGAAACATATAGTCCTGAGGATCATCGTTATGACCTTCGGCCTCTTTTCTATCCCACGGATTTTACGTGGCAATTCAAGAAAATTGACGAGCTGGTAAGCTTCTCCTCCCGTTTTCTTAAGGTCTACGATATTCAGCGAAATCGTCCTTTTGTAGTTGTTTGAACTGACTCTGCAAAATATGTAAATTAATTTAAGAAGTGAATGAAAAAATTCTGCTAAATATTATTAGTCAGTATTTCCAGGAATTGAAATTGAATTTGTGTTTTACTATTTTTCTAGGTGGAGAGTGAAGTTGATTAACACAGGTGCTTAAGTGAAAGTTGGTAAAATGAATGGAAGATGTTGAGTTGACTGCAAGTAGTCATTGCGCTTGATTGTACCACTTGTTCGTGCGTACAAAACGGATGAATATATCCCGTGTAACAAACGCTCGATAAGCGTATATAATCATATTTACTACCAATCCTTCTGTTAAGAAGCCTTTAAGTATATAATACTGATATAGTGCCCCAACTTTAATTATGCGCTGTAGAATATCAACATATTTATTTTGTTTATAGTTTTTAGGTCTGTCAAGACTTTAAACTTCGATGTTTATCACGTACGCGTACATATATTTTTGGTGCTTCTATAAAGTATAGGTTAGCATTTCCAATTATAAGACTTCTAATTCTAATAAACAATAATAATTATAATGATAATTACAGTGGTGACGTAATATATTCTTTTGTGTTTAGCTTTTACCCAGTAATAAGAACATGCATAACATATCATAGTTTGTACAATCAACAGTCATGGTTTCGGTTCCATCCCTGTCCTTGCTTTAGCGGCTTCCAGCTGGTGTCAACAATTCGTATTGGATGTAGTAAATCTCAATTTTAGATTGCAAAATTGTTATCATTATTCTATCAAAGCACCTTGGAATTAATTTTTCTTGGCTAATGTATAGCCAGCGTTAGTTTATTTCATATTGATAAGAGATTCCTCAGAATGGACTGATTAGCTATCAATGGGGATGAAAAACTGTCCTTTGTTTATAGAAATACGATGTGTTTTTGAAACTAATAATATGCACTAACAAGCAAACCACTTAGTATGTTTCCTCGGGATTTGGACGAAGTTGGTCAAAGTAGTTTCCCTAGCCTTTGTTAAGCCTTGATATCAAGATCATTCGAGTGCATTTTTGATTTGCTTCCCAGAATAAATTTTTGAAATTTTTGAAAAACGCCGAATTCAAAAACTGAAAAGTTCCCTGTGTAATTTCCCATGTTAAAAAAAAGTGAACTAATATGGTCCCCACTATGGACTTTCTCCATTTTTCAGAAAAATCTTGAAATAACAAAAGCCTTTCAAAATCATCTACAAAAACCTTAACTTAGACTTTCTTGAGAACAAAATAAATTAAAACGCACTTAATTTGATTATACAGTGAAGTTACATTTCCCAATTTTTATTTTTATGCGGCCTTCTTTTATAGTCACAATGCCGAACATGCATAATTAATTGGTTATATACTTGCATGTCAACGATTTTTCCTACAATGACCAAATAATAAGGCTATTGATGTTTAACACTGGACGACAAAGGTCGAAGCCTAGTCTAGAAAAATAGGCAAAAAATAGGCGATAGGCTAGGGTGCACCGCTATTTCAAGTAAAAATAGGCTAGGCGATAGGTAGGCCAAGCCAAAATAAATATTGATAGGCTAGGCTAGGATAGGCATTAAGAAATTAAGAGCCTGCTAGGCAAAAACTGCCTAGTAGGCATTTTTGGCCTATCAGGCTGCACTTAAAACCGACGCTCGGGGAACCATTGGTTGTATGTAGTACAGCGCGGTTAATTGTTTCCTTTTTCATCGATTTACAAATTTCGTAAACCTAAATCGGTACATAATTACCATAAAAAATCGTCGGTCGTTAAAAAAATAGGCCTTTGGTAGGCTAAGTAAAAATATGTTATTGATAGGCTAAGACCTTGATTTCACTAGAAAAGTTAACCATTGTTAGCCTTAAGAAACACGCTTTCAGAGTTAACCATTGTTAAATCTGAAAGCGAGTTTCGTAAGGCTAACAATGGTTAACTTTTCTAGTGAAATCAAGGTCTAACAAAATAAAAAATAGGCGATAGGCAGTCAGCGTTTTGAAAATATGCGATAGGTAGGCTGTAACAAAAGTTAGTCTGATAGGCTAGGCGATAGGCTGTATACTGATTCTGCAAAAAAATAGGCTAGGCGGTAGGTTCCAAAGTCCGACCTTTGCTGTACGATACTAATTAGAGCCTCATTTGGCACGGAGCGGAACAGAAATTTAAAATTTCGGAATGGAATGCCCATGATTTCATTCCGTTCCATTTTCCATTTCAATATTTGAAATTGAAACTATTGGCAGTACATAACTTGGACAATTTGTTTTATTGATAGAGTTGAATTAAATTGGCGTAAAGGTGTTTTTGTTAGTTTTGCTAGTTTACATAGAAAGTGTGCTGATGTGTATCATAAATAAACGTGCAACAAGAAAAAGCGTTGCCTTACAAGTAAATCATAAAGTTAATATAATATCAACTATCAAGCTACATATAGCATAAAAAAGCACAGGTGCTGTGAGTTTTCACCATATATTTTTCGTTTTTATTTTTGATTTATTTATTTTCCTTTTTAATTTCACCTACTTTATTTTGTAAATGCGTGGGTAGATTCTAATTCTAATTACTTAACCGTCTTTCGTGAGTCAAATAAAAATTGCTGGGCGGCTAGAAGCGGGATTCTACTAATTTAATCTGTATTCACTGCTTTACTTTTTTAGCTGTCGTGTTCGCCATCTCTGTTGATCTGTGAATAGCTACGTAGATTATAAATGATCGACAAACTGTAACAGAACTGCAAACGTTTAATTTAATGACTGAACCACGCCGAATTAGCCTTCGCTTCCATTGTTATGATTTTTAATAAAATATGTATTTGATAACGTTACAATAAGATGGTTAAAAATAAATAAATGCTCTCATCCAGCAATATTGATGACTACAGCAGTACGAAGAGTGTGAAGTCATAAATGCGGCAGACGCTATGTGAGTGACCGTCCACCAGGAAAGGGACCAATCTCCAGGTTTTAAGTTAAATACAGTTTCTTCTTTCTTATCGAAGAAACTGTTGCGAATCCAACTAACATTTCTGCATATTTTTAATTCGACTCCAACTGTATTTAAAAATTAAATCCTTTCTCCTAATATTGGGACTTAAAATTTTGACATGCTTTTGACGAGTTTCAAAAAATCTGAAAAAAGCATTTTTTAGTAGAAAATTACATTTTGATTGCTTAAAAAAAATTTTAACTGCACGAAATTGCCTTGAGTCATTTAAAACTAAGCAAAATTTTTACTAATAACATAGCTAAAACATCATTTAAACTTTCAGGTTAAATACACAGCAATTAAACTGAAACAAGCAGTTTGGTCCCTTTTCTTGTGTGGACAGTTATATATGCACAGTTAAAAAATTTTACTTTCACAAGATTGACGCGAACTTTGATGGGATTCATACTTATGACTAATAACCATAATTTTATACATTTATTTTACGCAAAGAAGTAAGAGTTAATAGTGCATCAGTGGTCCGGGAAAGTCTTCTAACTTTGAGGAGCAGATGTGTCTACAGTACCGTATATTTTGTAACAGCGCGCCCGCTTACTATTCAAATTTGGACCTCTCAGACCCGCTTAAATTACAGATCCGCGAAGTATAATGGACCCGCGCAATATTAAAGGATATACAGTACTTTCTTTTTGGGAATGAAAAGCTCGCTTGAATCTCATTCAAACTCGAGACTTTCTTTTCAGGTACAAAAATTAAAGCAAATCGTGGGCGAAGTATCAAATCGGCTTCCTTCCACTTTTCGCTGGAAGCAAATCCGCTTCCTTCCATTTTACCTTAAAAGCAAATCCGCTTCCTTCCACTTTTGATTTAAATAAGCGTTTTAGTTGACCATTTCATAATTACATGCATATGAAAAGCATTGAAAAGTGCAAATTGCTTTAATTGCATCAAATCCTAAAACGCAAAAAGTTCTAACTACATGGATTTTAAAACTGCAAATGGTTCTAACTACATGACTTAAAAAAATTAAAATCCACTAAATACATGGCATTAAAAAGAAACTGTTCTAACTGCAGGGTTTTATGTTGAAAATTAATCTAACTAAATGGTTTTAAGTTGTAAACTTATCTAACTACATGATAACTAAATTGCAAAATGGTCTACCTACATGATTCTAATTTTAAGTTGCACACTGATATAAATATTAAGTTTAATAAGTGCAAAATGTTTTTACTAAGTGCTTTTGAGTATTACACGTAGTTATAGCTTTTTGCATTTCTCAAACGTTGTATTTAGATCATTGTGCATTTGTAATATTTTGTAACTAGAAAATTTTTAAATTTTTAAAACATGCAATTAGATTATTTTTCACTTTCTAAAATCGTCTAGTTAGAACAGTTTGCCACTCAAAATCATGTAGTAAGAACATTTTTAACTTTTTAAAACCATGTAGTTAGAGCAAATTGAGCTCTTGAATCACGTAGTTAGAATGTTTTGCCCTCCTAAAAATTATGTAGTTAGATTAGTTTGCAACTTAAAACAATGTAGCTAGAACATTTTGTATTTTTTTAAATCATGTACCTGGTTAGATTAGTTTGCAACTTAAGCCCATGTAGTTAGAACAAATTGCATTTGAAATCATGCTGTTAGAACAGTTTGTGACTAACGTCATATATTTAGTGGATTTTAATTTTTTTAAATCATGTAGTTAGAACCATTTGCAGTTTTAAAATCCATGTAGTTAGAACTTTTTGCGTTTTAGGATTTGATGCAATTAGAGCAATTTGCACTTTTCAATGCTTTTCATATGCATGTAATTATGAAATGGTCAACTAAAACGCTTATTTAAATCAAAAGTGGAAGGAAGCGGATAAAGCGGATTTGCTTTTATTTTAAGGTAAAATGGAAGGAAGCGGATTTGCTTCCAGCGAAAAGTGGAAGCAAGCGGATTTGATACTTCTCCCACGAAATACAAAAAGATAGGCTAAAAGCAGGCTCCAAAGTGGACCGATTCCATTCTTGAGCGTTCTGAAAAATTGAATGACAAGGAAAGTGCACAGCCAATTGAAAGAGGTGGAGATGGCAGAGTACTTGTAATTCCAGGTAATGCATACTTAGTTACTACACGTTGCAACTGGTTTAAGTATATCAATTGAGGCACTCTTATTAAAATAATTTTTAGGATTTATTTTATAACCTTACCAATTAAGTACATGATTTTGTAGAAAGAAACTCTCCCTGTTTAAGTCATACAAATCAAACGACAAATTAAAAAATGATCCATTTTCCACTAAATCAAAATGAGCCTTATCCAAAACGTTCTAAAAGCAAAATGACCCAAATCCATTTATTTCCACTCGTACGCCTAAAGTCCATGTAATAAACCATTCCTGTTCAAACCTCCACCTACACGCTTAGAAAAATATGGGTGAATTTACTACTTTACTGTTAATTTGTTAATTTGTAACTGCTTTCTCTGTTACTCCGACATCCACAGTGAATCCTGTTAACCGCGGCCAACGGGACTATGGTTAGTGATTTACCGATAATCCGGTTATATTAGGCTTACCGATTTCACTGTTAGATCACCCAACAGCTAATCCTGTTGAATGATTTTATTGGTTAAAAAATAACACCAAAAGTTGGATTCGAACCCGCAACCTTCGTGATAGGTACCTTCCAGCCTTAAACACTGGACTGACGCAACACATTTAGTAATGGGCCATGGGCTTCTAGTTTAGCATACATATTATACAGTGACATAGCAAATGCTTTAACAGGCTTACTGTAGATTTCAACAGATTTGCTGTTGGGTTCTGTAACACCAGCGCTGTTACACTTGACAACCATTTCCCCACTCTCAAATATTTTAAAATTGACTAGTAAATCTGTAAAGTTAACGTCTAGTACTAATCCTGTTAGCCTCATCGTACAAGATTCTTGTTAAGATCTTTTCTAAGCGTGTAGTGCATTTTGCATTTGCACAGCAATGGATTTGGATCATTTTGCTTTTAGAACGTTTGGGATAAAAGCTCATTTTACTTTTAGTGGAAATTGGATATGGGTCATTTTGGTTCTTCACTGACGATATACATATATGGTGGTCATTAGTCATAATAGTTAGGTCATAATAGTGAAATTGAAAACCATGTAAATCCAAATAAAGGAGAAAAAGACGGATTTGCAAACTGAAGCGAACTTGTACCCAGACTCTGGGTTTAAGTTCGTTTCACTCTCCCCCACCCAGTGTGATCTAGAGTCTGGGTCCCGAGGCCCAACTTTGCAATATTTTTCTGCGTATAACGTTTGTAATAATACGAGTTGTTTCTGGATTCAGAATTCATATAGCTGTCAGTCAGAAAGAACATACTTTTACATGCTTTTACTATTACCTAGACGCATCCCCAGTTTAAGCCAGTATTTCAGCGTTTTTGCTACCCGGATATTTACTCCCCGGACTTTTGCTACCCGGACATTTGCTCCCCGGACTTTTGCTACCCGGACATTTGCTACACAGACAATTGCTACCCACGAGCAAACCTAGGTCATTTGCTCGTATAAAAAACTGTAACTATTCACATTGCTCCCATAGGACACCCAAACATAGTTTTGCTATAAGGAAAGGAGGAGCTATGTAAATAATATAGACTTGCGAGGAAAATAATAAAAATTTGGGTATCCTTATTTCAAGTACCTATATAATCATCATTTATATACTTGAAATTTATGAGTGTAGGATATGTTTTCCTTTGTTTTACGAAAATGTTAAAATTATGATAAGAAAGTGTTGTTTTGTATACTGAGCTGCAAGGCTATTGGAATTGTGCAACAGTGACTTACTTAATAAAGTTTTTTCTCTCTTATAAATTATAACTAGTTAGATGGGTAGCAAATGTCCTAGGTTTGCTCGTGTGTAGCAATTAGTCAGGGTAGCAAATGTCCGTGCATACCGTATTTCAGTAATCTGGCTATAACAAAACAATTGATTCCTACCTATCTACATAATTTACCGGATTTTTGAAAATTCTGCAATACTGGACCGATTTCATCGAGCCATATATCATTGGAAAGCTAATCGCCAGTAGAATTCAAATTTAGGAACGGGCCTCCATTATAACAAAACGTTTTCATAATAACGGTCTTTTAATTTTTAAATGCCGCCAAAAATGTGTTGCATGGGTCACAATCAAAAAACGAAAAAAAAGGTCCCTGCTTATTTTTGAAGAGCTTTCCAATGATATATCACTCGACACAATCCGTTAAAATTTTTTAATTTGCAATTATGTTATTTCGAAACCATTTAAAAACTAATAACAATCGTGCGTGCACACTAAGTTATTTACATTTGCCAAATTGTTACCGTTCGAATAATATAACAAGTTAGTTTATTTTCATTGACTAACCGGTCGAAATCTTCATTTAACACTATTTTTACAACTTAAGCGGGAAATTCAAACATTGGAATTTACAAATGGTAATTGCATCACAATAATTTATTACTTTCAGTTTAGTGCCATAATTCATTGACAAATTTCAACGTGTGATATACCATTAGAAAGGTAATGACGAGTAATGGCTTCTTCGCTTTAATTTACAACCTGTTAATTGACAACTAAAATTTGGCGGCAAATTCAAAGATTGGAATTTTGAATTTTATTACTGAAATTGAATATAAATAAGATAAATAAAATAACCAAAAACACATTGTTCAGCTTAATTGCTTTCCTTAATTTAAAACATCTAAATTGAAACTAAAATTTGGCGGCAAATTCAACACGCCTAATTTCGCTGTTAAGGCTGCCATAAAACAAGGGCTTTCAGCCCTTGTTTTACATTCAATAAAATTACAAATAACACAAATTAGTTTTAGGAAGCAGCCTAAATGGGAAAATCATCTTACCGTACAGAATTTTTACTCGACTCAACCCATCCTTTGTGGTAAGGTAAGTACATACTTACATCCTTTTTAATTATTGAATAGTAATAAATTCATTCCGTATCCGTACTGTTTTTATTGAAAGAAGAAGTGAATGAAGTAAATCCCGCTTCAAACTTCAAAATACCAACACGTCTCCTATTCGGCAATTCGACATCGACTTTTTTCGCAGTGGTAGTGTAGAAATAATTCCAAAATATTACTAGTCAAAGCTCTTTCTTCCACTTCCACTCAACCTCAACGTCCTCAACTCTACATAGTCTAGGACTTCTGTCTGCAAGTAATTAATTATTGTGCTGTCGACACACGGTAGTCTTATCTAATTGTGAATAGTCAAAAGTAATTAAAGTGCTAGTCATACAGTACAGAGAATACATGTAATCTAACTTTCGAAATTAAATCAAATCTTGAACTTAATTAGCATGTAAGCGGTTAATATCGGAATCGGTAGCTGAATAGAACAACAAAAAACATCTTTGTTTGGGCTAAACTTAGCTTTTCTAAAGTTGAATTTTGTTGGGGAAATCTCATTTTAGTTTCGTGATATCGTCTGCGTTGTGCTAAGTACGTATTTCAGTTTGATTCGGCTGTCTTGCCAAAATTGCCAAAGAATGTCGACGTCCTTCGTGAAATTAATTTTTGCCCCGCGTTTATACCGACTGTATCAAAGGGCTTCGGAAAGCGTAAGTTTGTTTTGTAATAATTGCAATGTAACAATGGTTGACGGTACATCATACATCTAATAAGCTCTTGGGGTTGGGGTAGCGTCTTATCTAGTGCAATGAAATTGTGAAATATTGTTAATTTATATTGTTATATTGTGTACATAAGCCTAGTTTTCAATGCTCAATGCGTTTCGACTTCACAATAAATCACACTAACAATAAAAATTCACGATTTCATTGCACTAACTTCTCTTATCCTATACTTTCTTCTGTCATCTGTGATTTAGTGAACCATTCACCATTCCATGCACCGTTGCTCAAATATATATTATAGGATAGGATATTCTTAGGACTTTATGATTGAAACATTTTTAAGCTACTTCATATCATATAATGTGATAGTGATAGGAATGAGACTTGGACACTTGGACTGGATCAGACCAAACTTGCTAAATATAAGCACTTGTGTAATTAAATTATGAGCACTGAGCACGGGAAGGTAAAACTGTAAACCAAAACGCCAGCTACAACTGATAACTTTGGTCACTAAGTAGTTAGAAATATTTTATGCTGAAACTGATTAATATTTATATTTTTCATATTTTGAATTTGTAGGGCGATGTATACTTACCAAATTTTGCGGAACGTTGGGGGGATTTTTTTGTCAGCTATGCATTCCCTATTGGAGGAATGTATTGCATGTGGCAAAGGAAGCTAAATTACATCATGTACTTAGGAATTTTGTTAGCTTCGTCTTATCTACTCCGAGCTGCAGGGCGGGCAGTAAACCCAACATATTTAAATTTTCTTCAAGTTCTAAATCGGGCAAGGTCGTCGTTGAGCACAGAAAATCTCGAAAGTATACGCAAGTATGGTAAGTTCTTGATTGTTTTCTACCTTGATTTCGCGTTTACGAACTTGTAGGTGGTTTAATCTTTGTAATATTTGCCATTAAAGACATCAATGAACAATAACGATAGACAAAACTTCTTTAACATTTTTCAGATTTCGAGTTTACAAGCTGGCCGGTGACATACAAGTCATCGAAGTTGAGCCTTCATGCAAAAATAAACAATAATAGTACACGTCAAATGTCACCGTCGTGGGCTATAGGATGGCTTGTCGCACACTCGTTCGGGATTCGTCTTATTTACCCTGGTTTGTTGGTTGGGCCCGTGATTAGAGCTCCTCTTGAAGTAAGAGAATGTGCCAAAGCAATTAAAATACATGTTTTTAGTTAACTGGATTTGCGTAATAAAGTTTGTTTGTTTTGGATGGAATTGGGTAAGGCTTATTAGTCAGTCGGTGGGATGAATCTTTCTTTTAACTATGCTTTTAACTTTAACGTCCCTCGTCATTGTGATCGCCAACCAAGTAGTATGCGTTTGACATTAGTGAATATCCCGGACTGTTAACTATGTCAGTGTAGATTTAAACAGTCAGTGCAATATTGCAGGAAGCTCGAGCTAAATATGTCATGGATAAATCTGGACAACGAGCCCGAGTTCAAGCTGTCGATGGAAATACGATAGACACAATGCTTTTTGACAGAAGAAGGTGAGTTTCAATTTATTTTTGGTTATTATGAATGATGCTTCGTTTTGTCCATTTGGCGTCAGCCCAGGATACAAGATTGGTGATTCTATGTGTCGAGGTAGTAATTCAAATTGGATTTTGTATAACTCTTTCAGCGAGTTGAGCTCAAATGGAAGAACTCTAGTCATTTGCTGTGAAGGAAACGCTGGATTTTATGAAATTGGAATGATAAGTACGCCGATTGAACTGGGATATTCGATTCTGGGTTGGAATCATCCGGGGTTTGCGGGGTCCACTGTGAGTAATATTCTCTTTTTCAGACAATAATACCATAATATAATACTTAAAGTATGTTTTAAAGGTAAAAGATTCTAATTAATATTAGGGGGTTCCATATCCAAACGCTGAATTGAATGCTGCTGAAGCAGTTTTCGATTATGCAACAAATGTCTTGGGGTTCAAAGAAGAACAAATTCTTGTTTATGGTTGGAGTATTGGAGGGTTCCCAGCAGCCCACATTGCCAGAAGCCATCCCAATATCAAGGGCCTTGTGAGACACGAATTTCTTAAATTTCAAATCGTATATGGAATTACGGTAGACCATTCTGTATAAAAATTACTTCGTTCTAGATTTTGGATGCTACATTTGACGACATCCTTCCTTTGGCACTGCCCAGAATGCCAGGGTTTCTAGCCCCAATGGGTAAGCATTACCCATCTTTTGATCATATTTTTTACTCCAGTTGAATAATTAAATACTCGTTTAGGTTTTTGTATATTTAAAATATTACGTTGGTTAATTTCAGTCCACATGACTATTCGCCATCACGTCAATTTGAATGTGGCGAACGAAGTGTCTGGGTATGAAGGGCCAGTCCGTTTGATTCGACGTACGGAGGATGAAATAATTGCTGAACCAGCCGGAGATTTGGCTGCAAATAGAGGAAATTTTCTTTTAAAGGATCTTCTCCGACAACGGTTTCCAGAACTCTTTGGCGATGCTTCTGTAGAAAAAGAACTAGACATCTGGATTTCGAAACCCCATTCACGCGGTTGGTATTTATTTTATTATTTATTTTATTATTTATTCCATGCATTTCTCATGATTTTATTGTGTTGATTTATCTTATAAATTTTTTTCAACCTGCATACATGATTTACTATCATACTATTATTGTATTTTAGATGCGACTTCAATTGTCACAATATTGAGGCAGGACAGTTTACAGCTACCGGCTAATTTGAGTTCACTTTCAGTTGGGGAGAAAAAAGAATTGCTGATCAAAATTGTAAGTTTGAATTGATTGAGAAGCTGCAAAAATATTGATGTAGAATTTGTGTTTGATATTTTATTTTGGTATTTCACATTGACTACGGAGTCATTTTGGCTTGAACCGTAGAAATTATATGTTGGATCAATTATATGTTGTTTTTATACCTCTACAGGCCGACCACGTTTTGACAGATTACAAATCGTCACACTGCACGCAGTTACCCGCATCGCTGTTTCAGGTACCGTGGGGACACTCGCAAAGGTCAATATCTGAAATCGGGGCGGAGCCACGACAAAAAATGAAAGCTCAATGACTTTACTACGGTATGGCGTTCAGATTCGTTATAAGTAATAAAACAAAGTATTTAACATATGTGATGCTGTAACTACATACTGTGTATGTCTGCGTGTATGGAACGTATGTTCTTTGTACAAGTCAATGAGTCAATATTAGTATCCTGACTGATACATGGGAGCCAAAACATCTCGCCTCTTGATAGCCATTACATTTTGTTCTCGAATTTCAATTATTCTGTAAGTGTTTTACTTTGTTCAAATAGTTACGTGTTTTGAATAAAATTGATATAGTTGATGTCGGTTACATCCAATTCATTAGCACATTCATCAGCTAGTGAATCATCTAGTACTTTCTTGTTTCATGTTTACTCTGTCATGTTCATGCAATGAATATTCCTTCATCGTTAGAAGGAAAAATAATATTATAGTGGTCATTACAGTCTTCGATATTTGTGAAATTCCGCTTTTCATGCATAGGAAGTAAGGAATATACTGAAAATAGGGATGAAGAGTGTAGGCATGAGGGCATTGTCGTTTTACTTTTGTGATTATTACAGCTCTTTTTATGAATAACTTGTAATAAGTTGGCAGATAAACTAAAATGCAGTTATTTGCAATATTTACTTATATTTTGTATATTTGTATGTATTTTTTACATATAAGTACATATACGCATGTACAACTTTATGCAGACTGACATATGCGCAATAAACGGTGGACGGGAACTGCTGTTGCTTATATTTGTGGTAGTCCAGAAGCGGTTTTAGTTTTTTGGTCAAAAGGACTAGTCCAGAAAAGCCCAAGATGATTCCGAACTAGTCCACAAGTGCAGTTCCAGAAGTTTCAGGGAGCGTATGATCTTACAATCTGACCAGTTCAGAAGCAGAAACAAAAACATAGATGATTCAATGGGTGCTGTCTTCATGTATGCAATTAATTTTTTGGGCAATAAATCATTATTATCATTTATCATGCTAATTGTGTTCTACACTACTACACAATACACTCTACACTCTGTTCTACTAATATTGTTCTACATGTGTAGTAATAAAAATTACTTACACTATGACTATGAGTAAAATCATAATAATAACAGTTTTACGAATTTACCCCTTATTGGGGTGTCATTAGATAGACCTTGGTCAAGCAGGTGGTAACATGGCCTTGGAAAATTTAGTGTTTTGACACTTTTTTGAATTTTGAACGTTTCCACTTCTTAGCTCTGCACCAATCACAGCCTTAAATTCAAATTTTTAAAAATTCCAGGGTCCTGATTGGTACAGAGCTAGATCACTAATTACAAATACTTCGAGCTTGAACACCATAAAAAGAGGGAAAAAATAAACCTATAAAAAATGGAACCTGGCCAGAAAATTATTAATGTAATTTTATAATTTTATTTAACCAAAGTTTCCTATTGTATAACTTACAACTGCATCGTATCCATGTCTACTCTGCATTACTGCACTTACGTTCAAATCAACGCTAAGCTTTGTAATAATATTTCCTCAACAGTTTTGCGTACCAATAATTTATTTTTTATCACTTAATTAAAAGTGCATAATAATGGGGTTTGAGATGGCCCGTGTTAAAAGCCACTACGCTTTGTGTACGCATCAGTTTTCAACTACTTGCAATTTTCATGGTACCATTTCGACCATTACCATTTGACGCGTCTGCAAGCCAAGGTTATCGTAAAGTCTTAACACTTCTGAGCCTGTGATCCAATAAAATTGCACATGCAACAGCCGGAAGTATTAGATTAAATATATTGACCAAAATTGGGTGAATTTTACATCGCACAAAAGACGCACGATCAGGTTTTACTTACTTCTTGCGTAAAAAGGCAAGGTTGTGATTGAAGCTTACCCTAGGCACCCCCGTGACCATATCGCAATGCGGGCAAATCTCTGGGAAAAACTTACCCCGAGCAAGCTTTTGGGCTCAACAAATATAATAGCATGCGACCGGTGAGGCAAATCATTAGTTTTGGGCAAGTCTGTGGTAAATGACTAAGCCAGATAACGCTACGCTAAAACTTATTCTGTGCCCGCCTCTGATCGATGTCTTCTACTATAGCGTTACCCGGGCCAGTCACTGATCAAAACTTACCCAAACCAAGTCCGATTCAATACTATAACCCAGGCAAGGCAAGGTTAAAACCTACTCCACCTACCACGCCTATGGGAAAAACCTAACAAATGCAAAGTTTAGATTAAAAGCTTACCCCTGGCAAAGTTGAGGTTAAAGCTTACCCCGGGCAAGTATCTGGTCAAACCTTGCGCGGTCCAACCCTATAAAAATAACTTAACCCAGAAGAACCTTTATTTAAAGATTTGAACACAACCTAACAACTTTAAGTAAAAAATATATATTAAATTCTTTAATCGCAACCCATCGGGTTGCCAACATGCTAGTAATAATATTATTCAAAAGTCAGAAGTTGAAAAAAAATATTGAAGTTGAGAAACAAAAAAAAAGATTTTGTTGCTGATAATCTACAAATTATTATCAACAAGAAAGTTCCACCCAACACACAAACCTACAGTCAGACCAGCAAGCTATGGTGATTGCCTTCCACTCACGGCACTCACTCTTAACACTGCAATCTCACACTGGACTGACTGGACACATACGGTTGCCATACCCTAGGCCCTAAGCCGACATTCAGAGTAAACATATTTGACGGTTCATTTTTTATAATTAAAAAAACAAACAAGAACTCAAAATTGATTGCAATCTTTCACTTTGATTTTTTTCGAACCCATTCGCATTCACTGCAACCACACATTGATGTCTACAGCTAAATGCAAACTAAAAGTTCTTTATTTTGTTAAATATTAAATAAGTAGTAGATATTAGGTATATGCCGTTAAACTCAAGACCCCAGCTACAGACGAAACAAACTGTTCCTCACTACGCACTGAAGTCTGAAGCCTAAAGCTAAACACAAACTCCCGTATCATGTTAACATGTTAACCCTTCCATAAGTAAGCTATTTTGAAACTTTTGGCCTGCAAAACTTTTTAAATAGCCACTACGGTAAAAATCCAATATAGAACAATAGTGAACTTTTGAAGCGCGCACAATTTGACGTTGGCGTTGTTGCCAATTTCGACTAAAATAGAAAAGCTTGCTGTCACGTGGTATCCAAAATTTGCAAAATTCACTTTTTTAAATTTTTTCTGTAAACCACTTGAAATGCCCAATCATGCCATTCTGCACATTTTTTGTTTCAACTGTGATTGTGTACCGAAAATTAGTTCCGAATTGTAAATAAACGTTGTGTTTTCACTTTTTTGAAATCAATGTTTATCCTTACCTAGGTACTCTAGAGCTAAGCTCAGTAAACCATTATATAGGTACATTCAACAGCTTCATTTCTTTTTTGCATACCTGTTTTGTGTCTATGAACGCTAAAGCGCCACGGAACCGTGAATGTCGCCCAAAATTCCATTGTTAATCAAAACTTATTTGTGATGCTGCCGCTGAAGTTATAAGCGCAAAGCCTCGTGAAATCTTTCATTTGAAAGCCCTTAAAAATCTGCACAAGCGCGTGCAATTTAAAAGTTTGGCAACTGCTAGTTTAGCAAATTTTTGAAAGCAATTACATTTTAACGTTTATATTCAACGTTGAGCCGCCATCTTGAATTTAGGCGTCCAATTTTTTTATGACGATTCAAATACACCAACCCTAGGACTTAAAGCGTACACACTCACATTTCGCGTAAAAATGCCGGCACATGAAATTTTCACATGACAAATCGAGCATTTATTTTTTAGAATTTGACAAAAATCTCAAAACCTTTTGACCAAAAAATTACGCAAAACAAAGGAAATCAGCACATTAACAGCCTCTATCATTAGGCATGAAAATAAATAATCTAAGTGAAGTTACGCAACAAATAAATTCACTGGTAAAACTTCACCAAGCTTGCAAGAAGGCGGGTTAATAGTGAATTATTATTTTATGAAATACGTAGTAGGCATGTTCCTTATAAATTCTGAGTTGAAACTATGCACTAGCAGTAGAGTGCGTAAATGTGATCGCGTTCATTGTTTTTTACCTTTAAAAATCTGTAACTTTTTATCCAGCCGACGCACAATGAAGAAGAAGTTATCATTTTACTTCTCTTTTAATCCTTTATGTACAAAAAAATACTCAGTGTCGAAAATTAAAAGTTGCAAGAGATACAGGTCATTGTACGAAACAATTTCGAAAAGTCTTACAACGCCCCAAGTGCCCTTAATGTGATTAGTTAGTTTAAATACATTTAAAGGTAATGGAAAAGTAGGGTCTTTAATGTGATCGGCATGAAAAAACTCAAAAAAGTGTTCGAAACTTTCATAATTTTACATAGCCAGAGTTTTTGAGGAAAAAAGCTGAAATCACTAGTGATCGTAGCTGAGACTATAAGCTGTATGAATATATAAGCTGCACATATTTTTAAAGGCGGTAATATTAGAACAGCGGCCACTGATCACATTTAAGGGGTGATCACATTTACGCACCTTAGTACTACTTATTTTAAAGTTTTACATAAATCAGAACATGTGAAAATCAACAGTAATTAGACACATGCGGTTTAGAAATTCTGATCTTAAACTAATTACACATGATTTTCACATGTTATGAATTATGCAAAACTTGAAGATTAGTAGTAGGTATGTGTCTTTATAAGTTCTGATCCGAAATTCATTCTGCTGATTTTCACATCTTAATTTTGGTAAACGGACATTTTTCTCCCGGACATTCCCCCCCCCCCGGACAATTTCCTCCCGGACATTTTCCTCCCAACTCGTAACCCAGGATATTTTTACCCCAGTATCAAAATCACTTCAGTAAAACAAACGAGTGTATCCAACTACAAAATCTATGTATTCGTAGCCGCTCTCAATAATATGCAAAATTCGTTAGCTGAAGTGCGTTTAGCCGTATTAACCTAACAAATACTTATTCAAAATGTAAACTATGCTTTAACAATCCACTAATATGCAATAATTTGCTTACATTAATTTACCATATTTCTGCCGAAGGTTTGAACGTAAGTAACGCTATACAGTTTTGTCAAACAATTATTTTGTAAGTCCTCACCCAGCAGTTCGCAAGATAAATAGCAATTTTTTCGTGATAAGTTGAATCTGCGGTTAAAGTTATCATTGAAATGGCTCTAGAAATAATAAAAACTTCCAGATGTGGAAAAAAGCTAGCGTTCGAGGGATACTTGTATAATTATAAAGCACAAAGATATATCCTTACATAGAAAGTATAACTAATACTTAACTTACTTACATTCGTTGCTCTTGATTAATCAATATTTAAGTAATCATTATTTTATAGAACTGGGAGAAGAAATATTTTAGATCTTAAGTTAGATATTATTTATTAATGCATTTTTCGGAAACTCTTCTAACTCCTAAATTTTGTGGAAAGAAACAATTGATGAAATATCCGTTCTTTTAGTAGTGTGATTTTGATACTGGGAGGAAAATGTCCTCGGTACGCTTTGGGAGGAAATTGTCTGGGAGGATAGTGTCCTGGGGGAAAATTGTCCGGGAGGAAAATGTCCTACAACCCTTAATTTTACATATTTCAGAACATGTCCAAATCAGCAGTAATTTATAGTTTCAGATCAGAATGTATAAAGGACATATCGTCAGTGAAGAACCAAAATTACCCATTTACATTTTACACTAAAAGCAAACTGAGCCATATCCAAAACGTTCTAAAAACAAAATTACCCAAATCCATGTATTTCCACACGTACGTCCAAGTCAATGCAAATATAAATGCATTAGGTGCAGGTTTGGACAGGAATTTTTTGCATGAATTTTAGGGGTACGCGTGGAACTGAATGGATTTGGGTCATTGTGTTTTTACAACGTTTAGGATATGGCTTAGTTTGCTTTTAGTGGAAAATGGAAAATGGGTATGGGTCATTTTGGTTCTTCACCGACGATATCTACTATTAACAGCATCGTGTTAATAATCAATTATTAGTTTGTGAAATACGTAGTAGGCATTTTCCTTTATATCCTGTGATCTGAAAGTGGTATACGGACACTTTCCTCCCGGACATTTTCCTCCCGGACATTTTCCTCCCGGACATCTTCCTCCCGGACATTTTCCTCCCGGACATTTTCCTCCCGGACTTCTTCCTCCCACACACACACGGAGGACATTTTCCTCCCAGCATCGAAATACATATAACCACAATAAACGAGTACTTCTTTCCAGATAATTCATGTATTTGTAGAAATTCTCGAAAGTATGCAAAATTCATATTTTAAAGTATAAAATCGATCGCTTCCACATTTTGTATGAAATTATGAGTACGTAAATATTTATTAACCAAATGTAACAACTTTAATACGAACAGCATTGCACAAATAATGTCAACTGATCAACTTAAATTCTCGAAAGTATGCAAAGTTCATAATCTGAAGTTCATATTACCTAAATTAAGACTCATTTCCGTAACCAAAACTATGCATATTTCATTAATATGAATTTTTGCGTTCCTTAATTTAACATAATACAAAAGCTCAAAAGATAATCATATCACTAGCAGGTTAGCAACCCGATGGGTTGCAATTAACAAAAATTAATATATTATGTTCTTCAAGTTTAGCTGTTACAGTAAATAAAATGTTGCATTGATTGTGGTCAAATAGACTCTGAGGTGAGTTTTGACCAGATATCTGCTCAGAGTAAGGGGTTAGTTTTTCCCATAGGCGTGCAATGTGCAACACTATAGAATCTGAATTACTCGTAATTGTAGTATGTAATCTTCACTTTTAGTTGTTACACTGAATAAAATTGTGTATTGATTGTGATCTAATCAACTTGAAATTTGGCGAACTGCTTGCCTGGGTTAAATTTTGACAACAGACTTGCCTGTGTTTACTGTTGGTCACAGGCTTGCCTGAGTCAAGATTTTACTATAGTGTTAGCTGGGTTAAAATTTTACCACAGTAATGGGTAGGTTAACATTTTAGCACAGTATTAGCTGGGTTAAAATTTTATCACCGTATTGTCTGGATTAAAATTTCACCACAGTATTGTCTGGGTTAAAATTTTACCACAGTAATGTCTGGGTTAAACTTTTACGACAGTATTGTTTGGGTCAAAATTTTACTACTTTATTCGCTGGGTTGAAATTTTACCACAGTATTGTGTGGGTTAAAATTTTACTACAGTATTGGGTAGGTTAAAATTTTACCACAGATTCGGCTGGGTTACAATTTTACCACAGAATTCGGTGGGTTAAAATTCTACTACAGCATTGGTTGGATTAAAATTTTACTACAGATCTTGGCTTGGGTAATGTTTTCTCACATGCTTGTCCGTGATTATGCTTGTGATCATTGCTCTCTATTTCCGTATACATTTGCTTCACATAAAAGGTTGGTTTCAGCGTAACCGGTTACACCATGGATCTACTGCTCAATACCATAACAGTCGACTTAAAAACCCCTAACTGTTATATTTGGTTTAAGCTTTGGACACAGGCTTGCACAAATTACGTTATGGCCACAGCCATTCCCAGGTTTCCGTTTTTGCTAAATGCTTGATTGGGTTAAATTTTGAGAGCAGACTTGCCTAGGTTTTAGTTTTGATCACAGGCTTGTGTGTCTGGGTCAAGATTTTATTAGTGGTAAAGCTTTACCTTAGTCTAAGCTGGGTAAAGCTATAAGACTAAGACATGATTGACCGGGACTATGCTTGTAATGTCCACCTAATCCAAATCACAGCTGATATTACTATACCCGCGTTATATGCAAAACATATACAGTGATTGGTAGTGGGAATTGAGTGACGCGTATCCCTTCCCATAGTGTAGTTTTTAATTAGTAGATTAGTAGATAAAATGAAGTCCTCATAGTTACTATTTAGATTCTTTAAAATTCATCAAAACTTGTAGTAAGATTTAAAAAGAATAATATTTTGGCTGAGCTGAACTTTTTTTCTCTTTCAAAACTTTTTGAATCAGTTTTTAAGCTTTTCCATGTTCAAACTAATTTGAAAATAGAAATAAATATTTTTTATCATGCTCTGTGCCAATCAGGATCACTTAATTTTTGAAATTTTGAAATCCAGTGCTGTGATTGGCGCAAAGTAAAAAAGTGTAAATCAGCAATAAAAAGTGAAAAACGCTACATTTTCCAAAATATAGTCGAAAGAATGACGACAAAACGTCAAGACGCGTCGAATGGTACCATAAAAAGTGTAAATAGTTGAAAACTGAGGGAGGAGTTTCGGTTACAAGGTGCCCGGTCAACTTGACACTATCCTATCTAACAGTGTACTATGTAATGTAATGTAATGGGCTTTATTGTCAAATCAAACAGCGACGAACACTGATTTCCATAGACAGACATTAATACTAAAAGTCTTAACTAGTTATATTAAATCAATGAAAGAAATAATAATAATAATAAATTTTTGGCTTAGTAATTCATAAAGTAGGGTAATATAACAATACAATAATTACATATTACGATGTACTCGTTATATAAGCATAGGCAAGTATATATACCATGTATCATACATAATTATATTCTATACTCTTTTGTTTACAATCCATTTGTTTAATTCATACTGAAAATCTTTAATATTTGTGCAAGCATGAATGTATGTTGGTAAACTGTTCCATAATTTGGCTGCACGGTATTGATACGAGTTATGGTAAAAGGACGAGCGTCTCATTATCTGAAGAAAATGTTGATGACGTGATGACCTTTCACTACTGTTTCTAATAATTTATAGTAAACATGATAGTTTGTCAGTCTGTGATAATAATATTTTAGTCATTGATATAGTTATATATGTTAGTCTTTCAAACACAGTTAAAATAGAAAATGATTCATACAGTGGTGTCATATCAATAGTCTTTTTGCGTAGTTTTCTATTTGGTACACTTATTGGTTTGTTAAGTAAAAAGTTAAAATTATAATTTTTAAAATACTGACATTTTAGAAAATGATCAATGGTATTCTGACATTTGCGTAATTGGCTGTCACAAACAGCTCCCCATACTGGCAGACCATAATCAATGTGGGAGAATACAAGTGAGTTTAGTAATATAGGCATTAGTTTTTCAGGAATAAATCGTTTGTACTTAATTAGCTGCGAACATTTAAACATGATTTTCTTAATAACATGTGCACTGTGTACATCAAATTTAAGGTGGACATCGAAATATATACCCAGATATTTAAACACATCAACATTTGATACACTATTACCATTACAATTTATAGTATGAAAATTAATTTTATTTTTAGTTCTGCTTCGTGGTATGTGAAAGTTCATGAATTCAGTTTTAACAAAGTTCATTTCCATAGAGTTAGTAATGCACCAGTTGTTTACATTAGATAGTGTGTTTTCTAGTTTAATTTTAAGTTAACATGCGTCATTAGCGGCTTCTAGAGAGCCAATATCATCAGCATAAAGACATGAGTCAGTAAGTACCTCTGTGATGTCATCAAAAAATAAAATAAATAAAATAGGACCAAGAACACTACCTTGGGGCACCCCCCCCCCCATTTAGTTTGTAGGGTAATGATAAGTGATTCCCTAGCTTTACAGAGAACTCTCTACTTTGTAGGTAGTTACATAAAATTCTTAATAGGTATACAGGCAGCTTATATCTATCATGAAGCTTTGTAATTAGCTTCGCGTATTTCACTATATCAAATGCTTTGCGTAAATCTATGAATAATACAGCTGTTAGTTTTTTGTTTTCAAGAGCAGTGTATATTTTATGCGACAGTTCAATTAAAGCATGCAGGCAGGACTTGTGTTTTCTAAACCCATATTGAATGTTTGAGAGTAACTTACTACCTTCAACTATGTCCATAATTCGTTTAGCTATAATGGCTTCAAAAATCTTTGACAGAAATGGCAGTATGGAGATAAGTCTATACAAACCTGGGAGTAGCTTGTTACTGTAAGGTTTAAGAATGGGAGTAGTTACAGCTTTTTTCCATATTTGGGGAAATTGACCTGTTTTAAGTGCATGGTTAAAAATATTTAAAAGTACAGGAGCAAAGATATCAGGAAACATTTTAATAATTTTTGATGGCACACTAGTTAATTTAGAAGAAGAGCTCCCTTTTGTGTTTTTTATAAGTAAAATGACCTCCTCTATCTCAGCAGGTCTAATCTCGTTGTCAGTAGCAAAGCTATTTGAAAATAAGCTTAGGAGCTTGTCTTCATTAGCATGCTTTAAAAGAAATGTATCTGCGAGACTATCAGTTATTTTAACTTTATCTGTTTCTAATTTGTTATTAATAAGTAGTTCAGAAAAGCGAGTGGATTGTACTTTACTACCTATTAAAAGTTTAAAATTATCCCATGACTGTTTTGAATTAGAACATCTCATAAACTTATTTTTGAAATACTGGACTTTAGCATATCGAACCATTTGTGTAACTGTATTTCTACATTTTCTGTATCTATTCCAGTTATCTGTAGTGCCTAGTTTATTTGCTACCTTCTTCAAGTGATTCTTATGGTGAATACGCTTCTTTATCTGAGCATTAAGCCAAACATTTGGCTTTGCTTTAATCCTTCTAGTTGTAGTAGGTACAAGTTTTTCAAGGATACAGTGGGTCAGGGTTTCAAACACATTAACTCTGTCATTGATGTCAGAGAAACTATCCATAATGCCCCATTTTGTATTCGTAAGTTGTGAGGACAGCTCTTTGACATTAAGTTTGCTATAATTTCTACATGATATTGTTATAGGAGTAAAATTACATTTAGGCTTTTTTCTAACAATATACACTATGTCATGGTCAGATAGGCCACAGTCAATAACACCTGACTGTACTACATACGTTAAATTGTTCGTATAGATATGGTCAATTAATGTTTGGGTCGTCATAGTAGTTCTAGTGGGTTTCTTAATTAGTTGATTTAAATTCAGCCTTAGTGCACATTGTGATAAGTATTTTGTACTGTTGCATTGAGAAGAAAGGTCTACGTTAAAATCACCAAGTACATAAATATCGATACACTTGTTATAAAGTGATAACACCAAGTTGCTAAACTCAAAAAAGAAATTGTCCTCATTAACTAAATGTCCAGGTGGTCTATAAATATTTAGAATGGAAAAAGATTTTGAAAACGGTAATTTGACAATAATTCCCATGGACTCAGCAGTATCTATATAACAGTCATACTGTTCTATAGTAATGGTGTCTTTGACATAGATTGCTAATCCTCCACCATGGTCTTTTCTATCCTTTCTAATTAAGGTATACCCAGGTATAATAATTTCTGCATCTGCAGTGTTAACGTTTAGCTATGTTTCAGAAAGGCACATAACGTCTATTTTAGATGTATACATAAGTACTGACAATTGATCAACTTTAAGCCTAAGACTTCTTATATTTAAATGCATTATGGTGAATCCTTTAGGCAAAATAGTTGGCTCATTTAGAAGGTTATGAGATAAGGAAGGTTCATCAAAGGCATAGAAAGAGTCGTTGTTATTTCCTAACTGCTGTAGAAATGTATTAGTGCTGAACCCATTATTTAATATGTTTCCTGTGCAACTACTGCATTTCCAAGTCCTTGCTTTAACGAGGGTTTTGAACTCAAGATTAGTAATAGGTAGTTTTAGGCAGTTAGTATTATGGAAAACAGAGTTGCAGGTAATACATCTAATAAATAGTTTCCTAGCGTCAGCTTTTTTACAGATTGAACATATTTCCTTTGATCCTGCTTTGTAGAAAGTCATGTTTATGCATGCCCTACATACGTAGCATTATGTACCATGCAGTACATCTATATGTATAATTATTATTTTAATTATTATTACTAATTATTTACTACTTAAGTACATAAACAACTTATCGATCAAAGATTTACATAAATAGCCCTAGGCAAAATTGAAAATAATGGATTTAAAATAAAATAAAATAAATTAAACAGATTTGAGCAAAATAACTCCGCAATATGTCAGACTTTGCCGAAAGATGGGAAATAAAATCTAAAAATATGTAACCCGGGAGGACAGTACGGGATATTTAAACCCAGGGTGGATCTTAGGTCCATCTGACATATTGCACCGAGCGGGATTTGAACCTGCATCTAGCCGCTAAGAAACGGCGGTTCTCATCCCTTGGCCAGAGGGTTTGAGTTATAAAAGTCGAAGTTCTTTCCTGGTACTTATTTTGCCTATCTAATTTTATTTTGCTAGTATGTGAGAAAATATTAAGTAATTAAGTAGAGTCGCACCAACACATGTACTACTTGCAATAGAATATTAGAGGTAATATTAAAATTTAGTAACATACCAGAAACTTATAACCAATATTCAGATCACACACGGAACAAATACAAACTATAAGACACAGTCACTATGAAGAATTGAGGAATGATGACGTATACGCTGGTCGTCATAGTAAGTTCACTTCCATCTTCTAATTTGATATTTCTGTACGTCTTGAGTTAAGAATCAATACTCCAAATAATTCGGAAGCTGCAGATTCACGGACACGGGTTACAGATGGGCACTCTGCCGTGGCTTTTTGAGGCGCCAGGTACCTGGCTGCTATTACAGTTGGGTTGACACCAGTCAACCGTGACTTTAATAGGTAGTCAGGAACCTTAATTAGATGTGATGGGCGGAAGCCCTGGCTAGGTCATCACTGCTCCGCAGTCAGTGAGAGAGTACTGCACGTCTTAATTAAGAGACTAGCAATCAGGCAACCCGGAGCGGGTTGCTAGTCGGGGCGGGGGAGGAAGATTAAGGTTACGTAACAATAAGGAGCGGCATTATTGAAATAAGTTGAAAAATATTTTGAAAAAAATCTACAGTTGTAAAGGGGCTACTTAAGACTATAGTATTTGAAGGACGCCATTATGGGCGGTCCCGTAATAACTCCCGAATATCTATAACCTACATAGATATGAATGCTCGTGAAGTGTAGTTATAACCTATTCAGTGCGTATCCGACGAAGCAGAAAACCGACTAAAGACCATGACCATGACCACGACCATTGAAAACTGTTGCTGAGATTGGTTGGGTCTGTACTACAAGATATACATGTACTCGCCGCGCAGAACTTTAAAATTACGTTTGTACACATTCTCCATTTGCACATAATTATCTGTTTTTGGGAAATACCGCAACCTATAAAGTTGTCAGTTTCTTAGTTGTTTTTATATTTTGTAATGTATAAAGCAAATTTGCGGCGTGGACTGGGTTTAGCGGCAGTGTAGATAGAATTACCTAACAACATGAAGCTAACTGAATAAAACTTCTCTTCAATTATTCTTAAATATTTTGCAGCCGAATAAATTATTTGTTTTATTTTATTTTCAATATTCCTATAATTGAATTGGAATTTTGAATTCAAAAAGGCTATCACTTAATAAAGTGAAATTGGCCATCACTTACTAAAGTCAAACTGGCCATCACTCAATAAAGTGAAATTGGCCATCACTTACTAAAGTCAAACTGGCCATCACTTACTAAACTGAAATTGGCCATTACTTACTAAAGTCAAACTGGCCATCACTTACTAAAGTGAAGTTTGCCATCACTTACTAAAGTCAAACTGGCCATCACTTACAAAAGTTGGGCATCACTTACTAAAGTTAGCCATGACTTATTGAAGTTGGTCATCACCTACCAAAGTTAGCCATCACTTACTAAAGTTGGCCATCACCTCCTGGCCAGGCCATCACTTATCAATGAAAAAAATGATTTCAATTATAATATAGAAATACACATGTACATAAATAATTCATTAAAATAAAGCAGAAAGCGTAATTATCCTAAAGGTCTCGTATTCAAATTTTGCATATGGTGGGACTATCAAAACTAGGTCTGGTATGTTCTATGTTATGTACCGTAGAATTTGATTCCCACCACCACCGCCAACAAAATCCGTAGAATTTGATTCCCACCACCACCGCCAACAAAATCCGTAGAATTTGATTCCCACCACCACCGCCAACAAAATCCGTAGAATTTGATTCCCACCACCACCGCCAAAAAAATCAGTAGAATTTTATTCCCAACACGGCGACCAGGCTTGCCTAATTTATGCTTGTAATGTCTATCCAATCCAAATCACAGCTGACATTAATATACCCATCCTTATACGCACAAAATATAAAGTCATTGATAGTGGGAATTATTGAGTGCCGCCTATTCCTTCCCATTGCGTAGTTTTTAATTTTATTAGTAGATTAGTAGATGCCTTGAAGTCCTGATAGTTACTATTTAGATTCTTTAATAAAATTCATTAAAACTTGTAGTAAGATTTAAAATGATTAATCTTTTGGCTGAGCTGAACTTTTTTTCTCTTTCAAAACTTTTTGAATCAGTTTTTAAACTTTTCAATGTTCAAACGAATTTTAAAATAGAAATAAATATTTTTATCGGGCTTTGTGCCAATCAGGATCACTTAATTTTTGAAATTTTAAATTCCAGCGCCGTGATTGGTGCAGAGTAAAAAAAAGTTAAAACGTTAATAATTCAAAAAAATGTCAAAACATTAAATTTTCCGAGACAAAGCTCGAGGACACTTGACCAATGCCTATCCAATGACACCCCAATAATGCTTTAATTCGAAAAACTGTAGGAGGAGTTTGATTGAGAAGGATTGTAATGTTAATTAAATGGCCTATGCTGGCCTGTACTGCACGTTTTAAGTATATAGACTAGCAGTTAGGCAACCCTATGGGTTGCGAGCATTATTGATGTCGAATTTAATTGGGGGGGCTAAGAATGCTAAGGTACAGTCGATTAATTGACAGTTTCTATCTTAGTAAGTGTAGAACAAATTGTTAAAGACTTTTAGCTCAATGTTGTTTTTTAACTTATAGCCACTCTATGGAAATTGTCGTTCCAGGCAAATCCCCCAGGCACTCTGCCCTCTGCCAAACAAAATGTTATATATATTCTTAACCAAGCAGGTGTGCTTGGGTGAGCAGTAAGGACTTCAGACTGTAACGATATTTACAGTCTCAGACCCGGCTTCGATCCTCGGCCACTGCTTATCGTTTACGGCTCGGTGTTGTACGGTAAACATCACTGGATGGTTGATTGAAACCCAATCTCCTTCGGTGCTCCGTAGTGACCACTTCTTACTGTAGGGGCCTAGGGAATGAGACTTGTACTGTAGAGGAGGGGACGGGGATATGTGAAAGGGTACAAAGACCGAGACGATCTAACGCAATAGCCTCCTATTTCGTCACCCACAGTGATTGGTCGAGTCTGGTTGTATGAACTGCGGTTGAATAGACCCAATGAACAAATTATATTATATATATTTTATATATTCTTAACTTTTAGCTGTTACAGTATTTGAAATAATGCATTAATGGTGGTCAAATTGACTTCATGCATGCCCAGTATAAGCTTAAATTATTCTCTTTACTGGGTTTAGTTATTACCACAGGCTTGATTTGGTATGGTTTTACCAGATAATTGGGCAAGGGGCTTTAACTCAACTTTGTAAGGGTTAAGTTTTTCCTATTGGCGTGCTAAAATTAAGTTTTGCAAAATAAGTATTTTTATGAAATCAAACTTAATGGATGTGATTTTTGATCTGTAATTTGCCCAGGGTAAAGCTATAGTGAATGACTTTGGTTATAGGTTAGCATGGAATATTGATTTACTGCAGTGTTTAGTGGAGTAAGTATTTAATACAGGTTTGCCGGAAATTAGTGATTTGCCTCACAGACGTCATACTATAATATTTGTTGAGCTTTGCCGACAGGCTAGCTCAATGTGAGTTTTGTGTGGAACTGCGCAGATTTTTTAAAATATTTGTTCCACAGTCCGGGTCGACCCATACAATAACCCAGTTGCTGGTAACTGGTCTTCATTTTAGTACTATTATATTTCTTAAGCTTTGCCCACAGGCTTGCCCAATGTGAGTTTGGGTTTTTACCAGGGATTTGCAAGCATTACACAATGGTCACAACCTTGCCTTTGCTAAGCTTTTTTTCTTTTTTTTAATTCTTTTTCATCCTGTCCGAAGGTCCGGCTGCTTCACTGTCATTTTTATTCTATCACATGCTTTTAAGGGTTTAGATTTTACCAAAGACTTGATTTGGTCAAGTTTTTGCCAGACGCGTCGAATGATACCATGAAAAGTGCAAATAGTTGAAAGCTGAAGTGTGACCTGCACGCAAAGTGTAGTGAATCATAACTTCTTTATCACGCACTTTTTAATTTATAGATGTTTTGTTATCCTCATATTTATTATTAATAGTCCTTGAAATTTATTAAAACCTGTAAGAAGAACTTAATAAAATAAAAGTTTAAATATTATAACAGAACTCACGTGCTGTTATAGTCGTTTTTGTTTAGTGTGGTCAAAGGTACTTTTTGGATTCTTATTATATATTTTAAGTGAATGTACAAACCGTCCGTACGACGGGCCTTAGCGCCACTATTAACTTTGTTAAAGTAATTATTTATAGTAGTGGCTGTAACAGCCACGTTAGGCGTGGTGTGGGCATAGTTACTAAACAGGTCAAATGCATTACTAAAGAAAACTAAAAAAAGTTGAATATTTCTGGGCAGAGATGAATTAATATTATTATTGAATAATTATTATTGAATAATTAAAAATAATTGTAATGAATTATTGAAAATAATTCTGCGTTGACCTCAACTTTTTATTTCGTGTGAAAATTTTTCAACTATTTTTTACTTTTGTGAGTTCAAACTAATTTGAAAATGGAATAAATAATTTTTTACCTTAGAGTAAGCCAATCAGGATTAGGGAAATTTTAAAAATTTGAATTGCAAGGCCCTGATTGGGTTAGAGCGAAAAGTGTAAATCGGTCATAAAAGTATCAAAACGCAACATTGTCAATGATATTGTTGAAAGAATAAACTCCTTGCTTGAAGGCGCATCGATTGATACCATATAAAGTGTGAAAAGTGTAAAACTGAGAGAGGAGTTTGGTGGACAAGGCGTAGTGTTAATTCCTGTGGAGGGGTATCCTTTTGTGTACTGCAGATTTTAACAGTATAACTAGCAGTTAGGCAACCCTACGGGTTGCGAGCAGGTGGGGGAGGGGGATAGACAATGGAATAATAACAATATTAAGGGGCATGAATCCCAAAATTGGCGCTTGTGCGTTTTAGACGTGCAGCTTAGATTACTTGTGTATCTGAATGGGAAATTAAGACAACACATTAGACTAACACTGCATATCCTGCCTTTTAGATCCCAGACTTGGCCTACTCATGTAATACCACTACAGTTTTTTTTTCAAGTATAGAAAGTACATTCGTGTTAGAATAACTGCAGATTCACCAGGGAATTAGAACTACAGGTAAATATATATATATAATAATTATTTATTTATTGGGTCGATTCAACCGAAGTTCATACAACCTGACTCAACCTCAATTAGGTTTCAATCAACCATCCAGTAACGTTTACCGTACAACACCGAGCTGAAAACGATAAGCAGTGGCAGAGGATCGAAGCCAGGTCTGAGACTGTAAATTTCGCTACAGTTTGCAGTCCTAACCACTCATAATGTAATGTAGTAATTGGAATGTTGGATAAATGGCCTATGCTGGCCTTTACTGCACGTTTTATGTATATAGATGGTTGGGTTAAAATTTTACCACAGTATTGTTTGGGTTAAAATTTTACCACAGTGTTGCCTTGGATAAAATTTTACGACAGTATTGTCTGGGTCAAAATTGTAACACTTTATTGGCTGGGTTAAAATTTCACTACAGTATTGTGTGGGTTAAAATTTTACTACAGTGTTAGCTGGGTTAAAATTTGATTACAGAATTTGCCGGGTTAAAATTTTACTACAGAATTGGTTGGGTTCAAATTTTACTACAGTATTGGCTGGGTTAAAATTCTATCACAGCATTGGTTGGGTTAAAATTTTACCACAGTTTTTGGCTGGGTAAGATTTTCCCACATATGCTTGTCCGTGATTATGCTTGCTGTGATCATTGCTCTCTATTTCCGTATACACCTGTGACACATAATAGGTTGGTTTTAGCGTAACCAGTTACACGATGGATTTACTGCTGAATACCATAACCGTCGACCTAAAACTCCCTTACTGTTATATTTGGTTTAAGCTTTGGACACAGGCTTGTGCGGATTACATTAGAGCCACAACCATTACCACGTTTCCGTTTTTGCTGAATGCTTGCTTGGGTTACATTTTGAGAGCAGGTTTGCCTGGGTCAAGATTTCATTGGTGGTAAAGCTTTACCTCAGTCTTGGCTGGGTTGAGTTTTTCTTACATGCTTGACCGGGACTATGCTTGTAACGTCCATCTAATCCTAACACAGCTGATATTACTATACCCTTCTTCTATGTACAAAATATACAGTGATTGGCCGTGGGGATTGTGTGACGCATATCCCTTCCTATAGTATAGTTTTTAATTAGTAGATTAGTAGATGACTTGAAGTTCTCATAGTTACTGTTTAGAGTTTTTAAAATTTAATAAAACTTGTACTAAGATTTAAATTGAATAATCTTTTGGCTGAGCTGAACTTTTTTGAATCAGTTTTTAAAATTTTCGATGTTCACACGAATTTGAAAAAAGAAATAAATATTTTTATCGGGCTGTTTGCCAATCAGGATCACTGTATTTTCAAAATTTTGAATTCTAGTGCCGTGATTGGCGCAGAGTCAAAAAGTGTAAATCAGTTATAAAAAGTGCAAAACGCAATATTTTTCAAAATATTGTCAAAAGAATGACGACAAAACGTCAAGGCGCGTCGAATGGTACCATATAAAGTGTAATTAGTTGAAAACTGTAGGAGGAGTTTGGTGTACAAGAATTGTAATGGTTAATAAATGTCCTATGCTGGCCTGTACTGCACGTTTTAAGTATATAGACTAGCAGTTAGGCAACCCGATGGGTTGCTAGCGTAATGTAGGGTAAAGCAGTGTGGAATTTGGATTTTTTAATTAAAAGGACACTCGTGGTGAAGTTAAACAGCTAATTTTTGTATCAGCTGTCGCAAAAAAAGCTGCATTAGTGTAACTACGACCTTTTAAAGCGACAATATAGTTATGAGTGTAAGGTGAACTAAGGCTGTATCTGGGTTTAAGTGGGACTAATAGTCTATCTAAGTGTCAGTTGGACTAATAGTCTAACTAAGTGTTAGTAGGACTAATGGTCTTTCAAGGTGTTAGAAGGACCAAGAAGCCGCGTAGATGCTAGTACGATTAAAAGCGTGCCTTGGTATTAGTTGGACAAAAGACCTACCAGGATATTAGTAGGCATAAGGACCTATCTGGGTGTAAGTAAAACTGAGGACTTACTTCAGTTCTTAGTAGAACTAAGGACGTGCCCTGAGTGTTATTAAAACTAACAACCAACTTGGGTGTCAGACTGAGGGTCTAACAGGAGGCTAGTAGTACTTAAAGTCAACCTAGGTGTTAGTAGAACCACCGGCCTACACGAGAGTTAGTAATACTTTAAGCCATCATGCGTGTTAGTACCACCAGCGGCCTATTCAGGTGTTAGCAGAACTAACGGTCTACCCGTGTGTAAGTAGGGTTAAAGAACTATGTGGGTGTTAGTAGCGCTAAGAGGTTGTTTTGGTTATAGGCAGGGCTAAGGACAAACCCTGGGTGGTAGTAGGACCGAAGGACAACCCGAGGTTTGTAGAACTAAAAACCAACCCAGGTTTTAGCGCAACTAATTTCCTACCCGGGTGTTATTTTATATATGTGAGTACTTTGAGTGTTTGTATACGAAGTGCCTACGTGGATGTTAGTTGGACTAAAAACGTACTTGGGTGATAGTAGGACTAAGAACCTACCAGGGTGTTAGGAGGAATAAAAGCCACTTGGGAAATGGAAGAAAAATGGGCCTTTCTAGGTGTTAGTAAGGCTATACACGTACTCTGGGTGTAAGTAGTAATACGACGCTACCCGCGTGTTAGTAAAGCTGAGGGCGTACTGTGGGTGTTATTAGGACTAAGGGCGTAATATGGGTGTAAGTATGACTAAGGGCGTAATATGGGTGTAAGTATGACTAAGGGCGTATTTTGAGTGTAAAAAGGACTAACAAACCACCCAGTTGTTAGTAGGACTAAGGAACCACCCAGGTGTTAGTAGGAATAAGGAACCACTTAGGTGTTAGTAGGACTAAGGAACCACCCAGGTGTTAGTAGAACTAAAGGCGTACGTGTTTGTTAGACTCATGCGTTAGTAGGACGATGGACCTACTCATGTGTGAGTAGGATTATTAAATTAATTTTATACTACTATATATTATTATAGTAGGACCTACTAAAAGTGTTTCTTGTTTAGTACTAAGGGTGGACATTTATATTTTAGATTTCATGGTACGTTTGTCCTGTACAGTAAATACGGAAATAATAAATTTTGTATAGGCTGAGGCCAAATGGACTCCATAAATCAATTTTTATTATTATTATTATTATAATTTATTCATTGGGTCGATTTAACCGAAGTTCATACAACCAGACTCAACCAGTCACTGTGGGTGAGGAAATAGGAGGTTCCCGCTTTAGATCGTCTTGGTCTTTGTACCCTTTCACCTATCTTCGTCCCCTTCTCCACAGTAAAGAAGTCTCATTCCCTAGGCCTCTACAGTAATAAGTGGTCACTAAGGAGCACCGAATGAGATTGGGTTTCATCCAACCATCCAGTGACGTTTACTGTACAACACCGAGCCGTAAACGATTAGCAGTGGCCGAGAATTAAAGCTGGATCTAAGACTGTAAATTTCGTTACAGTCTGCAGTCCTAACCGCTCACCCAAGCACGGCTGCTTTATTATTATTATATTGTGTAATACTGCACGAAATTAATACATAGTTAGATATCTTAAAATGACACTCGGTGGGTTGCTAACGTCATCACGTTAGAATAACATTTTCATAGACATGTTTTAATTCACCGACAGGTCCACTTGTGGCTGGTTAAGTCGTGTTGGTATAGTGTGTTGCTTTAATTGATCCTTTATTCTTTATATTAGCCATTATTATACGCCAGTTGTAAATAAATAATAACTTTCTCTCTAGTTACTTTTTTAGTTATTATTATATATTTTGAGGCAAATGTACATACCGTCCGTAGGACGGGTCTTAGCACCACTATTTACTACGTTAAACTAATTATTTATGGTATTGGCTGTAACACCTACGTTAGGCGTGGTGTAGGCATAGCTACTATACAGGTTAAATTTATTGCTGAATAAAACTAAAAAATACAAATTAAAATGTTCTCGGCAGACATAAATTAATGTTATATTTTTATTATTAAATAATTAAAATAAATTATTAAAAATAAATAAAATGAATTATTGAAAATATTTAAAATGAATTATTGAAAATAATTAAAATGAATTATTGACAATAATTTCTTAGTTGACCTCAACTTTTTTTCTGTGTGAAAATATTTCGACCAGTTTTTAAGCTATTTTAAATTTAAATTAATTTGAAAATGAAATATAATATTTTTTAACAGGCTCTGTGCCAATCACGATCGCCGAATATTTGAATATTTAAATTGCAAGGCCCTGATTGGGTGAAACTAAAAAGTGTAAATCGGTAATAAAAGGTGCAAAACGCAACATTGTCATTGATATTGTTGAAAGAATGAAATCCTCACATAGGGACGCAGCGATTGATACCATATAATGTGTAAAAAGTAAAAAACTGAGAGAGGAGTTTGGTGGACAAGGCATAGTGTTAATTCCTGTGGAGGGGTATCCTTTTGTGTACTGCAAGTTTTAACAGTATGATAGCAGTTAGGCAACCCTACGGGTTGCGAGCAGGGTGGGGGGGGGGAGAATTTATGGTAATAAACAACATTGAATGGCATCGTTGAAATTGATTAGACCTAGCTAGGCCCGGAAGTGATGGATAACTTTAGTAATTAATGGCCAATTTGACTTTAGTAAGTGACGGCCAACAAAAAATTCTACAATTTAACTAAAAATGTGCCTAGAACTTTGGAAAAAGTGCACAATAGTATTATTATATGACACTAAATATAGCTGGCCATCATTTATTAAACGTTGCTATCATTTACTTAACTTTTTCATCATTTACTAAAGGTAGCTATCACTTAGTAAAGTTGGCCATCAGGTACTAAAAATTGTCATTAGTTACTTAAGTTGGCCATCACTTACTAAAGTTGGCCATCACTTACTAAAGTTGGGCATCACTAACTAAAGTTGGCCATTAGTTACTAAAGTTGGGCATCACTAACTAACGTTGGCCATCACTTACTAAATTTGGCCATTACTTAAGGAAGTTAGTAAGTTAGCAGTTAAAAATGTGCCCAGAACTTCGGAAAAAGTGCACAATAGTATTATTATATGACACTAAATGTAACTGGCCATCACTTACTGAACTTTGCCATCATTTAGTAAAGGTGGCTATCACTTACTAAAGTTGGCCATCAGGTACTACTAATGGTCATTAGTTACTTAAGTTGGCCATCACTTACTAAAGTTGGCCATCACTTACTAAAGTTGGCCATCACTAACTAAAGTTGGCCATCACTTACTAAATTTGGCCACCACTTACCAAAGTTGGCCATCACTTACTAAATTTGGCCACCACTTACTAAAGTTGGCCATCACTTACTAAATTTGGCCATCACTTACTAAAGTTGGCCATCACTTATCAATGAAACCCTGCTGCGTATTTGGCGGAATTTTTGGACGACAGGGTTAATCAAATGTGTTATTGACTGCGGCCAATTTAACTTTACTTGGTTAAGTTTCGACTTAATGATAAACATTTGGGTCAACTTGCGGCTGTTAAAGTCGTGCTGGTGTAATGTGGTCACCGTTACTTTTTAGGTTCATATTATATATTTTATAAGTTAATTTAATTGCATGTACATACCGTCCGTAGGACGGGCCTTAGCATCAATATATTGACTTTGTAGAAGTAATTATTCATGGTTGTGGCTGTAAGAGCCACGTTAGGCGTGGTGTGGGCATAGTTACTTTACACGTAAAATCCATTGCTGAATAAAATAAAAAAAATACAAATTAAATATTTCTGGGCAGAGATGAATTAAAATTATTACTAAATTATTTTGAAATAATTTTAATAAATTATTGAAAATATTTCTGCGTTGGCCTCAACTTTTTATATCGTGTAAAAATGTTTCCACCATTTTTTAAACTCTTTTGAGTTTGAATAAATTTGAATATGAAATAAATAATTTTTCATCTTCCTGTAAGCCAATCAGGACCACTCAAATTTCAAAAATTTGAATTGCAAAGGTTCTGATTGGCTAAAACCAAAAACTGTAAATCGGCCATAAAAAGTGCAAAACAAACTATTTTAATGATATTGTTAAAAGAAGGACATCCTTACATGACAGCGCATCTATTGACACCAAGAAACCTCCAAATAGTTGAAAACTGTAGGAGGAGTTTGGTGTGCAAGAATTGTAATGGTTAATAAATGGCCTATGCTGGCCTGTACTGCACGTTTTAAGTATATAGACTAGCAGTTAGGCAACCCTACGGGTTGCTAGCAGGGTGGGGCGGGGGAGAATTTATGGTAATAAATTCTCTTTATTTATAAATAAATAAAGTGATGGATAACTTTAGTAATTAATGACCAATTTGACTTTAGTAAGTGACGGCCAACAAACAATTCTACAATTTAACTAAAAATGTGCCCAGAACTTCGGAAAAAGTGCACAATAGTATTATTATATGACACTAAATATAGCTGGCCATCACTTATTAAACTTTGCTATCATTTACTTAACTTTTTCATCATTTACTAAAGTTTGCCATCATTTACTAAAGGTACCTATCGCTTAGTAAAGTTGGCCATCAGGTACTTAAAATTGTCATTAGTTACTTAAGTTGGCCATCACTTACTAAAGTTGGCCATCACTTACTAAAGTTGGGCATCACTAACCAAAGTTGGCCATCAGTTAATAAAGTTGGGCATCACTAACTAACGTTGGCCATCACTTACTAAATTTGGCCATTACTTACTGAATTTAGTAAGTTAGCAGTTAAAAATGTGCCCAGAACTTCGGAAAAAGTGCACAATAGTATTATTATATGACACTAAATGTAACTGGCCATCACTTACTAAACTTTGCCATCATTTAGTAAAGGTTACTTACTAAAGTTGGCCATCAGGTACTACAAATGGTCATTAGTTACTTAAGTTGGCCATCACTTACTAAAGTTGGCCATCACTTACTAAAGTTGGGCATCACTAATTAAAGTTGGCCATCACTTACTAAAGTTGGGCATCACTAACTAAAGTTGGCCATCACTTACTAAATTTGGCCATCACTTACTAAAGTTAGTTATCAATTAATAAATTAGTCATCACTTACTAAAGTTGGCCATCACTTATCAATGAAACCCTGCTACGTATTTGGCGGAATTTTTGGACGACAGGGTGAATCAAATGTGTTATTGACTGCGGCCAATTTGACTTTACTGGGTTAAGTTTCGACTTAATGATAAAGACTTGGGTCAACTTGCGGCTGTTAAAGTCGTGTTGGTGTAATGTGGTCACCGTTACTTTTTAGGTTCATATTATATCTTTTATAAGTTAATTTAATTGCATGTACATAACGTCCGTAGGACGGGCCTTAGCATCAATATATTGACTTTGTAGAAGTAATTATTTATGGTTGTGGCTGTAAGAGCCACGTTAGGCGTGGTGTGGGCATAGTTACTTTACACGTAAAATCCATTGCTGAATAAAATAAAAAAAATACAAATTAAATATTTCTGGGCAGAGATAAATTATAATTATTAATAAATTATTATTTTTAAATAATTACATAATTTTAATGAATTATTAAAAATAATTTAGCGTTGATTTCAGTTTTTTATTTTAGGTAAAAATGTTTCTACCATATTTTAAATTCTTTTAAGTTTGAATTAATTTGAATATGAAATAAATAATTTTTCATCTTCCTGTAAGCCAATCAGGACCACTAAAATTTTGAAAATTTGAATTGCAAAGGCCCTGATTGGCTTAAACCAAAAACTGTAAATCGGCCATAAAAAGTGCAAAACAAACTATTTTAATGATATTGTTAAAAGAAGGACATCCTTACATGAAGGCGCATCTATTGACACCAAGAAACCTCCAAATAGTTGAAAACTGTAGGAGGAGTTTGGTGTACAAGAATTGTAATGGTTAATAAATGGCCTATGCTGGCCTGTACTGCACGTTTTAAGTATATAGATGTAGGAGGAGTTTGGTGTACAAGAATTGTAATGGTTAATAAATGGCCTATGCTGGCCTGTACTGCACGTTTTAAGTATATAGATGATGATGATGATGATGATGATGATGATGATGACTAGCAGTTAGGCAACCCTACGGGTTGCGAGCAGGTGGGGGAGGGGGATAGACAATGGAATAATAACAATATTAAGCGGCATGAAGCCCAAAAGTGGCGCTTGTGCGTTTTAGACGTGCAGCTTAGAGTACTTGTGTAGTTGACTGGGAGATTAAGACAACACATTAGACTAACACTGCAGCTCCTACCTTTTAGATCCCAGACTTGGCCTAATCATGTAATACCACTACAGTTTTTTAAGTAAAGAAAGTACATTCGTATTAGAATAACTGCAGATTCGCTGGACAATTAGAACTACAGGTAAATATATATATATATAATAATAATTTATTTATTAGGTCGATTAAACCGAAGTTCATACAACCAGACTCAACCAGTAACTATGGGTGAGGCAAAAGGAGGCTACCGCGTTAGATCGTCTCGGTCTTTGTACCCTTTTACCTATTCCCGTCCCCTCCTCCACAGTAAAGGAGTTGCATTCCCTAGGCCCCTACAAAAAGTAGTGGTCACTAAGGAGCACTGAAGGAGATTGGGTTAAATCAACCATCCAGTAACGTTTACCGTACAACACCGAGCCAAAAACGATAAGCAGTGGCAGAGGATCGAAGCCAGGTCTGAGACTGTAAGTTTCGCTACAGTCTGCAGTCCTAACTACTCATAATGTAATGTAGTTATTTTAATGTTGGATAAATGGCCTATGCTGGCCTTTACTGCACGTTTTATGTATATAGATGGTTGGGTTAATATTTTACCACAGTATTGTTTGGGTTAAAATTTTACCACAGTGTTGCCTTGGATAAAATTTTACGACAGTATTGTCTGGGTCAAAATTGTAACACTTTATTGGCTGGGTTGAAATTTCACTACAGTATTGTGTGGGTTAAAATTTTACTACAGTGTTAGCTGGGTTAAAATTTGATTACAGAATTTGTTGGGTTAAAATTTTACCACAGAATTGGCTGGGTTCAAATTTTACTACAGTATTGGCTGAGTTAAAATTCTATCACAGCATTGGTTGGGTTAAAATTTTACCACAGTTCTTGGCTGGGTAAGATTTTCCCACATATGCTTGTCCGTGATTATGCTTGCTGTGATCATTGCTCTCTATTTCCGTATACACCTGTGACACATAAAAGGTTGGTTTTAGCGTAACCAGTTACACAATGGATCTACTGCTGAATACCATAACCGTCGACCTAAAACCCCCTTACTGTCATATTTGGTTTAAGCTTTGGACACAGGCTTGTGCGGATTACATTAGAGCCACAACCATTTCCACGTTTCCGTTTTTGCTGAATGCTTGCTTGGGTTACATTTTGAGAGCAGGTTTGCCTGGGTCAAGATTTTATTGGTGGTGAAGCTTTACCTCAGTCTTGGCTGGGTTGAGTTTTTCTTACATGCTTGACCGGGACTATGCTTGTAACGTCCATCTAGTCCAAACACAGCTGATATTACTATACCCTTCCTCTATCTACAAAATATACAGTGATTGGCAGTGGAAATTGTGTGACGCCTATCCCTTCCTATAGTGTAGTTTTTAATTAGTAGATTAGTAGATGACTTGAAGTCCTCATAGTTACTGTTTAGATTCTTAAAAATTTAATAAAACTTGTAGTAAGATTTAAATTGAATAATCTTTTGGCTGAACTGAACTTTTTTTATCTTTCGAAACTATTTGAATTAGTTTTGAAAATTTTTGATGTTCACACGAATTTGAAAATAGAAATAAATATTTTTGTCGGGCTGTGTGCCAATCAGGATCACTGTATTTTTGAAATTTTGAATTCTAGTGCCGTGATTGGCGCAGAATCAAAAAGTGTAAATCAGCCATAAAAAGTGCAAAACGCAATATTTTTCAAAATATTGTCGAAAGAATGACGACAAAACGTCAAGGCGCGTCGAATGGTACCATGTAAAGTGTAATTAGTTGAAAACTGTAGGAGGAGTTTGGTGTACAAGAATTGTAATGGTTAATAAATTTCCCATGATGGCCTGTACTGCACGGATTAAGTATATAGACTAGCAGTTAGCAACCCGATGGGTTGCGATTAATAAATTAAGAATAGAATTAATAGGCAATGGGAAGGTATTTATTTGATTTTAGGTGCCGGTAAAGGTATTTTGCATAACTAGGGCCAAACGTTAAATTAACAGTACCTAGTCGTTGACTACATTAAGAAAATACAACATGTAGGACATAATTATTATATATAGGACATATTACATGTAGGACATAATTATTACATGTTGGACATATATCATGTAGGATATATTACATGTAGGACATGTTACATGTAGTACATATCGTCAGTAAAGAACCAAAATGACCCACATCCATTTTCCACTAAAAGCAAACTGAGCCATATCTAAAACATTCTAAAAACAAAATGACCCAAATCCATTTATTTCCACGCGTACGCCTAAAATTAATGCAGAAAATTCATGTCCAAATCTGCATCTAATGCATTTTGTATTTGCATTGACTTAGGCGTACGCGTGGAAATACATAGATTTGGGTTATTTTGTTTTTAAAACGTTTTGGATATGGCTCAGTTTGCTTTTAGTGGAAAATGGATATGGGTCATTTTGGTTTTTCACTGACGATATTTCATGTAGGACATATTACGATTAGGAAATATAACATGTAGGACATATTACATATAGGACATAATACATGTAGGACATATTAAAATTAGGACATAACATTATGGCATCTGACCAAAGTCTTTCAGTATAGCGTCACCTCCGCAAGTCACTGATCCAAATTTACTCCGAGTAAGTGGGTGAAGTACCTGGGCAAAACTAACTTGTATCACGTCTATAGGAAAAACTTAACCCTGACAAAGTTGGGATAATATCTTACCCTAAGTATCTGGTCAAAACTTACCCCAATCAAGTCTATGGTAATAACTAATCCAGTGGGGATAATAAGTACAGCATGTACCGCGTTACATACTTGAAGTCAGTTTCGGGGTTTAAAATTGCGAATTTTAGTACCACATGATATATGCACGTTCCCTTAACACTGCCCTGCTGCCACTAACCACTACTACTACTACTCTACCCCACCTTCGTAGTAGAATATTTCAAGATTTACCAGATTATTAGTACCATGGGGTAAATTGAATGTCGTATTGACTCTAGCTAAATTAAGTAAAAGCTATAAACTTGGACTTACAAATTGCTCACTACTAAACATACGTCAATGCATTTTTGTAATTTAAATTTTCTTTAATTCGCAGTCAGGTTGTAATTTAAAATCCTGGGCTTAAAAATACGAAATAGTATAATCAATCTTCATAGAAAAACAATAAATATGTAGTCTGGATAATCGAACCTTAACAAATCCAAAATAACGTCCAATTGAATAACGAGAAATTCTAGACCAGCGGTGGATATTAGGCTTTGGTCAATCCAAGTTCCATTACTTGCAAGTCCATAATTGTGTTGCAATACATTGGTGGCTGCTGACGCGGCCCCTTTTGCCAAAATATAATGGTAGCAATCAGGCAACCCGAGGCGGGTTGCTAGCAGAAGGGAGGGGGGACGGTGGTGGTTTGAAGTTAGATAATAATATTAAGGGGCATCGTTCCCAACCTCTATAAGTTAAACGAATATCTTCTGGGGAAAATGGCCCGAAACTGACGCCTTTTGGATCTGCGGCTTGGCCTACTCCCGTATTAGCACTACTCTGCTACCCACAACAACAGACTCTTGTATTACGGCAACACTGGAGGGATTAGGACGACATAATTAAATTTACTGTAATGTTAGGACGACGGGTAAATCAATCAACTTAGGGTTAATTAATTAATTATGGGGTCAACGTTGTACTACGGTAACACTGGAGGGATTAGAACGACATAATTAAATTTACCGTAATGTTAGGACGACGGGTAAATCAATCAACTTGAGAGTTAATTAATTGATTAATGGGTTCATTAAAAAAGTTATTACGTAAGGCTGGGTCGGGGTATGTTAAGTAATACCACAGTGTTGGTATGGGTATGTTTTGACCATATACTTGCCCATGGTAAGCTTTAATCTCAACTTTGTCAGGGTTAAGTATTTTTTATAGGTGTGCTATAAGTTAGTTTCGTTTGGAGTCTTACCCGGGTTACGCTATGTAATCGGACTTCTTCGGGGTTAATTATGATCAGTGATTTTACTGGTTAACTCTATAGTGGAAGACTTTGGTCGGAGGATGGGATAAGGTTTTACTGCAGTGTTGGCTGAGTTAAGTATTTACCACAGGCTTGGCTGAAATGAATACTTTGCTTCATAGACCCTATAGCATTATATTTGTTGAGCTTTGCCCACAAGCTTGCTCGAGATATTTGTTTACCAGAGATTTAGTGGGCATTACATTCGGCTTTTGTTGGTGTTGGTCAGGATGGAATTCCACCATTTTTGTTGGCAGGGGTGGTTGTGAGTTGGTTGGGATTAAGTTTTGCTTTTTTTTGGGCGGTGGTAGTGGTAAAATTGTAGGTGGAAGAAGCATGGGTGTGCATGTTAAAAAAAGATGGGGGGAGGGGGGAAAGGGTTCGAAATTGCGGAACGAACCTTAGCAAATCCAAAATAACGTCCAATTGAATAACGCGAAAGTCTAGACCAGCAGTAAATATTATGCTTTGGTCAATGCAATTTCCAGTACTTGCAAGTCCATACAATTTCTAAATTAATTGTGTTGCAATACATTGCAATGCATTGGTGGCTGCTGGTGCGGTCCCTTTTGCCAAAATATAATGGTGGTGGTTGGTGGCAATGCAATAATTGTTCTTGATGCTACACGTCGAAAGTGGTTGTAGGCGATCGGCAGTGCCAACTTTGACAATAAATTATTTTTCTGATGAATTTTTATTTTATTAAAAAAATATTAAATACAATTTTCAAATCTTATGCACTTAAAAACAAATTAAAATAGAAATAAATAATTTTATATCCTTCTGTGTGCCAATCAGAACCACGGAATTTTTTGAAATTTGAATTCCATTGCTGTGATTGGTGCAGAGTAAAAAAAGTTAAAACGTGAATAATTCAAAAAAATGTCAAAACGTTAAATTTTCCGAAGCCACAACCTAGTCCCCTGAACCAAGGCCTATCTAATGACACCCCAATAAACAGTAAAATCAAAAAACTGTAGGAGGAGTTTGCTGTACAACTTTAGTAGTGGGATTTGAGTGAGGGGTATGTTGCTCCATTATGCAAGAATTAAATAATAGATAGACTAGCAGTTAGCAACCCGATGGGTTGCGAGCTTTATTAAGGCATCATTAAAATAGGGAAAGGGGCCACGAATCGTAAGTTGCAATAGTTGCAATTGACTGTAACTACGTTAAAAAATTGTTTTAAATGACATTTCAAAATTAAATAACAAACATGAGCATTGCAGTAACGGCGAATGTTTATTTAGAAACATTTGTGTTCATGATTATTAAGTAGTAACTGTCAGACCACAAGATTTTTTCAATAATGTTGACATCACATATTTTGTTGTTTTCGCCACTGGTTTTGATTTTAATACTGGTAGGAGAACAAAATCTACGAAAGTAGGGGGTGAAACGTGCCTGCGTGAATGGGTGCTGTAAACTTTCTCCCCTGGCATGTTCCCCTCTAGAAATATTTACCCGAAGCGCTTTAAAGACATTTACCTCCCAGTATCAAAATGACATCACTAAAAGAGTGGTTTTTTTAGCAACTGTTTCTTCCCAGAAAATTGTTGAATGCGAAGACAAATGACTAAAAATGCATTATTAAATAAGATCTACTTAACTGAAGGACTTACATATTTCGTAACCCAGTATTATGAAATATTTATTACTTAAATATTTATAAGTGAAGTTCAACGAATGTAGATAAGTATTATACTAACAAATTCACTTAAGAGGGATTCTGTTAAAAGCGAAAACCGCCTAAACGGGACAGTTTTAAAGTGTTTGGTTGGCCAGCCTATATGATTCAATTTTAAAATCATCCGGTTATAAGGGAACCGCTAAAAGGCATTATCTGGTTAGAAGGGACTTTTGAACTACCGTTTTTGTTTCTTTTTGTCACTTAAAAGGGATTTTTGAAGGAAAATAGATAAAAAAAATAAATTGATCATAATTTAAGCGTATGTGTGCGACAACATTAAAATCAAAATAAATCTAAACAAACTAAAGTAACTGACCTTTTTGAATCTAAATAACTGTCCACGAATAACATTGTAAATAACCTACTCTTTTACAAAGAATAAAATCTGAAATGTTTTAAAAATAATAAACGCTTAAAAGGGAAATCCCTTAAATGGTTAAAAGGGAATTCGGTTATGAGGGACAGATTTGGTCGGTCCCGCGGAATCCCTTTTAAGTGAATTTGTCAGTACTTACTATGCAAGGATATATTCGTCGGGTAAGAGTCATTGTGTCGTAAGTCCAATGAACGGCTAAAATCATACAGTCGCAAGTCCCTATGATTCTTTAAGTCATTCTGTCGCAGGTCTCTATGATTCCCAAAGCTATTCTGTCGCAAGTCACTCTGATTTCTAAAATCATTCTGTCGCAAGTCCCTCGGATCGGTAAAGTCATACTGTCGCAAGTGCATTTAGTTGGTGGCTGTTGTCGACGTTGCTTGCGCGTTGTTCTTTGCATAACGTGGAAGTGATATGTTATTGACTGTATTGTACTCATGACGTACACTTAGGGGTCGTACACAAAAGACGTAATAAAAATACTATTTCCAAAACATTTTGCGTTTTGAAAAACGTTTAAATAAAACATTTTGCACTTTTAAAAAACGTGTTAATAGAACATACTGGACTTTTGAAGAACATGTACTTACAAAGAACATTTTACACTTTTAAATAAACATGTATATTGTACATTTTGAACTTTTCAAAAACTTTTGAATAGAAAATTATGCACTGATAATATTCCAAGACGTGCTTACTTCAGTAGATCTACGACGAAGAAAGTCATTTCCAAATTTTCAAGCCATTTTCAGAGAGCTTAAGGTGATTACAGGTAGAAGGGGAGGTCATAGGATCCCAAAAATGTGGAATGTTTGATTCCGTCTTTTGTGGACGACCCCTAAGTGAACGTCATGAGTACAATGCAGTCGGAAACATACGATCCCACATAATCCATAGGACAACTCAGGAGCTGAATTTTGACCACTTTACTGTTAGTAAAAAGTTAAAACTGGAAACTTGACATTTGCAATAACAATATAGGAACGAAGTACGCAGATATAAAATATAAGTACCTTTCTTTGGTCGGCTGCAGTTTTGGATCTTTGACTGTCACTGCGGGTTTAAATTCGTTGAATGTGTTTATTAAATTTAAAATTTAAATTATTAAATTTAAAATTTAAATTATTAAATTTAAAATTTAAATTATTAAATTTAAAATTTAAATTATTAAATTTAAAATTTAAATTATTAAATTTAAAATTTAAATTAATAAATTTGAATTTTAAATCATCAAATTATTACATTAAAAAGTTATTGCATCCCAAAGGTAATTTTGAAATGCAAATAAATATTTTTTTATCACGCTCTGTACCAATGAGGAGCGTGGAATTTAAAAGAATTTAAATTCCAGTGCTGTGATTGGTGCATACTAAAAAAGTTAAAACATTAATAATTCAAAAAAATGTCAAAACGTTAAATATTCCAAAGCCACAACCTAGTCCCCTGAACCAAGGCCTATCTAATGACACCCCAATAAAGGGTAAAATCGAAAAACTGTAGGAGGAGTTTGCTGTACAACTTTGGTAGTGGGAATTGAACGATGGGTATGTTGCTCCATTATGCAAGAATTAAATAATAGATTATCACGCTCTGTACCAATAAGAAGCGTGGAATTTAAAAGAATTTAAATTCCAGTGCTGTGATTGGTGCATACTAAAAAACTTAAAACATTAATAATTCAAAAAAATGTCAAAACGTTAAATATTCCAAAGCCACAACCTAGTCCCCTGAACCAAGGCCTATCTAATGACACCCCAATAAAGGGTAAAATCGAAAAACTGTAGGAGGAGTTTGCTGTACAACTTTGGTAGTGGGAATTGAACGATGGGTATGTTGCTCCATTATGCAAGAATTAAATAATAGATGATGATGATAACTCATAACTAGCATATCATATACTTGCATTGAAAGAAAATAGTTAATATTGCAAGCAGTTTTATATCCCGTATAATTAGGAATCATATTTAAGTGTTTTTTTTAAATCGTCCGTAGTTGGACATTTTTAGTGACATATGACAAATAGTATAGTACGTATATTTCTGCACGGAAACGTTAACTGTAACATATTAGTTTGATTTATTTTACTTTATTGCTACGTGGCACTACTTTTTCCTATTTATTGTTAAAAACGAATTTTTTCAGCATTAATTATTGCAGATACTAGACTGGTGTTGTATTTAACAATGTTTGAATTCAGTTAATCAGTTGGCACTATTTGTGCAATGATGTTCATATTACGTTCCTTATAGTTGATTAATAAATATTTAGATACTCATAATTTCATACAAAATGGGGAAACTATCGATTTTAATACTTAAAAATATGAATTTTGCATACTTTCGAGAATTTCTACAAATTCATGCATTATCTGGAACGAAGCACTTGTTTATTGTGGTCATATAAATTTCGATGCTAGGAGGAAAATGTCCTCCGTGTGTGTATGGGAGGAAAAAGTCCGGGAGGAAGGTGTCCGGGAGGAAAATGTCCGGGAGGAAGTTGTCCTACAACCGATCTGAAAGTATTTACTATTAACGTTGAAATGTCGACAGTAGACAGCAAAAAACTGTCCCTCATGCAGTACCTATTGAAGTCTATAGCTAAAGACAAACTGGCTCCCGTAGTGTAAGATGTAAGATGTAACAGCCAGAAAGACAAGTATAATTACATAATATAGGTGACGTTAGTAGGAGGATCTGGTTTTGCAATTACTTCCAATGTGTTGTTAATGAAATGTAAAACCAACCAAAACGGACTGTGACTGGCGTATATTTTGTCCTAACTAATAAAACATTTAATGGACCGATTGCACGTAGACTGCCTCAGACGGAATCGCTGTGAACCTGGTCGGAAACCATTGCAAAATCATACAATCTTGTTAATGGTTAACTTACCAATATGGGGTTTATAGGCGAAAATTGAAGATAAATGTAAAATTAACACTTAAAAATCATTAACTTGTACGTACCATGCCTGTGCTGACCGGAAAGTTGATTCACAGGTCAAATTTTCAAATCTCTGCGGCCCGCGAACAGTATTACAGTGGAAAAGACGTTAAAGAAGTAAGGGCATCTTTTAGTTCTTTTTACTGTATTACTGTTCGCGGGCCGCAGAGATTTAAAAATTTGACCTGTGAATCAACTTTCCGGTCAGCACAGGCATGGTACGTACAAATAATTGATCTTAAAGCGTTAATTTTACATTTATCTTTAATTTTCGCCTATAAAGCCCATTTTGGTAAGTTAACTATTAACAAGATTGTATGATTTTGCATTGGTTTCCGACCAGGTTCACAGCGATTCCGTCTGAGGCAGTCTACGTGCAATCGGTCCATTCACACTACAGATTTCAGTACGTAGTTTTTTCTACTAAACACTGTCCGCCAAAGCAGTTTAAATACTTAGCCTATCCGCTAAACGTGGGAACACAGGAATCAAACTATTGTAGTACTTAGGGGTGGTCCATAAATGATGTTAAAATGATTACTCTACCGACCCAGCACTAACTAGTCACTTTAAAATTGCGTAGCCGGCTATCCTTATGTCACGTATGTCATAAATTCCGGATTAGATTCAGTCACGCTACCAATGACATCATTTATGGACGATCCTTCATAATACTGTAGAATCTTCCATAAATGACATCATCGGCAGGGTCAGTTAAGTTCTGGTTAAGTTCAGAATCGCAATTTACGCAATGATACAGGTGGCTTCGGTGGGGGTCCCAAACGAGCGACAGTTTAGGTAACATCATTAATTGACCATCCCTAAATCCAGCATTGATGACTGACTGACCTAGTTAGCTATAAAGAGTGTTAAGGGTCGTAGGGAAGGTGAATAATTTTCAGGCTCACTTTGCTTGTAGGTTGCTCAGCCTAAATTGCTCACAAATTGCTTTGCGCGCAATCAGTTTTAAGTTGCTTTGCTCTTGCTTTGCTCAGAAGCAGGAGCAAAGCAATTAAATAGTGTTAAATTGTGCACATAACACAACAATAATCTGGGGGGGGGAAGCGCAGGGCCGCCTGGAAGCTCCATGTAACTTATCAACAGACTTATGATTAAAAGGGGCAAGTATATGATGTAGCACTCACACCCACCAATTGTTTCTTGACATGATTATGTATTATTATGTGACGTTAGCGAGGTGAGGGGGGTCTGAGGTGGCGCAGTGCCCCCCAGGAGGCTCTATGTTGCTTACCAACAGACTTATGATTAAAAGGGGCAAGGATTTGATGTAACAGCCACGCCGATAAGCCATAGCCACCAATGATTGTTTGGAATGATTATATATTAATAGGTGACGTTAGCGGAAGGGGGTTGGGTCTGGGGTGGCGCAGCGCCCCCCAGTATTGGGAACTAAAAACATGAATATTAGTTGGTTTGTACAATAACTAGAAGTTAGGCCCGTTGCTAGCAAAGGGTTTGTGTTGTAAGGGCTGTCTGGGTCTGTGAAACTGCAGAGTTTATTTTAAATTTTGTTCCACAGAAAGGGGAGGCACTTACAACACAAACCAAGTTGCTGGCAACTGGCCTTACTTCTATTGTAGAATAAGCTACGCTATGCTACTCGAGAAAAATTGTGATAAAATAATAAATTAACCCTACTACTATTATATTAACATTAACGATGTAAATAAAAATCAGAGCTGACACTGAGGCAGGCTGGCAATAGAATCTAACGACTTACCAGTCAGATCAAGAGTAACGCTCTATATTAACTGCTTGGAGAGGTTAATCTGCATTCCAGCCTTAAGGTAAAAAATGTGAAATTCCGCGCTGTTTTTATATTATCGTCGCAAATAGGATTGAGCTTTCTGTACAAGTACAGTACAATATGGCGTTACTTCAATGATTGCATGTGGGGCAAATTCCTGAACAAAGAGTAACCGTTAGGCTTACTCATTGAGCCTAAAATGGCCTAAATGCTATTTTCCTTCACAATACGTCTCATTGTCAGAGGTATACATTAACAGCTTTGAGGATTCAAAAAGCGCTGAGCTGTAGAATTTACATCTCAATTTGACATGACGCCCTGGATTATGATTTGTGACTGGCGCAGTCGCAGAGCAACTGTCCTAAAGTTACTGTTTTTCTGAGAGAAGATTTGGTATTTTCAATTGTCACAATAACTAAGGGGTTTAAAACTCAAATTCAAAAGACTTACAGAAATAAAATAGATGTTTCTTTTGGTTTTAGGCAACTAACGCAAACGTCTTTATTGCGTGATTATAGGTGTTCTGTGATAATTGATAGCCTCTGTTAGTTATTTCAGTAAGTGATGGCCAACCTAAATCTAGTAGGTGATAGGCAATATGAACTTAGTAAGTGCTGGTTACTGTTGTAATTTGTTCACTAAGAACAATTGTTTTTTCTGTTTGTGTTTGTTCTTCCACAATCACAAACACAAACTAGCAAATCTGGATTGTGCACAATCACAATGTGCATAACAATCTTCCAGAACAAACGAGAACAAACTAGTAAAAGATTAACAGTCGTCGCCAGCCTTGCATAGCGGGTGAAGGCAGTCGTTTGAAGACAGCCAATCAAATTCAGCGTAATAAAGGTGCACGTTATAGGAAGGCAAGACGTCGTGGGCGTGGGTGGGTACCAAAGCGTACCCCATTTAGCGCAATGTTAAATAGATCACCTGTAAGGGTGGGTGGATCTTTAAATGATGACAGTATTGTTGACGTTATCTGGGTTACTTTCCAGTAACCAATACACTATCGTTTAAAGTCAACGACTTGGGAAGCGTGCATAAATTACGTGGTACGTCATGAGACATATGAGTTCAGGCTGCCAATCCTTTTACACGTGCGTAAGTACCAACAAGGGAAGAACGGGTTCAAACAATTTCGATATGAGTACCACGTAATTGTTGCCAGCTCTCTTTCAGTTTTCTTTGCCAGCAAAACAGAAAAATTTAAGTCTGTAAGGAAAATTATTGTCGGTACTACCGACTACCGACTTGATAGTGCGTCATTGACACATTATCATTAAACTTTATTCGATTTTCCTTAGCCAAACCTTTATTCTTATCCGATCTCGTGCATTCTCGTACTTTCAAATTGTATTCGAATCACAAAATAAAATTCTGCCGTGTCTTTAATAGTCATCATTCAAGTGAATGGCTAAGTATTAAGTTAAACTGGAATCAAATCGGCTGCATCGCTCGTCTTTAAGTATTTACTTGGGCTTCTAAGGTCATCCGATACTGTCAGTATGTATACTGACATATAATTATACTGCAACTTCCGTTTATTCTATTTGGTGCTTGGTTTTCTTCCAAATTGTATTAACTGGTATAATTGATGTTGTCGAGCAGACGCTACATTCCACCTCAGGATTAATTTAGTAATAAGGATAAAATTGTTTACTTGATATAAATAAAATCCGTTAGGGCATAAGTTATATGCTTATTGGCTGTTTTTTTAATCTTCGTATTTGTTGCTACTTTCTTTTATAATTTCAATAAAATAGTTGTTATTTATGGGCCGTTGATGAATGACTTCATCGAAATATTTACAATTCTCGGACCCTTCTGTCATCCGGTTACCATCTGCATAAACGGAATTTTGTAACTTAGGATGCCATCAAAATGCGGGTTAACCAAATTACCCTACCCGTGACGGCATTTATGGACGATCCCTTACAACGTAAAATGCATTAAATTCTTACAGAAACGAATTTGATGCATTTTTGTCTTCGATTTACTTTAAGCAATTTATTGGCTGCATTGAAAAATTACGAACTTGTGTTGTACTAATGTATGCCTTCATGTGAAATAAAACTACTTCACAAATAATAACATAATCGCGATTTATTTAGAAAATGAATTTATGTTATGCTTGTAGTTCTGCATTATTCATCAGTCATGTATTGCGAGCTAAGGAAATATTCATAAATGGCGCCACCCTTAGTGTAAGAAGGTGGGTCTTAAAAGTGATGATTTTCTTTATGCTAAATATAGGCGACAAAGGTGGGTTAACCAAAAGAGGTGGCGCCATTTGTGCACAACCCCTTAACGCCATCCATATCTTAAAGATCATATCCACTCTATTACTTGCACAAAATTCAAAATCTAAAGTTCATAAGGCAGGTTTTCGTACTTTATTAACTTTTTTCATCGAATTGTGCACAATCACAATCTTTCACAAACACAATCTGTTGCTGTTAAATCACATTGTTAACAATTGAGATTGTGCACAATCTCGTGCCCCGGAATAACAATCTCCCAGTTTGTTTGTGCACAAATTACAACAGTAGTGCTGGTCAGCTTGAATCTAGTAAGTGATGGCAAACTTGAATCTAGTCTGTGATGGCCAACTTGAATCTAGTGAGTGATTGCCAACTTGAATCTAGTAGGTGACGGTCAACTTGAATCCAGCGTGTGGTGTCCCATTGTCTCAAAAACTCAAGTGGCAGGGCATGGCGCCTAGGACGTAGAACAACAGTGCAAAATGCTGAACTATAGTTCTGGCGACGAGCGGAGTAAAATCAATTTTTTTGGAGCGTTCTTCCAAAACGTGCACCCCAACATGCTAACTCATACCCAATTGACAATTGGGTATGGGGCACAAAAACTCTGAAATATTGTAAATGAAGTTCAATGTTGATTCGGCTATATATATAGAACATCATTAGGGATATCTTTAAAAACATGTGTCAATATATTGTACTGTTAACGCCCAGGCGCATTTTAATAGAATTGTCAAACTCGCTGTTGCCCATCACTTACTAAAGATAGGTTACTAATATCAAGTAGACCATCACTTCCCGACTTGACCATTACTGAGAAAAAAACACGATAACTATCTTAAGCAGTAAATCTATGTGTAGCATGGATACCTAAATCAACACCTTTGAGCACTAAACCTACATCTCGTATTAAGGTGTACATTTACGTCTCGGAGCAGTTAATTTATAGCTTAAGTCCAGTCCAGATTGCTTAATGTATTTAGAATTCAGATTCACCTAATGTGTATCCCAGCTGGTGCTATTTGATTATTGACACCCGACCTTTATAATAATAATAATAATAATTTTCCCGGGGAGAATCGAAGAACGATTTGAGACGTAGTCTCTTGGTATCCCGGTTGTCACTAACATGGGACATTTCCCAAGTGTAAAATCTGAAATGAAGCAAACGATATCAGATCATGTACTACGTGGTGGGGTTATCACAACATATATAATCATATCGGTGCAAATTGCGTTTTGGCGCTAAAAACTAAATTTGAAATTTTCGAAATTGGTCGAAATAAAAAAACTGAAAAATCATATGGGAAATTCAATAGAAATTTTACCTCACCCAATGGTACCCCCTTACCACTTTTTCAGTTTTCTGATATTTTTCAAAAACTATAGGCATTGTGTTATTTGAACACGAACAAGCCTAAAATTAGCAAGGGGTGGTCCATAAATGATTTCCATAAATTTTCCTTTTTAGACCCTATGACTCTGTCATCTGCTTTTACCATTGTATAAATGGCTGACTTTAACATGGTATTCCATTAATATCCAAGGGGTCCCATTGACCCTGCCCGTGAGGTCATTCGTGGACGATCCCTAGTTTTGTTTTTAGGTAGAAAGCATAATCAGTAATTCAAAAATTCAGTTTATTTTGACTAGTGTTATTTTTGTGTGTTGCAAAATTGGGGGTGATTTTTAACTGCGTATTAACATAATATAAATACTGTTATTTCGAAAGACTAGACTAATTATAACAAAAGATATATTACATATTCGAACGATGATAAACATACGAATCTAATTAACTCAAGTGAAACCTGTGATAGCAAACTTTGTGAATATCTATTGCTTTTTACGTATTTTAAAAAAATCCTTCTAAATTCTGTTGTACGAGCTGAAAGTTAAAAACTTGTTTTACAGGTTTTTTCCCTTTTATACAAGCGCTAAAACGATGTATTACTTATTGATTTTTTAATACAGTCAAAAAACTTTTACGATCGCACCTCTGACTTTAAGTTTATTACAGTAAAGCTTCTAATAGAAGCCCCCAGCGTCTATTTAAAATGACAAGTTTGAGCTGCAAAAATTAACACTGTCGTTTAAAGGAAAACCCCCGGCGTCTATTAAAAGCCGGCATCTTTTGGAGACCCGGCTTCAATTTGGAGCTTTACGGTACATTCATTTAATCATTACCACTAAAATTAGACATCGCTTTTATACATTCACAATTTTTTTGTTCAAAATATTGAATTTATTATTTGGCAGGAAATTTAAATTTGCCGATTTTGATAAATATTCAAAATACATAGAAATCGACAGTTGAATCAGAACCAGGTTACAAAAAAAAAAGACTTTCTCTACTTTTGTGCCTCCGTTTGACACTAAAAATACCTTAATTACCTGACTGTTACGGCTGTTTTTTTTAAACAGCTTACCTTGTGTACAAGTTTTAACCAATATAAAACATAATTTACTCTGTATGATGCAAATTACGTTAAGTCAATAACTTACAGCTTAAATAATTTTGTTGTGTTTAATATTTACAGTAATTACTTTGGTCCAGCATGGATTTTCCTAAACTTAGCACAACTGGCAAATATTAAAAAATCCAATTAATAAAAGTGGTAAAATATCAATTAAATTACGCGATATCCTAGTCCAATTTTAAGTTTGTAATCGGGATATTTCTATGCATATTACTTGTCTCACTCAACCCTGTTTACCTAAGTTCTTTTGTAGATTGTATACTTTAAAATTTATTAAATTAGGGACCGTCCATGAATGACCTCACGGGTAGGGTCAATGTGACTCTTAGGATATTAATGGGATTCCATGTTAAAGACATCCATTTACACAATGGTAAGAGCAGATGACAGCGTCATAGGGTCTAAAAATGAAAATATTTGGATGACGTCATTTATGGACGACCCTTTGTTAATTTTAGGCTTGTTCGTATTCAAATATCACAATGCCTATAGTTTTTGAAAAATATAAAAAAACTGAAAAAGTGGTAAGGGGGGACCATTGGGTACGGTAAAATTCCTATTGAATTTCCCATATGATTTTTCAGTTTTTTTATTTCGACCAATTTCGAAAATTTCAAATTTAGTTTTTAGCGCCAAAACGCAATTTGCACCGATATGATTATATATGTTGTGATAACCCCACCACGTAGTACATGATCTGATATCGTTTGCTTCATTTCAGATTTTACACTTGGGAAATGTCCCATGTAAGTAAAGTTCACTTTTCACACTAAGAGTTTAAAGGAGACGAAACTTTCCCAAAATTCCATCCCATGTGTTTGCCTAACTTGTTCTTAAAACTGTTCACACCATATAGTACTGATTTATCAGTTTTCACGTCAATTGGTAAATTATTCCACTCAGTAACAATTCGTTGAGTAAAGAAATTATGTCTGGCATTTGTTACTGTTCTTTTCTTCTTCAGGGACGGTGCATGTCGACTTGTAGAGTCAATGTCAAAGAAGTCCGAAGGGTTGACATCGTATTTACCAGTAATTATCTTAAACGCCTCTATAAGATCACCACGTTGTCTTCTGTCCGCCAACGACAGAATTCTAAGGGATTTTAATCTTTCACTGTACGGCAAATTTTTAAGGGACGGGGACCTTGCCCTTGCTACTTATAAATAACAAAGCTTAATTCAGGTGGGGGGAGCGGGGGTGAATATGGATTAATCCAATATGTGGAAGTACACTTACATAGTTAATTTTTACAGGGCGAGAGACTTGATAATTTTTCATTTGGGATGGTTTCAAAGTTGCAAGAAGTATTTCGGCGAGCAAAGGCGTCAGTAAGGCCACATGAACTCGACGAGGAATCCTCAGGAAGTAAAGGGCGACGGCAAAAACAAACTTACCGTAAATATCGGACAGCTGGTATTACAATCCAGATAATATTATTTATCGCAAATGGCTTTATTTGGGTGAGATTTTACAGCTAGCTCAAACATATATAAAAAAACGTACCTTAGTACTCATATGAAATCCAATGTTTAAGCGTTTAAATGTCCATATTCAGGAATATAAACACAATGGTTTAAGCTTTCCCTTGGTGTTTAACATTTCTTAGGTCATAAGCATTCTTGCCATTGTTGGGGGTTTTATTGTTGGACTTAATACAAAAACAATTAATATACGTTTTGAGCTGCTTGATTTGACCGTCACAACGCCAGCCACTATTTTTATTACGTATGGCATTGTAATGGTACTTGCAGCTAACCTAGGATGTTTTACAGCAACCGGTGGAAATAGATGGATCACCATAAGTGTAAGATCAAGCAATCTTGTACTATAATTAATTGCAAGGCCAGTTAAGCCTTAAAATATTTTTATTTGGGACTTGCAGCAATGAAATATTATTTTATCCTGCAGTATATAATCGCTGCCCTTTTGGTAATAATATTTGACGGAGTTTTTGGAATTAGAGCATTTTTCTCAACCAATTCTTTGGTTACTTACATGAGGAATATGCGTGGATCGATGGATAGTTACGGAAGTGAAAATGGCGAGCCTGTCGGGATTTTCCGCATAAATCCTACACTCTACTGGGATCATCTCCAGTCAAAGGTATAGCTTCCATATTTTATTATAGTTACAATCAACCACCTTAACATTAATGCATATTCTCAATTAGTTTGAACCAAAAATCATGAAAGGGTCAATGTTGTGGGATGGAATTCTACGATGATTGGAGGAATACAACACTTGGGAGAAGTCTCAAAAGCGTGCCGGACACGTGCTGCAACCCTGACTACGAGTACAAATCTTGTGGCTCATTTATCTTCCATCATCCTGACACAGAGCACCATGAAGCACCCGATATTATCTTCACTAGGGTACATTGTGCTACAAAAAGCACTATTTATCTTTACATAATCGTCAACACAAATTTAATAAGATTTCGAAAAAGCGTCAATGCTTTGAATTTTTATAGGGATGTTTAAGAATTTTCCCGGCTCCATTACTGACTAGTTTTGAAGATACAGTCTACATGGGAATCTTACTAGGAACAGTACTCATATTTTGTATTCTACTCGCCATTACGTTATTTTTTCTTGTTGTCATGAAAAAATATGTCCCGGGTGGAGGACCCGAGGATTGGAAATATTCTGCTTTGAAAAATAAGAGACAATATCGGAGATCCAATGATAGTGATTTACATGAGGACGAATACGGAAGGGAAAACAGGAAAGTTGGTCCTGCAGGGGGAGACCAGAAGCGTGGTAGCTTAAACGAAAATGAACAAGAACGACGAGTTTCATTCAAAGGAACCAGTCAGTTTATTCCTAACAGCAACGACAAACGCCTTTCTGGACCAAAGGAAAATGCAATTCTGTATAACGAAGAAAAGCGACGGAACTCAGATTAAAAACATTTCACCTGATCAATTGATCCATTATCGGCATAATACTTAAACTTCAAGTAGGTGACCACAAACTTACAAAAACCTCAAAGCACGCTGTATATTTTCCTGTTTTTGAGATTTAATTGTTAATTGTTTAATAATTTATCTAATAATTAGAGTAATTCATTTTGTTTTGTTATTTAAGTATGAGGTGGGGTTTTGACTCGGCAAAATCGTTATTCTATTGAAACACTAGATGAATAAACTATTATAAAGTAGTTAGTCACCATGCAGTTTTTCAGTTGCTAACTAACCCTCCGGGGTCCTCCAAAGAGAAAAAAGTATGTAAATATATATATTATTAAAAACGAATGGTTACTACTTAGTCATGTGTTATGTATTTCATTTATCTTACAAAAACGAGCAATTTTTTGTTTTTTACTTCGGGAAGAGCAACTGACATCTCTATGGAATTAAATACGAACCTAAGATATTTTATTTTGCGTGTTGGTAGTAATTGGGACTTCTTGTCTTGTATAATAAAGCCGAGAGTAGTAAGTAGAGTAAGGGTCTCCTTTACATTGTATTTAAAAGTATCCTCCTCCAGTCCAATACATGAAAGATCATCCAAATAAATGGATGACTCGTGTCCTTGGGCTCGTAATGATGCAACTACTGGTCTCAATACCTTTGTGATTAATCTTAGGGCAATGTTCAGTTCAAATGGGAGGCAATTGTACTCATACAATTGCCCCTTCCACTCAAAACAAAAAAATATTTTGTGTTCCTCGTGAATAGGAATTAGTAAGTAAGCATCCTTGAGGTCTATTGATGCCATTAAGCAATCCCTAGTCATCAACCTCCTTACGTTCCTATAGTCCTCCAACTTAAAGTGAGGGCATTCTATAAATATTTAAGATAGGATAAATTAAGAATAAATCGATGTCCTCCTGAGGACTTAGGCACTGTAAATGTTGATGATAGAAATTGATCAGTAACAGGTACGCAAGGACGTATTGCATCAATTTCTAATAATCTCGTTACTTCCGTAATTATAGTCGCTCTCTCCTCTAATGTAACCTTGCGTTGCTTTGGTAAATACCTCTGGTACGGTTTAGAATGAAAAGGAATTTTAAAACCTTGTATTGCCTCAAGAACATAAGAATCTGTTGTAATTAGATCTCCACTGTTAAAGAAAATGCCTTAAACCCCCACCATGCTTGATTACCTGATGGTTTAGTGGCGTTGGTAACGTTAGTGACTTTGCTGGGGAAGGCGCCCGCCACAGAGTTAGATACTCTAGAGAACCGAGTCATATCTCAATGCATGTAGTTTTTACCAGACCTCATGAATGAACGTATGCATAGGAGGTTAGCAGTGCACTAGAAACTGCCTGCAGTAACGCCATCTGCATTTTAACAGACAACTTTGCTTTGACTTTTCGCTCTTGACCAATAGGATCCACTGCCAAGCTCCGACCAAAGAATACGACTGCCTTTCGCATTAAAGCACATAACCATAATTATTGCATTACCTACCTACCAACTTACATAGGTAATGTTTTCTCTCCTTAATTTTATGAAAATGTTTATTTTCACTTAAAATACACAATAATTTGAAATAAAACTGCCCTTACCCCATTTGCAATTAGAATTATTATTAAAGTAAACACAGTTTAGCGAAGTTTTTGCATTGACTTGCACAACATCATAGTGAAAACCGAATCAAAAACATTGAAAGTGAAAACTAAGAAAGTGTCATCAGTGCCCCAGTGGCCCCAAGAATTGAAAACGCTTTATCAGCACAATTTTACACAAATGAAGCTGTCGGCAATAAATTTTACTGTATAATGTCTTTAAAATGTATTTTGCATTTATGCAAAGGCAGGAAAACTGATTAAAAAATTTCTCTATTTTCGTAAAACATTTTTTATTTTTACCTGTGTTTGTGAGTGTCAAAATTCTGTTCTGTGTTCTGTGGAGGTGTGTGTTTGTTGTGTGCGCAGTAACTAAACATTGTCATGTGGATAATAACGATTTATAAAACCGTTTCATAAAATTTTCAATTAAGGATTCCAGCTGAAACCCTGAATTCAATAAACTTGAAACGCCGTCAGTGGATCCAAATAATTTGCAAAATTCTGAAAAACCCGACTTGGGTTCCTGCAAAACATTCCTTGGTCTGCGCATTGCACTTTAATCCCGATGATCTTTATACCACTGCAAAAAACTTACTCAACGTAGGAGTTTGCTTACGATTATAGTGATTAAAGATAGAGAATTTGCTGTAACATTTTTAAGTTTCTGGTAAAATATAAAAAATCGTAGTCAAAAATATACTTTTACCGGTAAAACGGATTCCAAAATAACACTGGATTACTTTGATTTTATTAAATTTCGTATTTAGAATTAAATGCAGCTTTATAAATAATTCCTTCAATTCATTTCGTAAACATATTTTAAATCAAGAACTGTTCATTAGTCCGTAATGTAAAAATGGTGAGAAATAAGTCTGCAATGACCTCATTTAAAGAATGATATAAATATAATAAATTATGTTTTATATTTAAACTATTGAATTATTTAGCAGTGCCACGTTTTGACTTCCAAAAATAAGAGATTTAGGCAGGGTCAGTTGAAAAACGTAAGGTAAGAAGTAAAAACAAAATAGGTGAGATAATTTTTTGGAAAAATTAGTATAATATGTACTGCAGTTTTTTGAAATTACTTTATAACGTAAGGTGTTTTTCGTTGATGTACTTCAATACTTTAGCATTATTTTGTTATAAACAAGGCTAATTATTTTTACTTACATAGATTGTGCAAATACTTCGTTCTGCTACAAATGTTAATAAATCAATTTCAATTTATATACAAATCAATATATTTTTGTTTTGCTTTTACCCGCATTAATTTTACGACTGCTATGCATTTTACGATAAAAGTATACAGTAATATACATTTAATTCAGATTTCAAGAATAAAATAGCATGAAGAAAGTACACCTGTAGTAGAAAGAGTAGAAACACTTTGGTTGAAAGATAAATTGCATAAATAATAATTAATTCCAGTAGGTAGCAGGTCTTCAATCGCATACTCCAGAGACCTAGTTTACGGAAGCAAACTGCAGCCTTGATGCTAAGCACACCAAAAATGCAGACGGCGCTTTGCCCCTGGCTGCCTTCCTTTTTTGGCGGGAGTAGTGTCTCTAGAGGATCTAACTCTGTGGCGCCCGCTCACGTTGGTCTTCTTTGAGAAGCTTGGGGGCGGGCTCTTTCAGTTTAAAGACTTGTGCAAACCCTTTCCTCCGTTGGATGGTCTAGCCTTCCGAGGACTTAGTTGGAGATTTATTCACTGGCGCCTTAGTGGAGACCGATTCGCTGAATTTATAAAGCTCTGTTTGAGACTTCAAAGTACACTGGAAATCTAGGCCGAACAGAGTTGAGTCAATTGAGGAAGTTTCTGCCACCTTTTTCACTTCCTGCTTCAAGCTGGACAATATCAGTTGTTTCCTATGGGAACTAATCTAAATTAAAGATCGAGCAGTATCTGAGCGGCGGAGCACGAATGCGCCACTGTGTCCTTTACGTCCGTCTCAGAGTTACCCGATTTTTTGATTTCCAATGGGCACGAAATGGTTCCTCGAGCTCACCTAGACAATCTCTAATCTTCTTTTGCCAGTTAGAAAAGTGTACATCTCAGGTAATCGCAAAAAGAAGTAGAGCAGCTTCGATCTCGCCGGTAAGTGCTGGTGCTTTGATGAGTAGACCGTTGGACCCCTCAAAATTCTTGTTTACATTACTTACATTATCCGTATAAGTAAAAAAATTAATAAAGGAACAAAATATATTTTTAAAATAAACCGTTATTTTAAATGCTTGACGTCTTCATATACGCCAAACCTAATAGACACGATCGTATTATTATTATTATTATTGTGTGTGTATTTATACAGCTGGTTCTTCACCTCAAGGGTATAACCTACTGTTTTTTCATACAACATTGTTATGTGAACCACTAGGAAGGTGCGAGTGTTTAGTACACTTGACTAGGTATAGTGGTTCATGTTTCTTACTCTAGTTCAACTAGTATACTGATATAGTCTACATACCGACGTACTCCTTGAGAGAGATATATTTATACTGGTTTACACCAGGTACCATAGAGTGTATTTTCCGGCTGACCAAGGAAAGGAAGACAGAGTAGAACGAAACAGGTACAGAGTTCTCAGGAACTCAGGACTGCAACTGCTCTGCATTCATTCCGCTCCAACCCGCCAGCAGTCACTCTTAACGAGAGCGGACAGGTGGTGACGGCCTGTAGTGGACGAGGAAGAGAGGAACTTCGAGATGAATCTTGAGCCTATACATTGAATGTACAGTGTTCAGGCATGTAGTACACTACTATTAAGCTGACTTGTATCTCTGTCTCAGGCAGGAACTACTACCACAGATAAATACAACCAGCACCCAAACACTTTAGACTCTCACACCCATCCCGTTCAACTCCCCCAACGCCCCACCAAGCCCCATCCCCCCTCTGCCCACAATCCAAAGCACTGCTGGCTGGCCCTGACTTGGTAGCAAGGACATGCATTACATCTCCAAGCTACCAAGGCAGGGTTGACACGATCGTATTTATAATATAATATCAGAAATAAAATTAATATTAAATTTTAATGTTCTGTCAGGAAAAAGGAGAAAATTTTCACCAGAACATTTTAAGTGGTTATCATCTGACACACAAGTTAGTAAAGACAGTCAATAGTTTGAAAATACCAGAAGGTACACGGAAGTAATTGTTTGTTTTTTTTAGCTTTGGATTAGTGTGGTAGTCATAGTGATGCGCGAGCGTATACTAGTAGTTATTATGAGGACGAGTTGAGTGAAGTAGAATTAACAGATGAATCAATCACGATTAGGAATTGATTTGAGAAACACTGTACTAATTTGACTGCCGAATTTACTGCTAAACATTGATGACGATTGTAAAAAAACTAATTAATACGATTGTGTATTTGAATAGTGTTTTTAACGTGATCTCGCCAATTTAAATATTTATTTAAAAGTTATATCATTAATGTAATTATGGAGCGTTAATATTGTGGTCCTTCTCTCGAAACTGCTAAAATGTTGCTACTTCTACGACTGTACAACAACAACTACTAACTCGACAATCTGTAAACAAAGGTCTATCTCCATTTGACAGGGATATTGCTGTGCGGCCTACATTTATTTTCAAATTTCGACACTACAGAGGTTTGTAGTCTCTCGAATACAGAGAACATACTACGATTACAGAAGCGTCTAAAAAGCAAAGCTAGAGAGTTAGTTCAACCAATACTAGGTTTACTAGACAACGTTGAAGAGGTTATTTTGTTGTTGGAGAATACTTTTAGTAGACCAGACTTACTCATCAAGAATTGTATTGCTAAGGCAAAATCAATTGTTATGCCGAGTGAAACTAGAGCTGAGAGTTTAATTTAGTTTTCTAATATCATGAGAAATATGGTCGCTACGTCTGACCAATTAAAGTGTGAGAATCATATTAACAATCCTTAATTAATTGAAGAGTTAATTATTAAGATGATGTCTGCTCTTCAGTTAGAATGCTGTGCTTATGCTTTTAACCATCAAGATACTGTAAATATCTGTGATTTGTCCAAATGGTTGAAGATAGTTGCTGGTTCTGTTGCTTTACTGCCGTCTAGGTCATCATTTTCTGAGCGTGATAAGAGGAAATTTAATCACAAGGATGGTGTATTTCTTGCTACAGAACAAAAGAAACCTTTTGAATCGTAATGCTCATTCTGTGTTTTTCAAGGATCACCGCTCTCCCCTAGGCTTTTTAATTTGTCCATAGATCACGTATTAAAGGAGCTTACAGAGCATGAAATCTCCCTAAATTATGGATTTCAATTACATGTGGATGTCTCTAAAGTTTCTGCACGAGGGTTTGCGGATGACATTGCTCTTTTGTCGGATTCAATGGACTCAGCTAGGGAGTTGACGAAAATTGCTGTTAATAATTTCAAAAAAGTTGGTTATGAAATTAATTATGATAAGTCAAAAGTGATCAACATTAAACAGGGAAAACTTTGTGAAGATGATTTGGAGGTGTATCCAGGATGTAGAACACAATCAGTTAAAAAGGGTGAACGAATGAAATACTTGGGTGTTAATTTCAACGATGAAATTATTTTCGACCCTGCTCAAACAATTAAAAATTTCACAAAAGATCTCTAAAATCTTGTAGGCTCACCCATGCTGTATCCTCATCAAAAGATTAAAATCATTAATCAATATCTTTGGCCGACACTGATCTACCCCCTTCAAACGGTACGGTTACATAAATTGTCCAAGAAATTTTTGACGGACTTGGACCAACTTATTCGCAGCTCTGTCAAAGAGATCATTGGTATCCCCACTGATACTCCTAATGCAATGCTTTATACGCACAAAAAGTTCCGGGGTCTTCAAATTGTTAAAGCCTCATAGGAAGCTTTTGTGCAACACTACAACATCTGCATGACTTTAATAAGATCTCAAGATCAGTTTGTAGCATATGCTAGACATTTGGAAGAGGAGAAAGAACTTTGCTTGGAAGGCTTACAATTGGACAAAATAGAAGTAGAGGAAAAGTTAGAAAAATGTCCAAAACCGAAACCAGCTCAAATTCTGCGAAAGATGCTAAGAGATAAAGAATTTAGCAATTGGTGTGATCTGCCTCAGAAAGGACGAGGAGTTAAATTATTTCAAGAATGTCCATATCGAAATAAAGTCATTATTGAAAAAGACGGGCTGACCACTTCAGAATCGGTGGCATGTTTAAAGATGTCAGCAAACAATTATCCAGTTAGAGCAATTCCTGGCAGGAACCTAGGCATTCCTCAGTGTCGTCATTGTACAGCTGAGAGAGAAACCCTTAGTCATGTTTTGGGACAATGTCAGAAAAGTGCTCTACTGAGAAATACAAGGCATCATGAAATTAGGTCAATTATTGCAAAACGTTTACGGCAAGCCCCTCTTTTGGCCAAAGATTCTGGAAAGTGGAGGAGGAAGTTGTATGTCATGATGAAGACGGGTCTCCGCGAAGAGTAGATATTTTGTGTTACGATAAAGACAAAAAAGTGGGATTTATAATTGACCCAACAGTTCGTTTTGAACAAGGTATTGATCAAGCGATAGAAGTTGATAGAGAGAAGAAAGCTATATATGATCTTTGTGTTAAATATTTTAAAGAGCTGTATGAATTGGACCAAATAGAAGTCATTGGATTGCTAATTGGGGCCCGAGGAACAATGACATCCTTTTTTGAAATTTTTAGAAGGCGATTTTTTCTATGTCCAACTATCACCAAAGAAATTGTAGTTGCAGCTATTCGAGGCTCCACTATGATAGCGCATCATCATTTATATAATACCAATTAATTTGTTTTTACGTATCAAATCAATCCATATATAATGTGTTGACAATGTGTTTGTTTTTTACTGTGCCTTGATGGCAAATACTATTGTAGTATCAGTGTAATAAATTTACAATCTCTCTCTCTCACCACACATGTAGATAAGTGTGAAGGTTTTTTAAAAACTAGATGTTGATGCTCATTAGAAACATGTCTATGAGAAAAAAGAATGTTTCGGTCATTTAAAAACTAGAATTAAGGCCCCTGCCAGCCGGGGTTTAAGTGCACCTAATGTGGCCACTGGCCAGGATTATCCACTGTTACCCTCCTGTAACGTGTCTAGGGTAACTAGTTAAAGTTACTGTTTGAGATTTTCGTACAAAGGGTTCTAACAAAAATGATGATGATGATGATGAAAATTCGGGAGTTGTGCTTTAATGTGATCACTCTTTGCGCTAAAGGCTAAAGTAGCTTTAGTTTCAAGGGGTCAAGTGCTTCAAATCATTTAAGATCTGTTCTCCCAACATGGACCCCCGTGTGACTAGCTTACCCCGTACTAACACAGAGGCAAGTAAGCCTTTAAGGATATAGATCGCCACACATGTGGAGAGCCCGGCGTTTAAGATCAACTTTCTCACGAAAGAGATCCGAGGCAAGTAGGAATCGAACCCACGCCTTGTCGACAGTAATGGAGAGCCTCAGACGCTATGTCTCGCTCGGCACCACTGGACCACCAGGGCTGTCTTAATATGATCAGAGCTGCAGATGGCTGTAAGCATCAAATCTACTGTTTATCGAACAGGTTAGTAAACGAATTTAATAATGCTGTTTTACATCATAAGGGATCGTCCATTAATGATGTCGTCCGTATGGTGTGGGTCCAGTCAGATTTTGATGGCATGCCGTGTTACACATAGCGGTGTAAGTATTGTTGATGTCATGACATGAAATGCAGATGAATGGGTCTTAAAAAGTTTTAATTTGGGTGACATCATTTATGAACCATCCCTTACAGTGAATTTTGGTTTTTGTTAAAGTAGGAAAAGTTTTCATAAGTACATTATCCTCGTACCATGTATTTAAAATTGACAAATATGACAATTGCGTTTAATAATAATAATACCCACCCACAAATGGGTGGGTATTAAAATGCTGTGTGTCGTTAGCATTATTGTGGCGTGTGAGTTTGATGTTTGTTTCAGGCGGTGTTTTTCAATGGCTGACTATTTCATCAGAAAAAGTTTTGAAAAGGTCAACGTTCTTCTAAACTAGAGGCTTATAAAAGACATCATGAGAATGAGAATGAGAAGAATGAGACATCAAGAAACCATGGCTGAAGGTGATGTTACCAGTGATCAGCCGTTGAAAAGTCCTGAAGTGGTGGTTAGTTTGCAGGCAGCACTGACAACTAATCAGTCATGCACAAGTTCAGGAATTCCTCGATCATTTAGGTAATTTGTTTGGAAAGCAGCAGTTACAAACAAATATTTAATAAATACACATTCGTGATTGTCAATCCTGTTGTAACAATATTTATCCTGCTGTATCTCTAGCATCGGCAGTTAATATTGTAGTGTGAGTTCAAACTTCAGCACGGTCTTGCATAAATCTGGTTTTTTATCTTATCTGAAAGCTTTCTGAAGTGATCACTGATCACATATAAGGCCCTGTCTTGTCTTATTATAACAATGCGTTTTTCACATGATCACATTAAGGAACAGGGTGATCACATTTACAGCATTTTCGAAAATTATCGAAGTTATTTGATACAATTCGATAGAAATCTTCGAATTTTCAGTTTATCGGTTTGATATTTTAAGGGTACATAGAGAATGAACTGGCCAGTATTTGGGTACATACAAGGTGAATTTAGAGGAAGTACAAAAAAAAGCTACAGATTTTCAAAGTTGAAAAAAAAATGAACCCGATCACACATAGACACTCTAGTACTACCCTAATCATAGATACACAGGTTTTGCCTCCTGGTTCCCTGGTTTACTGTCAACTGCCTCAGCTTGACATCAGTAAGTTCGCTCAACACTTGCTAGCTGTTGGATTATGGCTAAGCCCTTCACTTAAATTCACTCAATGAAAACATGGAAGTCAAATTGTCCGGATTCTTTCCGGAATAGTCTATTTGTCCGGATTTCATCCGCAGGACTATTTAACAGGAATAATTACGAGTATGCATAATAAAATACTCAAAATCAATTCAAATATACCTTGACCTAAAAAAATTTCCAAAAAAAGTAGGGTTGACGGACTTGGAGAAGTTCTGGTCGGACTCAAAATCCAACTTTGTAGAGTCTGTAAGTTCAGTTTTAACGCGTCGATTTTCAAACTAGTGGTACCAATCGAAAGGCCTTAGTTAGTTCTAGGACTTCAAATTATCAAATATAAAAATTTCCAAAAAAAGTAGGGTTGACGGACTTGGAGAAGTTCTGGCCGGACTCAAAATCCAACTTTGTAGTCTGTAAGTTCAGTTTTAACGCGTCGATTTTCAAACTAGTGGTACCAATCGAAAGGCCTTAGTTAGTTCTAGGACTACAAATTATCAAAATTAAAAATTTTAATATTCCATTTTAAAATAGTCGCTTACTCAATGGTAAAGGATCATCCATAAATGACGTCAGGGGTAGTTACTGCTAGTGGTCTGCTAGGATTTTGATGACAACCTATGATATAGATGTCCATTAACACGATAGTCACTCTAGAAAGCTTTCAGATAAGATGAAACATGAAAGATGGTGCGATAATAGGTTCCATTATGAGAACTTACAAAACACTACATGCGTAAAAAACAAAATCACATATTTTGGGGTGGTCTGCAAATGGCGTCACACCAATAATGACTTTTTTGTCCCACCACTATTTTATCATTTTAGGGGTTGCCCATAAATGATGTCATCGAAATATCTCTATTTCTACGACCCTATGATTACCCTGTCATCAACCGAACCATCGTGTAGATTGGATGGATATCTTTAACATAGGTTGTCATCAATATCCTAGCTGACCCACTCACCGTACCCTGACATTATTTACGGATGGTCTTTTACCATTGAGTAAGCAACATTTTTAAGATGGATTGTCATCAGTCATCAAAATCCGGCTAGACCAGCCGACCCTAACGATGATATTCTTTAAGGTAGATTCATAAGGTGCTAGCCATAAATGATGTCGTCATCCTGGTGGGTGAAAATGAAATAAACGAAAATTCGGCATCTGTAACATGTGATAACAGCAATTGCGTAAATGATCGAGGAATTTCTGAACTATTGGATTTATCTTGAGCTACACAAGTTACAGTTATGCTAAGGATACACAGAATTTTAATACCCACCCATTTCGCTAATATAGAAAAAAAAAATTTGTTGTAAGGGATAATCCATAAATGATGTCACCCAAATTAAAACTGTATTAGGACCCATTCACCTCCATGTCATGGCATCAACATTACTTAAACTGCTATATGTAATATGTCTTCAAAATTTGACTGGACCCACACCCATACGGACGACATCATTTATGGACTATCACTTATGATGTGAAACAGCATTGTCAAATTATTTTATAAGCTCTTCCATAAACTGAGTCGATTCGTTGTTTTTAGCCATCTGCAGCTCTGGCTCTGATCACATTTAGAGCGCATAGAATGATCACATTAAAGCACAACTCCTGGATTCGACACTTTGGACTTTCATCTATTTTAGTGAGAACTCTCCGTACACAAATCACAAACAGTATCTTCAACTAGTTGGTAATGAATGTGTCAATCACGTTGCTTAATTCTAAAATGTACAACACTAGAAATTTTGAAATTTGAAAACTCGGAAAAAATTCAGGAAATGAGTTAATCTGATATTCGGTTTTTTGAGATTTTACTCTGTCCAGGTTTTCAAAGTTGAGCTCCCTAAATTATACTCTAGTTAGTTAAGAATGCAAGCTATCATTACCGGGTAGTAAAGGATTTCTGATGCAGCTTATGTTTTAGCATTAGCCACTGTTCTAACTTAAGGCATGATCACATATACGCACTTTACTACTACTTAGAGAATGAACTGGCTAGTATTTGAGTACATAAACTGTGAATTTGAAGGAAGTACAAAAAAAGTTACAGATTTTAAAAGTTGAAAAACTGAACCCAATCGCACAGACGCACTCTACTACTACCTGAAGCCCAAATCTCGCCTTTCATTCCCCAGACCAGACCTAAAGTGCAATGACGTGTATGATGCACCTGTGAGTTGCCGCGCATGCTCTTACGAACGGCCTGCCCACCGTATAGCAGTATACAAATTTCGCAATGTTGAATATTCAACTGAGCTTCCATTTTTCCTTGGTAAAACTCCCAACTTATAAATTTTAAATTGCCGGTTTATCCAAGGAGTAATCAAAACTTGGTTGAATATTCAACAATAAGAAATGTCTATACTGTTGTACGGTTGGCAGGCCGTTCGTAAAGAGCATGCGCGGCAACTCACAGGTGCACTAATTGGTCACGGCTTAATGTGGTCTGCGGGCACAGTACTGTTTCCTCGAGATCTGAAAAGGTTTGCTTAACTAATATGTATTCTTTTCAGCAATTCTGTGAAAACGTGTAGAACGCTTCCGGTTTTATGCATATGTTTTATCAGTTATTGTTTTTGAGCACTAATTAGTATCTTTCTTTTGCAGTAATCAGTTTGTACTGTAAGTGTAAATTAACTAATATATATTACACTGTCTTTTAAATTTCTTACTGACACAATTAAAATTAAACGACTAGCATGCAATTTTACTGTTTTTTAAATCCCAAGAATTTTAATATTTTTTTAACAAATGTTCTTGTTTTAGAACCCAAATGCGAGAACTCTGCAACCTTATTATAGTAAGTTCACTTTCCAGAGCATAACTACCAAATTTAAAAATTTTAAATCAAACGAAACCACGTTATAAACTAACTTATAAAACTAATTTTTTGAAATATTATTCTTACAGTTATATATCAGGTGGGCGGGGGGGCATGACATTTCTAAATTGACTGTTTATTTTAACTAGCTCTTGTTAAATGTTTTGCTCTCTAGCACACGCATTCATCAATCAATCCAAATCAAAATTTCCAACTCTGATAAATTTAAACGCTAGATCTAGCAAAGGTCTTTCGATTGGTACCACTAGTTTGAAAATCGACGCGTTAAAACTGAACTTACAGACTCTACAAAGTTGGATTTTGAGTCCGACCAGAACTTCTCCAAGTCCGTCAACCCTACTTTTTTTGGAAATTTTTTTAGGTCAAGGTATATTTGAATTGATTTTGAGTATTTTGTTATGCATATTCGTAATTATTCCTGATGAATAGTCCTGCGGATGAAATCCGGACAAATAGACTATTCCGGACAGAATCCGGACAATTTGACTTCCAAAATGAAAACAGAATTAAATATCTGTAACAAGTACACCTTAGCGCCGTTTACCCTTAGGGAATTAAAGTATTCTATCAGCTCTGGTAAACTCATGCTGCTTTATTTACGACTTACGTCAGTAAGTCTTCAGTTACTGAAAACAAAAAATAAAATTAAGATTCATACTTTTGTCAAAGCCAATTTACTAACATCAAACCTCGTCATTTTTCCTCACTGAAGTGCAATTGCAACAACCTGACGACCGACTGTACTACAAATTATGATACTACGAGAAATATTCATTCACAACTGGTCACTGGCGCTACTATTACGCTTGCCATAAAAACACAGCAAGAACAAAACAAACCATTTACAAGTTAAGTACGATATTTGAAAAACAAAACGTAACTTTTCTAAACAGTCAATTTCATATTAACTACGTGAAAAATAAATTCATATATACTGCATAAATGATTAAGGAGCGATTCGGCAGGATCCTCGAACTGTAGCTACCGCTATTTCTACAGTCATTCTTTATGGGAGACACAGTTCTTTAGGAAATGATTCAAAGTCAGTTTGTAGTTAGGCGAATAAGGCGATGTTATATGCCAGTAGCCTTGTTGCCTTGGCAACTGTGACTGTAAGCCTGTGGAGCTGGTTGTCAAAGTCATAATCAAAGTCATTGCTATGCAATTGTTTAATTATCTAAAATATAGTTCAAACTGGGACAAATTTAAGGAGCTCTTTAATTATGAATTTAATGTAGGGTGAGGGTGCCTAATTGTGGCCGGTGTCCTAATTGTGGCCGGCTGATTAAATTCGTCTTATCATTTAGTTGAAAACTTTTGAAACTCATAATTGCAGAATCAGTAGATGGAAAGCCGAACTTAGCAACCAAAAATGAAATTTTGGTATACACCAACTCGTATAAGATATACAGCCGGTGGCCACAATTAGGATACCGGCCACAATTAGGCACCCTCACCCAAGTTAATTTGCTCCACAAAAACACTAGCACTAACGTGCGTAAATGTGATCACCCCTTAAATGTGATCAGTTGCCGCTGTTCAAATATTACCGCCTTTAAAAATATGTGCAGCTTATATTCATACAGCTTATAGTCTCAGCTACGGTCACTTGTGATTTCAGCTTTTTTCCTTTTTTAAAATTATGAAAGTTTTGAACACTTTTTTGAGTTTTTTCATGCCGATCACATTAAAGACCCTACTTTTCCATTACCTTTAAATGTATTTAAACTAACTGATCACATTAAGGGCACTTGGGGCGTTGTAAGACTTTTCGAAATTGTTTCGTACAATGACCTGTATCTCTTGCAACTTTTAATTTTCGACACTGAGTATTTTTTTGTACATAAAGGATTAAAAGAGAAGTAAAATGATAACTTCTTCTTCATTGCGCGTCGGCTAGGTAAAAATTTACAGATTTTTAAAGTTAAAAAAAAATGAACCCGATCACATTTACGCACTCTACTACTAATAGGCCAGTTCCTAGCACAGAAACGTGGAAAAAATGCGTAAAGGCTAGGTTCACAAACGTGTGGAATTCCCTTCCTAGTGAGCTGCGTGATCTTGAAATGCCCAACTATCGTAGCTGTATATCTACACTCTCCGTAAAGAAATCTAAATCTGCAGTACAAAGTTAACTGAGTCTCATTAAAAGGGCATTTCGATGGTCTTGATGGCCATGAGAAGCTTCGAAGATAACTTCGAGCGACCGTAGTACATCAAAACGGCATCTTGGATTTGGAGAAAGACACCAGTTATCGTTTAGATATTTCGCTAATAGTTTGAAGCTCTTCTGATGCGTTCGAAATTTTAGAAGATGTGGGTAACAATGAATCAGATACCTATTGCTTTTTAGATGTACTGCTTATGCAATAATGCAATTCATATGTCGTTTAACATTTTTTAATGATGTTTAGAAGCTTTCTAAGTATTAGATAACTGATACACAAATTTTTTAGATGACAATGGTGGTTAGAAGTACCGCACATGTATGGATTCTTACGGATCGGATAAACCGGATCGGATATCGGATAACGGATCGGATCGGTTGGCCGTTTTATCCGAACTTAGTTCGGATCGGATAATGATTTATCCGATCCGTAAGGTACTTGAATCGGATCGGATAGCACAGATATCCGACCGGATAGGGCAACGGATATCTGCGGATATCCGAATTTAAAAAAATATATATTTTCTCGTCTTTAAAGATTGAATAAAGCAAAAATTGAAATTTTTTTGCTAAGTTAAGTGTTTTAAAGCTTAAATTTCATGTTTCTTATATCATTGTGAATTAATTTTTTTTAACAAACTGACTGCAAAAGGCGTTTCAGAGGTGACTACAGACAACAGTGTAAACCTATGTTTTAGCACGACTGCGCAACTAAGCAAAATTTAAAATTATGGTTTTGAACTAACTTTAAAATAGTTCCATCCCTCTGCATTTGTTATTATTGTGTTTACATTTACACTCATGATATAGTATAATTCTAATGATTGTTAACACATTAAATTACTAAACTTATCATGGCGCTATTTTCTAACTTTTAACATATAGTCGGTGAAGAAGCAAATTCGCCTCTTTCCAAAAATATAAAATTGCAAACCCGCATTTTTACAAAGACGGCTAACTGCGTACAGAGCGGACAAACGGTGTTTGCAGCCGAACTATTTCAGGGCAGTAGTAGTAGTAGTACATATGTATGGCTCAATGAAATTTAGTAACCGGTTTTTGAATTAGAGTATGCCACTCTATGCTCCTTATGCGATTACTATAGAACGATGCGGTTTTTGCTTTAAAACATTTTTGAACAGATGCGGATTTGCTTTTAGAAAATATTGGAAAGTTTCAAAAATTGTTTTTATCGACGATATTTATTTTCTAATCCCATTCCTAACAAAGTACGCCAACTAGTTTAAAATGACATGAGCTTCATAATTATTTTAGAATTATTAGTGCTAATATTTTCTTCAGAATTCACTTATTGTTGGTGTATTTTCCGTAAAACACATTTTTATATTTTTTGAATCGGATAATTCGGATATCCGCGGATACGGATAAAGTTCAAAACGGATCGGTTGGCTATTTATCCGATCCGCAATTGGTTCGGATCGGATACGGATAAAGATATTTTTATCCGAATGTCTTCGGATAGGATCGGATAGAGGATCGGATAGAGGAATATCCGATCCGTAAAAGAAACCATACGCATGCGTCGAGATACGGTTCACTATTTAGATGGCCAAGCTATACTGTTTTAGATGCCTTCCGACTTTGAGATGCTACTGTTGATTATGAAATCTCAAAAATTGATCATTGGAAGTGGCTCTCGTTAGTCAAGTGGCACTGCACGACGACTGCAGACTGCAGACGATGAGATTTCAAGTCATAGTCAGATATATCTAGATAGTGTGATATAAGTAATTGTTGGAAATTGGAAAATAATTTAAATATTGAGCGTATTTTCATTTTCTTGTTCATATTACGGTACGAGAACAAACGGGCACAAACCAACTATTAATTATGTTTAATTCAAGTATTTTAAATCGTTTTACAAAACTGAAAATATAAAGCAATTCTATCAGACGTGATTTGTGATACATTTATTGAAAGAAACAATTGGTGAGAATAGAGCAGTAACAATTATAAAAGAAATTGTCTGCCCTATTTGCTATAATAATTGTAATTTTGTTTCTTTAAATTGTTGTTTTCCTTGTCCACTTTCAATCAGAACCGTAAAAGTGAAAATGGTCTCTATCAAAAATGTTATCTGCATGAACCCCGAAGGGAACACACAAATTCAAAAATCATTATCTATCTTTCAGTGGATTTTCAACTGGGTGCATATTGATACTGAGTCCTTTAATAATTTACCATTACAAATCTTCAAAATAAAATTGTCGTATTGAAATTAATATTAAGGTGAAAATAGTTTAATTTCAATAAATAGTAAATCTTTCCTAACAAACGACAACCTGCACGTCTTAATTGAGAGAGAAAACGGTTTATTTATATTAACATGTGTTCCATTCATCTCAATATTCTCAATGTAGAGGATCATCTAAATAGATACATTGCAAGGCATCTCATTTTTAAAGGGCACCTAAAGATTTGCCCGGTGCTGCATCTGATTAGGGGTATTGAAGCGCAACTAAATAATGACATTACCATGCATCTCAGCCTTGAGGGGCATCTAAATATTTATTTCGTAGTACATCTCCGCTTCGCACATAATCTAAAAGACGCACGATACTCATCTTTCTTATTCTGACAAATTCATCTAAATGATAACAGAATATCACCAGAGCGATATGTTGCGTAGCAACTGAATTATATCTAACTCCAAATTCAGGAATCATCTCATGATGTACTTAAGATTATCGATATTATTGGACATAGCGACCAATGGAGCTATGCGGTAGTAATTTATTTAAAGTAAATAGATTTAGAAATAAATAGTTTAAACAAGGAAATGACATTGAGCATGATGAGATATGCGGATGCGATTGTAGAAATAATTTAATAAGAATTTATTGTGAAATACTTTTATTAAGAGAAGCTCGAATTGAGTTATTTAAATTATAGATGGGCTAACCATTAATTGACCAAGATGGTTTTGTGAATGTCATGAAGGACATAGTTAAGCAATCGCGGAAATCAATTGTAAATTCTAATGTAATTAAGAATGTAAACTAATAACACATTTCAAGGGAACCGAGTTCTAATCAGTAAGTGATTTGGAACTTAGAAGAGTATCCTTTCGGACTCTGAGAATTACACTCTTCAATCAATTAGCTTGTACCTTCAGTACCAGTAAAACACTTTGTTTTACTTTATCCATTTTATTTAAAGCTAATAAATTATCACGACTTGTTACCCAATTCAGTACGATCTTCAACAGTCACTTTATTTAACCATCACAGTTGAACTATAGTATACCTAAACACACCAATATCCAACATGGTGGCGAATACGGAGAACTAACCATATTAGCACAGAGATTTTAAATTTTTTTGAGAGAATTTCTTTTAGTTTCAAGTTTGAGAATTTTAAGAATTTTATTTATTTGGTTTGTGCAGAGAGAAGTTAGTTCAACGTGTGAAGGTTAAGAGCAGTAGTATTTATTCATTTCAATTCAGTGTTTACATTTTTGTGAGCATTCAGCATTCTATTCAAGACAGGAATTTATATTCGCCTGAGTCATCTACTAGTCTACAGAAAGTAGATGTGCAAGCGAATTTCGAGAACGAGAGTTGGAATTTCGTGCTGAATTGACGAGAAGTGCGTGAAGAGACAATACGAGCTATTCGAAAGATTGAAGCAGAGCAAAGGACCCTAGTAAGTAAATTAACGTTAATAATTAAAGGAATATATATTCGAGTAGAGACACAGTAGTACTACAAATATATTCAGTTAATTACGGAATTTTTTAATTTTGTAATTTTTGATATATTCGATTTCGAGACTCCGGAGCGTGTAGGATTTTAGGTCTGATCAATCTAGGAAACTACATATAAGAAATAGATATCTATAGTTTTATGCGAGGAGGTATAAAACATTTTTGAGTTTAAAATTTTTTAATTTTTGCCGAGCAGGGTATATAGGAAGTATTGCGACCTCATCGCCTTATTTCATTTTAAACTCATATGCACAGCATCCACTTGTTACTTTAGAGTTTATTTTTCAATCTGATTATTATCCAAGCATTTTATGGCAGATAATTTGAAGCTTAAGGCCTACGTTACATTGTTAGTTAACACTTTAACAATTAAAGAGACCAACGATACGCAATTTAATATTGAATTAGCCACTTTGAGAGTAGACATTTTAAATTTGATTCTTCAAGAAATTACCATTTCAAGTGTGAATAATTTTAATCTTTCACTAAATCGAGACAGTTATTAAGGGGTATTTTTATATTTCTGAATGACATATGTCAAAAAGATACGAGACTAGGCAGACATTAAAAGAGGAAGGTAAAGAAATAAGTGACTCAATATTAGGAAAGTATATCGTAGGTAGGCAACCACCAATAGACCCACCAGTAGCAGCCCAACCCAGTTCACCATCTATACCACCAGGCAACACTAAGCAAAGGAAAGAGGAATTTGAAAATTCATTTTCAAATCGAACTCTAGAAGTAGTCAAAGAACTTCAAGACCAAAGTGAGTTAACTTTAGCTTTAGTAAACGAGTCCACAGTAAATAATACCGACAGTGGAAACGAGACAGCGACTACATCTCAGAATACTCAAAGTAAAGTAAATTTAAGTGTTGAGCCTTCAGAAAATTTAGCAGACGAAGGGGAAAATCAGAACGACAGAGACGACGATTCATATTTAAGTGCAGACCCAGGCAGATCAGGAAGTAGTACCAGTGACGGTGAAGGAGACGACGATTTTGAAATTAGAGAAAATCGGGCACAACCACCCACCCCACCAGCAAAAACGGCAGGACTACCACAACCACCGATTATCCCTGACAACCTGAGTGAAGAGGAGAGAAAGAAGTTTATCACCGATTTTCAACTAGCACACGCAGAAGCAGAGAGAAAAAAGAAAGCCCAGAAAATCAGAGACAAAAAGGAAGCCGAGGACCAATTAAAACTTGAGAAAAAACTTTGGGAAGAAGATATGGCGCATTTAAACACCGGAGGATGGACGCCACCCAAGAAAATTAACTTTCGGGTAGGAATAGACGAACCAGGAGCACATTTCGACGATTTTGTTCGAACCATGGCCATCATTGGAATTAAAAAGGAAAATCAGTTGGCGCGATTCGGAAATACCTTGGACAGGAGCGCAGCGACATGGTTTGGCAATAATGTGACTAATCTGGACATGGACACCCTGAAGGCGGCTTTCGTGAAGGCTTTCCCAGTAAGCGAAAAATTATTAAACAAACGCTTGCAGCTTAGAGTGATGTTACCAGACGAGCCAGTGGCGCAGTATGTTACGGATAAGGTAGCCCTTACATTGGCAGCCATTCCGCACGCCACGGACCCAGACTACATTAGGGAGGTCAAGAATGGACTCACGCCTCAAATGACAAGTAAATTGGCATACGGGGGCAAGGCACTTAAAACGCTTGAGGAATTTACGACTTTTCTAGTGGAGATGGAGCAAACAGATATGGGTCCATGTGATACGGCTTTAGTGAAGGAGTGCCAGGCGAAAATTGCGGTTTTAGAAGCCAAACTTGGGACAACTAGCAAGGGAGGTTCTAAATCAACATACGATAGACAGAAGGAGAAGCAAAAATTTCCCCGCAACGAATTCAACGGAGACACCCAAAGAGATGGAGGGAATCGAAACTGGAGAGGCAGCGGCAGAGGACGCGGAAGGGGTCGAGGCAGAGGCAATGGAAGCTATGTCGAGAAGGACAAATCAGATGTGGATTGCTATACGTGCGGCGGCCCAGGGCATTTTGCGAGAGATTGCCCGAAGAAACCGAAACAGAGAAACGATAACAACAACAACAGAAGAGAAGGAGGCCACCAAGGAAGGGGAGGCTACTCAAAAAATAATGGCGAACAAAATGTAGAAGGCAGGCAAGGAGAAGTCAGAGATGCACCACCAGACTATGAACCACCCAGACAGACAGCATATGTCTATATGATGACGACCGAAGACTCGACGTCACCATACGTAGATATCAAGGTCCGAGACAAATGGACAACGGCGCTATTGGACACTGGAAGTACCAGGACTCTAATCAGCAGGCAATTAATTACAACTCAGAGGATATCCTACGAATCAGACATCGACGTATGCGGCATGACAGGTATACCAGAGAAGGCTATAGGAACAGCAGTGGTAGCTATGGATCTGGGCACGGGGGTATACAATGTGGAAACAATAGTGATGGACATTGTGGAGCCAATAATAGTTCTGGGGTATGATTTCTTTGTAAGATTTAAAATTTTAATGGATTTTGGAAATGAGCAGATCCGATCACCGATTTTTGGAAATATGCCGTTCTACCAGCAGCAGAAAGAGCAAAAGAAGCCATTAGAGCAAAAAGTGACATTTCGTTTCGAGAAATTAGAGGGCCAAGAAGAGAAGCAAAGAGAGAAAGAGAGACGATTTACGAGCCAGAAGGGAGGACGATCTTCGCCCAGTATTAAAGTTATCAAGCCCAGTATTGTCAGGAGAAGGGGGAGAGAAATAACAAGAGTCAAGAGGACCCATGTATTTTCACCTCCGTCCGCTTGCGCAAGCTCATGGACCCTGAACTCTCATAGGAAATCATGGCCTAAGTATTTCCTTGAAGGGGCTCGAAGACACTATCGAAACAGCGGAGCTAGTTCTACTTCATCAGAGGAAGAAAGCAGAAGGAGAGTCATTAAGAAAACAGATTTGACGACCATGGAAAGGGAGACTAAGACAGCCTCCGGGCTAACAAAAAGAGAGATGGAGGACTTAAGATGCGACAAGGGAGAGTCAACATTACGACCATTCAGAGTGTATGGAAGGGAAACCTATGCACACGCAAGTCCAAAATTAATAGCCACCCACTTTCCAAAACTCTCCGAATACCCAACGACATGGTATGTATCAAGAGGAACACCATACCAACACCGCAAGTACATAATTGAAGGAGACGAAAAAATTGGAAGTTACGTTATTCGAGGCTACAACTCTACATTCTTTAGCTTTGACCCCATGTTCACTATAGAGTACTATACTTGTTATTATTCAAATCTACGCGTGAAGTCATTTTTATTTCCAGGAACGCAGAGGGAAGTAGACTTGGCTGTAGCTAAGGATATTAAAGTATGGACGGACTCTAACAAACTAACCACTCAAATGCAGAGAGCGATGCGACAAAAACACGGCATGGGAGGCGAATGTGATTTATGCAGATTCTACATCAAGGACGATTGGGTGTGCGAGCAAAAGAGGCGAGACACGAAGCACTTACTACATCTGCCATTCACCAATCTAAAGGAGTCCAAAGAGAGAAGGAAGGGACTATTGAAGATCACAGACACAGTGAAGGAGCGACTGGACAAGGAAAGAATACGGAGAGTCGATGCCGATATGAGAAAAATCAAAAGAGAAAGGGAGCAGAGGAGACTCATTACTTCCAAGGACACAGCAGAATCTATAATGGAGAGATGGGAAAAATATGTACGCGAGTGTGATGACAATTGGGGAGACGACTGTACTATCAATGACAACGTGAAGCCATCAACATCCAAAGGGAAGGGTAATAACAAATCAGTTACTCATTTTTCCAGAGCAGCCACTAAGAATGTGAAGGGGGCGTGCAGCAAACATTTTGGATTTGAGGACGAGTTTGCAATGGAAATGGAAATGATGGAGGCAGCCCAAGCCGAGGCCCCTCAGAGCAAAAAACAACAACAAGTGAAGCCCAAGAAGGTTGAGTCTACAGCAACAGCCAAAAATTTAAAGGGGGACTGCAGCTATTTTTTTGGGGAGATGGAGGCGGCCACTGAGGAAATTCACAACGAGTTAAAAGAGGCAGAACAAGAACACCGTAAGAAAATGATGGAGATGCAAAAACAACTAAGTAAGGACGTGGAGTGGAGTTACATCGCTCACCAAGTCAATATGCAGCATGAGCCAACAAGTTTTGACAAGAAAACTTGTAAACAAACAGAAAAGAGAAGGGCCAATGCACTGAAGGAAGCATATGGACTCCATCAATGGAACTTGTACTGCGATGAGAAAAGAGAAAGGGAAGCAAAGGCAGCAGAAGCAGAGGCAAAGGAAGCAGTAGCGAGACAAGGCGAGTCTGTGAGCACCATCAAAACACCAGCAGAGGCAGACGATGAGGACTGGGACATAGTAGTACTTAATGTAGAAAAAGAGGAGGAAATCACTACACCCACTCCACAGCCCACACCACCACCACAGCCAACGACAACTGGAGAGGACATTACTTGGGAATTGATTGCGCCTATGAGAAGCTTGAGAGTACATGCTAGAGCAACGACAGTGACTAGAAGAGTAAGAAAACCAGGAAAACTCATGTCATTATTTTCATTGGCAATTCTTTTTTTGTGTTTTATAGGGCTGACCGAGGCGAGACCATGGTGGTTAAACCCATTTAAAAAATCAGGCAGACTGGGGACGGGTATCAAGGGATACGCTCCAGTACCAGCAAGGGTACCACCAGTGAACATGGTCTTCCCCGCCAGTCCAGGCACGATTAAAAATCTACCCAAAGGTGTGGAGGCGACAGGGCAGCAAGCATTCAAGGCTGAAAAAATATCTCAGCAACGAAAAAATGCAGCGATGGAAGCTCAATCACCAAAAGCAGGGAATTCAAATTCATTTTCGGACAAAGCTTTGAGAGAAACACCAGGCAAAGGCCAGAAAATTTTTGAGAGAGAAGATTCATTATCGAGAAGCGGAGATACGCCAGCGCGGACTGGAGATTCCATGTCTCCCAACGCACAATCAGTATATCAGGGATGGTCACCGCAAGGATCACAGGGCTCTGCAGTATCAATTCCAGGACCACCAGCGACATGGGGACAGAAAATTAAAAATGTTCTACCATCTGGAAGTGCAGTCGGGACAGCAGCGGCCCAAGCAGGAGGACTAGCGGTAGTGTTAACGGCAAGTGATCTAATTAAAACGGGCGCTATGGGAGCGATGGGAATGGGTCCACAAGAGATTCCAGCACCGATTATCAATAACACGATAGTAATTTCGAACGACATACTGGACAAAATGTATAGACCCTATGAAAATTACGAGCCAAGAAGCCCCACCCGAGGAAACAGCGATGACGATGACTATTCGAGTTCTGATGAAGATGCGTTGAGGTTACAGATAGTGCCAGCATGGATGCCAGAGGCAGTTAGAACAGCTAACGAGACACACTTTAATGGTACACTCAGAAAGCAGTTAACAACACCATTACCAGAGCAGGGAGCTTTATTCGGGGAAAATAATAACAATGTAGGGAGCGTAACGGTAACTGACGGTAACTGGACCTATATATTAACTATGGGTATTGTCGGGTTTGCTATTATGGCCATGTTATTTTTTCTAAGTTTATGGATGTACGTGTGTTATGGCGGCCTACCATGGAAAATCCAGAAGGGAAAACAAGTCCAGAAAAAGCAGAAAGACCGAGAGCTGAAGCGTTATAATCCGATGAGACTTGAAGCACCGATTATGGAGAATGAACCCTCAGATGACGAAGTATTTTTGAAAGATATCGAAGGAAAGGACTTATGTTCATATAAGCCAAAGGACAGAGAATCATTCATTCAAGCATTGATTGAAAGACAGGTACAGATGCAGGTAGACATCAATGAATGTTACAGAAAGAAGCAAGAAGAAGATGCGAAAAAGGACCAGGCAGGCAGCAGCGGCTTGAATCCAAACGCGAGCAGTTTTAGTTATTAGTTGAGAATTAATTTAGGAAATAGTCAGGCAGGACTAGAGTTATTAAGTAGTAATTTATTTTTACACTTATGAGTAAATTTTGAAAGTGCCAAAATTTTTAGCAATTTTGAGATTTTTGAAATTTTAATTTTTTTCTAAAGACCTACGGGGTCAAGTTAAATCAAGGGTCGATTTAAAATCGGCGGTGAGGATTATTGGACATAGCGACCAATGGAGCTATGCGGTAGTAATTTATTTAAAGTAAATAGATTTAGAAATAAATAGTTTAAACAAGGAAATGACATTGAGCATGATGAGATATGCGGATGCGATTGTAGAAATAATTTAATAAGAATTTATTGTGAAATACTTTTATTAAGAGAAGCTCGAATTGAGTTATTTAAATTATAGATGGGCTAACCATTAATTGACCAAGATGGTTTTGTGAATGTCATGAAGGACATAGTTAAGCAATCGCGGAAATCAATTGTAAATTCTAATGTAATTAAGAATGTAAACTAATAACACATTTCAAGGGAACCGAGTTCTAATCAGTAAGTGATTTGGAACTTAGAAGAGTATCCTTTCGGACTCTGAGAATTACACTCTTCAATCAATTAGCTTGTACCTTCAGTACCAGTAAAACACTTTGTTTTACTTTATCCATTTTATTTAAAGCTAATAAATTATCACGACTTGTTACCCAATTCAGTACGATCTTCAACAGTCACTTTATTTAACCATCACAGTTGAACTATAGTATACCTAAACACACCAATATCCAACAATATATTCTGCACTTCGTGTTCACATCATATGCTTTTCTGACGTCTTTCACATGCTCTTTTACCTATTAAATCTTCGACAGCAATCAGTAGTATAAAATGCTAATTTTAAACTACTTAGACCAATGTAATGTAATATATTTATTTATTTATTATTTTTGCTTCTACCTCCGACTATCTCTGATGCTGTCCGGTTTCGGAAATCATTGGATAAATTCGATGTAAACTCTGACAGTTGAATAAAGACAATACAATACAATACAACATTAAAAATCAACAATGACCATGCCCAACACTGCTCCACCTGAATCTTTTATATTAAAGGACTAGTAGTTATGGCTCGCTTCGCTCGCCTGTGTCCGTGTAAGGTTATAGGTTACAGGATAAAGCATGAACAAAATGTAAATAGGTAGAAATTATGATCATTAATAGGAATACCCTCGAAGGTCCTATTCCGTACATACATGAGGGACCCCTTTAGCAAAGTTAAGGGAGGGGACCCTCCCTGTCAGGCCCAAGGCCTAACGGAGTTAGAAAAAGAGGCATTAATACTCAAACGGGTAGGGCACGGATACCCTCTCTATGCCAGGCCCCCCACCCATCCGGCGCATACACCTTGCCCAGGTTGTAAAGGGAGTGTAGAAGAGAATGTATATCCATACGGGTAGGATGCGGGCACCATCCCTGTGCCACGCCTTTATTCTGGTGGGTACCCGCACCCTACCCGTGAGGCTACACATCTTCTACGCTCCCTTTTCAACCTGGGCAAAGTGTATGCGCCGGACGGGTAGGGCACCGACACCCTCCCCATCTGTTACAAGTACGACTCTCATGATGTACGGGCACGGTATACTGCTTGGGTATGAACCACAGGCACGTTTCCACTATTTTTTTCCTGTTTTGTCTTTATATTTTAATTTTGTGTTTCGGTTTATTTCTTCAAAATAAATTTTATTTCTGCAAAATAATTTTTATTTCAATTCTACAAAAAATGTAATAACATTATATAGAGCGACTTGGGGAGGGGGTGCTAAAGGAGGCAAAAATGACGTATTTTTTTGTTGAGGGGGAGGTTGAATTTGATGGGGGATCCACTGTAATTTTTGAGGCAGTATATGGGGATTTTTAGGTTATTATATCAGTAAAAATGGTAGCGAAAACAAAAATTACCATTTTTACTGATATAATCACAACATTTGTGGGGACCCTTAAAAATCAAAATTTTAGTTTTTTCAAAATTATCGTAAGCCCACGTGAAAGAGCGTCCTTTTTACTACATTGTAGATATCGCTTTTTGAAATTTCATTAAAAATTGGCGTAGTACTTTTTAAATGCAAAGGACATGTTGACCCGTCTACGCAATGTTAAATTATTTCGTTCAAGAAATGATTGGCGGCTATCGGGCAACATAAAATTTAAAATATTCCAACAATAACATCAGCATACACTTAACTAACAACTCGTAAAAAAAATTTGTTTCATATCTGGTCTCAAGTTGATATTTTCATAGGGACCACCTAAAAATCCCCATATACTGCCTCAAAAATTACAGTGGGACCCCCCTAGTTGCCCCTGGTTCGAGGGTAATGGTACATCAGCCATTGCAAAGTGTTTCCGGCTCCAGGGTAAACCAACGTGGATCGTGGAGGTCTCCCACATGTCACCCCTTGAGTTTTTTGGGGTTTACCTCCTCCCCCTCCTATTTAAACATTTTGGTAAACATACATATAGTATACACATATTCTACAGACATTATTGAATTTTAAACTCTTTGTTTAAAACACTAAGGCATATGATGGACTGTTTTATAGTACAGAGAAGTTCGTTTAAACGGGATTCTGTTACAAGGGAAAACCGCTATACGGGACAAATTTTAAATTTTTGGTTGGCCAGCCTATGTTTCAATGTTAAAATTATCCGGTTATAAGGGAACCGCTAAAAGGGATTATCCGGATTAAAGGGACAGATTTTTTACCATTTTTGGTATTTTACGCCACTTAAAAGAGATTTTGGAAGCAAAATGATAAAAATAAAATAGCCAATTGGAGCACTACAGTTCTTGACAACTAAACTGCACTTATCTTATCTGGACATTTATATTATCTTATCTAGGTATAAGTCGTCGTATTTATAGATTCCAAAGATTTCTTGGCTGTAGTTGTGCTTCTGTTTCTGATTCCTGCACTGCTGCATCCAAAAAGTTAAGTACGGAAAAAAGTATGAAATCGTGCTTAAGTTAAAAACACACAAAAAAAATTGAAATAATAAAAGAGGCGGGTTAAAGTTCCAGTGTAATAAGTAGAATTAAGCAAGAAAGTGAATAGATTACAGAAACATGGTTGAAAGGAGTAAATGTAAATTCTCAAATCTTTATAAATTAAGTCTACGTGTGCTTCAAGATCAGAATCAAAACAAATCTAAATAAACTGCATTAACTGACTTTTTTGAACAATCTAATTAACTGTTAACGGACAACATTGTAATTATCTTACCCTTTTTTTAAAAAAATCTACAACTTGTAAATAATTAAAGTTCTCTTAAAGGGGAAATCCCTTATACGGTTAAAAGGGAATTCGGTTATAAGGGACCGATTTTGTCGGTCCCGCGGAGTCCCTTTAAAGTGAATTTCTCTGTAGTTACACAATGTTCTTTCCCTGTACACTGTCCGTACAACAATCTCACGAAGCACAATTTTTTCGTCTGAATTGCTTTAGAGGTACATCTCGGTAGCCAAGAAGATTATCAGATAAATCGAAGATGCATTTCAACGCATCGGGTACATTAGAGCTGCATCTCGGTTTAGTAGAAAGACACTAGCTGTTGCGGAGATGTATTTTAGTGCTGCTAGAAGTGATTCAGAAGCGATCGAAATTTTAGATGATGCAGATCAAAATTTATTAGATGACTAATGATTTTTAGAAGTACTGCACTTGCAAATCAAATGTCGCTTAACATTTCGTAATGCTATTTAGATGCTGTTCACATATCAGATGATGCAGATCAAAATTTGTCAGATGATTGTTGATTTCTAGAAGTAACTCATATGCATTTCAAATGTCGGTCAACGTTTGAAATGTAGTTCAGAAGTAGTTCGCTATTTAGATGACACGAACTATAATGCGTTAGACGTCTTTCGATTTTTAGAAGGACGTCGCATGTATTTCAGTTGCCTTTATATCTTTCTAAATATTATTTTAAATAACACGTTGCCATGTGAGTTCTTCATGGATTGTAATATTATTGTTGATTACGAAATCTCAGAAACTGACATGGGACTAGGATGTGGTTCTCATTAGTCGACTGGCACCGACGACTGCAGACGTTGAGTTTTAAAATCATTACCATAAATACAAGAATATTTTCAGTTGAGGAAGTGAAAAATATATTAAATTTAATATAAAGCGTGATTATTTTCTTGTTACGATAAGAGAGAAAACTGCCCACTATACATATATTTATCAAATCAAGTTTTAAAGCTCATTATTATAAAACTGAAAATCATAAGTCCTTTGCCAGACGTTGTGTGATATATTTTTTGAAAGAAACAATTCCGTGGATAAAGCAGTACAAAAGTTAAAAAAGAAATAGGTGACGGAATTGTTTGCTAAAATCTATCTCTTCCAATAGTTCGAATTGTTATATTTCTTAATTATCAAAAACCTAAAAGTTGCAATGGCTCCTATTTTCCCGTTTACAATAACTCAAAATAACCGCAAATGGCATACATAAAACTAATACAACATTTTAAAATCAAATTATGATTTTAGAATGCTTCATTAAAACTGTTTTTAAATTACCTATCGTGTATATCAGCGGATTTTCAATTTATCACATATAGGTACTGAATTACTGAATTCTTTTAAAATATCCAAATACAAAACGTCTTTAACATAAAACACTATATAGCCAGAATAGTTAGTAAGGTAAATAATACAAGTGTAAATATTTTAATTTCAATATAAATAAATCTTTCCTAACAAACGACGGAGTGCCTTAATTGGGAGAAAAATGATTTATTAATTAGAGGACAGCATCTCAATGTCGATGAGCAACTGAATGATAATTGATGGTACATCTAAATGTTGAACAGCAACTAAATCTTTCTAATGCATTGCATCTAATTAAGGGTCTTGAGAAGCAACTGAATTGCTATATTGCAACGCATCTGAATTTGGTAGAGCATCTACGAATTTATTTCATAGTACATCTCCGAGTCGCACGTCATCTGAAATATGCTCGTTCCTCATCTTAATGTTTCTGGCAAACTACAACTAAACAATAACTAAATCCTATCTGCGATGTATGTTGCACAGCAACTAAATTTTATCTAACTCCCAAAACAAGAATCATCTCAAGATGCATTTCAGTTTATCAAAAAATTGTGCATTAGTCATTAGTGGTTAACATCAGAAGTGTTTCAGACGACTTTTACATGTTGTTTTACGGACAGTGTACTTACAGTACTTCTTTGTATACAATGACCAGGTTTACATGCACCAAAATGTGGAGTTAAATGTGGAGTATAGCCTTATTCCACTTTTCTTATTCCCCATTGGAAGCTCATGTAAACGCGCAGGAATGCGCAGTAATAGCAAATGTGGAATATGACGTCACATGTGGAGTAAAATGAGGAATAGCTTAATCCACTTGTTATAGGTAGATTATAGGCAAAAAAGAGGAATAAGGACAAAATCTCAAAATTCGCGCTGCCATTATTGGCGCCATATTCAAATATTGGGGGAACTTGAACCTTTTTATTTCTAAGTAGGGGCCTGTGTCAGGTCAGAACTTTTGGATGTTATCATTATTTTTAAAAGCAGTGGCTGCGGAAGGTCAATATTCCAGGGGGGACAAGCCTATGTTAAGCATAGGTACATAATAAAGTATGTACCTATTTAATAACATTAGAAATTAAAATTTTCAAGGGGGGCAATGGGACCTTTTCCCCCGTGCCTCCGCGGCCACTGTTTAAAAGGTCAAGGTATTCAGTTCAAATTGTCCAAAATGTCTGGAAATGAAAATTTTCAAGAAACCAAAACAAATTCAGCAAAGAATTTAAGAATAAGAGTTTCGTGGAAGCTAGTAAAACGAGTATGGTATTCTCCTCCCCATATATGAGTGGGGGTGGGAGGCCACACCTGAGTTTACCCCCATTTCACACATATGTCCATGAAAATTCACCGAAAAATATGGAATTAATTTTATTTTTATAATTTAATGATAACGAATAAATGAGGAATATGAGGGTGTGAAAGATGGTAAGTGTCAGATGGTAGTATTTAAATCAATTACGGGGGTGTTCCACCACTCCGGAGGAGGCCGGAGACCTATGAAAAGGGGGAGGGAGGCTCAACTGAAACTCCAGCCGAGGCTCTCCAGCATAGCTACAGATGGTAAGGATGCTAATTTCATTTATTTTAATTTTAAATGCATAATTTATTTTAGCTAGGATTTATGCTTCATTTTTAGGTGTAAGAATTTCAAGAGCAAGTAGCTCGGTGGCTGAAGCCAAGGCTGTGGAAATGTCATCCACAGCCCTCGCCTCGCCACCACGAGCTCCTGACTTCCTGAGGGATTACGGAACCACATCGACCGTTGACGGCAAACGGAGCATGTACACGGTCGAATGGTTCCCGGTCCCACAGAGGAAATTCGGTCTGCTCGGGAAATTTTGCCAATTTTATTTTGTTTATTGCCAATGATGATGAGAAGCGGAGGTAGAAGACTTATTTATTTTGCTTCTAACTGCAGGAGGACAAGCCGGCGTGAAGGTTGTGGGCCTGGGAAACGCTTGACATCCTCCCATGGCCCTCAGCTCCAACGCCACTGGACGGGACGGACAAGGGACGGAGAAGGACGTTTGCATAGCTGAGCGTTCCAATTGACAAACGTCCACCGTCCCCGCCATTCTAGTTCAGCAGCAACGACTTGTCCTGAATTTTGGAATCAATGAAGGTAAGTTTTATTTTTATTTAGGTTAATTTTATTTTGTTTATTTTGCAGGAGGATCGTTGGGGAAGTGGTGCTGGCTCCGTTCCCAGCAACCACATCCAGCCCAGAAAGGACGGAGAGGTGCGGTGGAGAGTGTCTGGGAAACTGGGGAAGGCATGCGACAGACACACACCGCACCATTACCATCAGTCCAGGCCGACCAACGATCCTGAATTTTGGATGCCAATCAGGTAAATATTTAATTTTTACATTTTATTTTAATTAGGTTTTAGTTTTATTTTAGTTATGTTTAGTTTTGCCAATTATGTTAGTCGGGGAGGTTGGATGGACGATGGCAAAGTCGTGTTGCAGAGAAATGCGGTCTGCGTACCTGCTCCACCGACCATTCCAACTTGGAGGACAAACCCGCAAAAGACAGCCTGAGCTGCGGGTTCGTTCCTCCCAGTCTCCCCTCAATTTTGATGTTATTTTTATTAATTTTTGTTAACTTTTATGTATGGACCAAAGTCCCTTAATTACGTACAGCGGGTTTATAGCAACCACAGCTGACGACTAAGTTGATGAGCCAATGATTTATGCAATAATTTATAATATGTTTTGATTACTTATTTCTAGATTCATACATGGAAAATATGAGAATCAACGGACGGTTTGCCAATATAAATGAGAACACTCAACGAACGAAGATGAGAAGGTAAGTTTAAAGTTATAAGTTTATATTAATTATCAAATCAAAAAGGAAAAGATAAGTTATATTTCAACTGCAATATTTCCCGAACGACATAAGATCGAGGGCCACAACTGAATATACGATAATTAATTCATGTTCTTGTTTTGTTTTTCAGATTTCGTCCAATGATTTACAATATAATGAATTTACAGATAATAATTTTATAACGGATACGCTTACGGATGCCACGGGCGTGGCATCTGAGATTTCCAATTCCAGGTCCAGGTTGATTAAAGGTAATTCACAATATACATTTGATATTTTATAATTTATGTAATTTGGTCCAATTGACCTCGATATTACTTTATAATAAACTTAGGAAGAACTCGTAGAGAGGAATCGCGAACACAGTGAACACCATGAATAAGAATAAGAATATGTAAAAGTTATCAGATTTTCTCTGTTTCTTGATTTTAGATTCTTTTTGATGGCACCAACAGGAACCATGGGGACAATCCCCTCGTATTGTTCTTATTCCTTTCGGAGTCTCCATGTTCTTCGATTCCTTTCTAGTCATTTTTCTACCGATTTTCCAGAAGGGAAAATGGAAAAAGAAATTAAAGATTCTGAAGGATTTTGGAAGAATTGATGACGGAGACCCTCTCTTCTTCGAAGCGTGATTGTTTCTGCCTTGGCGAGCTCGCCTCTGCTCCTTCCTCGCTTCGTCTCCTGTCGCCTCGGGAAGCATCATTTAATTCCTTTTGTGGCTCATAGACGCTGTGTGCTAAAGGGCTGCGAGTTGTATTTTCTTTTATTATCTCCTTCCATGGATCTTCCTCACTCTCTGTCAGATGGCCGATGCTGTCTGGAGAATTTGAGGAGAATCTGTGGGAGGAAAGGTTGTGAACTCGATTTCTTTCTCACTAGCTGATAGCACTTCTGTCATTAGTATTGTGAACGAATTCTAACTTTTAAGTCGTCTTGATTATAAATTTCGACTTTTGTTTTTTTCGAAAATTTTCTAACAATAATACATTGCAATCATTCATTTCTTCCATATTTTCTTCATGATTAATTAATCCCAATGCAATACAGCAACTGTAATCTCGCAACTTGGTGATGGTATTATAATAATAATAAATTTTTCCCAGGAAGAATCTTTTCACAGATTTGAGACTTTGTCCCTTGTAGGCTCGGTTGTCACTTTAGTTCAAAAAACTATATTCACTGAGAGACTAAGGGAGATGGACTTAACTAAAAATTCTATCCCTTAAACTTGTTGGTAGAATCCATTTATAAAAATATGTATATAATAGTCCAAATGTGTACGTACTCGTTACTACGACTAAATAGTTAACTGTAATCTCCCAAAAGAAAAGTAGAATGAGTTGCAAGTTCAGATTGCGCGCCATTTTTTTTTATTTCACATTTTGAAAGTGCATGTAAACGGTCCGAAAATGTGGTGTAAGAAAATGTGGAGTAAAATTACTCCACATTTAAAATCGAGAGTAGTGAAATCCGGATTTAGTGTTTGCATATAAACCTGGTCAATACTGAAGACCATATTGCTATGGGAGACCCGGAATAGGAACTTTTCCCTCTCTCATGCACTCATTTTAATTTGTTTTTTACTTTTTTACAGAAAAAGTTTTATTGTAATGACAAGTAAATTTTATTATTATTAAAATTACTGTTGTCATAGCTTTTAGTTATAAGTAAGTCAACATGAACGGGGGTAGGACTATAGTAGTATAGAGCTACCGTCGCAGCAACGAATTCTTGCTTGCTTAATTGTATGGTTTTTTGGTATCCATGACAAATGAAGAGTTTTTTGGCAAAACGGGATAAGTCCATTTTTTTCAAAAATGAGATTATTTGTGTTATTTGTTCTATTTGACTAGATACGTTACTGTGTTGAATGGTAAAGGTCAAAGTTCAACCAAAACAGTTTTAAAAAATAGCCCAAATTTCGTTTTTTGGCAAAACGGGATAAGTCCAATAAATTATTTTTGGAAAAATGGGATAAGTTGACCTAAAACATGCATTTCTGATTAAAATTTGGTTTTTGAGTGTTTTCGTGGTTTGTAGAAGCCAATTGCCGTGTGTTAATGTTTTTATGCAAAGGAAGATAAAAAGTTAGGAAAAAGTTTAAAACGATTAAAATTTCATGTCACGGACTTTTTGCCCCATGTGAAGTTATTGATTTTTTGGCAAAACGGGATAAGTCCACAAATTAAAATTTTTGAAAATGTTCTAAAAAATTCAAAAGTCGGCCTAGAATTATGAAACTACGTGTAATTACGCTTCGTTAGACGCAGGACTTGTAGAAAAAAATTGAGCTACAAAAACCTAACCTGTCACCATTTATTCGTTTTTCGTTGTTCCTGTAAAATTTGCTTTCATGGACTTATCCCGTTTTGCCAAAAAACTCTTCAAATGGCAGACATACATACAACTTGCCTTTTAATAGTATAGATTACTTCATCTGTACTCCATAATTAAATCTGTCATCTGTAGTTTGGTGTTTGTAGTTAATTTTGGTTATGCAGTATAAAGTAAAGTAAATCCCGCTGCCCGTGTGAGATTTAAACGAATTACTTGCTTGTTGAAGTATTATGTAGATGGAATGTACACTGACGAAAAGAATTCAAACATCCGAGTATCCGAGGCAAAAAGTGTTCTGAATTATCCGATGGAATATAGAATAAATAATCGAGCGATGATGATATATGATACTTTGGACCTTTCCCATGTGGTTCTACTTTAAAATTCTACTCCTGATTTAATACACCTGGCTCAATTTTAGCGCCTTTAGACTTAAGATTTAACTTGTGATTTAATGGGGGCACTCTGTGCCGGTCGGCAGACTGATTTAGTAGTTGCCAGTAGCCAGCCAGCTTTAAAATCCCCCAGCATTTCATACAGAAAAACATGGTACTAGATTATGTAGATAATAAAATACCACTATCTATAAACTCTACATACCTACCTACTACCTACAACTCTGATGTATAAGGAATGGTCCCTAAATGATGGCACCCAAATTAACACAGTTTTAGGACCGCCCCACCTCCATGTCATAATTTAAACGTAGATGGCTGGCTATCTCTAACATAATTATTATGTCATCAATATCTGACTAGACCCACTCACCTCCCCCATTACATCATTTATGGACGGCCTATGCCTATGCCTATATCAAGTACTGGCTGAATTCAACTTAACTGGCTGGCTGCTGGCAGGGGAGACTTGTCGGCTTGCGCCTTCACGGGCCGTTCAACCATTGCGTCTTTATCAACGACGTAGCGAGAGGGTATCCAAATATTTATTTCACATTATGGGTTGAAAAGTAAACTTTGCGGGAGGGAAGCTGAATTGCCTCTATTTGTACGGACGTATTTTATGAAGACGTTCTTGTGGCTAAGCCCCCGAGACTCGGGGGCTCAAGTCACAGTGACTCGGCCTGGCCCGAGTACTTTCCGTGAGTTTGGGATCCTTTTGGGTTAGTTTATTGGAGCTGTAGTAATACATATTGTCTGGATACAAAGTCGAGATAGCTGCGCAAGGTGTCCAAACAGTTTCATATCCATGCAATCAAATGGACCCGGCAGGGTTTGGACACCTTGCCCAGGTATCTCGACTTTGTATCCCGACAATAAGTAGATATCTTCCTAAAAAGAGAAAGAAAATAGTTGACTGAAAAACCCATCCTGTCCTGTTTGGCCTGCTTCTCTCTCTCATTCTGCTACCTCCTCAAATGCTCAGCGTAGACAGACACACAAGTACACATTACACAGTACACAAGAGAGAAACTCCTATAGCCGCCGTATCAACTTCACCAAGTTTAAAGGCGCTAAAATTTAGTCAGTGTATAATGTCAGGATGAGAATTATAGTCTCTGTGAATACTAGTGACTAGCCCAAAAATTCGAAGTAAAGTTAGTAAAATGAGTAAGTCTTAACTCTTTTTGTGAATTTGAAATTGGGTATGAATCATTATTCTGCTCTTTCCTTTTCGAATTTCTTAACAATAATTATGGATTGAATTAAATATTATTGTGAATCAAGCTGGCTCCAAAATACGATGTACTTATACATAATTCAACTAAATAAATTGCTGAATCCTACAAAAATTTTATTTTCATAAAAGTAATATTAGAGATAGTTAGCACGTTTCATTTTATTTTTTAAACAAATCGATAAAACTTACGTACTTTTATTTTTCTTCCGTGTTACTTATCAGTCAGGAGTAAAGCTATAGGTTTATAGCTCCGAGAGGGTAATCTACATCCGAGCAATAAAGGTCTAAAGCTAGGGCTCCGAGTTTACTTACATCTCTGAGGTAAATGTTTACAGCTTTGCGAGCGCCGAGGTGTAGATTTACAGCTCAGTTGGCATGGCCCTCTGGAATAGGTCATGTGACCTGCCAAGTCGAAAACCGACCATCATAAAATTGTGATTTTCTGAGAGAGATGTGACTTCGTAGTTAGTAGTAAAAGAGCCCGTAACCATCACCTAACCATCATCACAACCACCATCACCTCAACTTTAGCACCACCACAACCATCGTTGATGATAATGATGGTCTGAGGTGCATATTTCGACCACCATAACCATCCCGTTTATTTCCCACTCAACCGTCAACGACAATCACATTTTACAAAGTTAAGCTCAAAGCTATCACCTTCGAAGTAAGTTATGTTCCATAAACATAACATTTAACTACGTCTTGCACCAAAGCCATCACCATTTGACACGTTACGTTTAAGAACCGTCATATTTTACCACTTTTAGTGCAACAACCGTGACCTTTTTCACAGTTAAGTTCAAATACCATCTTTTACACTGATATTTATAATAACCAACAGCTTCAACTCCGATTAGAACCACAACCACAACCTTTTGCACCATTAAATATAAGAATCGTAGATTTGAGATTGTTTCAGTCGACACTCATTATATGATCAAGTATGTTATGATTAGAGCTATAGAGTAGCTGCTCTAAATCCCACTCATTTGGTGTAAATTTTACCTGGGTTACTCATTTTCGTCCCATAGATTGATTTTATTTTTTTATTTTGTTTCTCAAATAAGGCGCAAATAAGGGCGCACTAAAAGCAGGTGAAAACTTCTTAAGGATTAGAAAGATTCAACAAAAATATTTAAATTTCTTAATGTTAGGCAACAAATAATTGTATAGTATGCTTAGCGAAGTTGGAGGTGATGGTTCTTGAACGTAGCGTCGTAAAAGGCGATGGTTTTTATACTTCACTGGTTATTGAACTTAACGTGATCAAAGGTGACGTTTCTTACACGTACCGTGTCAAATGGTGATGCTTTTGGGACATGACTTAGTTAAGTGTGATGTTTATGAAACATAACTTAGTCGAAGGTGATAGTTTTTGAGCTTAACTTTGTTAAATATGATTGTCGTTGGAGTTTGAATAGGAAAATGGTTATGGTGGCTCGAATAAGCACCATCATAGCCATTAAGGATTGTTGTGATGGTGTTGATGTGATGGTTGTGTTTGATAGGGGATGCTTGTGGTGGTTACGTGATGGTTCACATAGGAAGTCGCGGAAATTTAGTTTTCTAACTTGACACAAAAACTAATGGTTTTACACTTGAATTCAGGAGTTACTTACGTAGAATTAAACTAAATACTTATTTTTAAACTAACGTTTTAATTGTATAGTTACTATACAATTAGTAACGTCCTTTAAGCAGTAAATCTATATTTTGGAGACGTAAATCAACAGCTCTGAGCATTAAATCTACAACTCGTATTGAGACCTAAATTAACCTCTTGGAGTAGTTAATCTATACCTTTACTCCTGAGTGCTTCTAATAAATATAATGATTTGGTGTTGAATATTGATAGAGAATAAACTTGTTTTGGATTCGGAACAGTTTACACATTCCATTTTTAATCGAAAGGTTGAAGGTATGAGGTGGAACGAGGTTTAATGATTATTATGTTTTGCAACTTCGTTAAGTCTGAAATCATTACAGTTCAGTGCCTACAATTGTCTTGTGTCTACATCCACGAGTTTGTGAAATAACATCCATTAAAGATAATAAAATTCGGTGTCTTCTGCTCAGTGTCCAAAGTCCAAATAATAAATCTAGTGTATTGAGAATTTTTTTCTGGTCTCACAATTTGACAAAAAAAGTATCTTCTGACTTGAATCTTCGTGCTATTTGATTATGAGTTCAAGACATAATTAACTAGTTGTTTGTATCCTGTAATACTACATTAGGAGTGTAGAGAATTTTTAAATCGACAATCAGTCATAAATTTTGAGAAGTATGAGAATTTAAGGGAATGAATAATAATAACCGCAAAAGCAGCGGTCAACGGTGACATAAAGCCCACGTTTGACACTTATTATAAGTGGATGCATCATTTTTGTTGGCTGTAAGGTCGGGTTTCCAATTTTCAATTTTATTGCTACGTATGTGTGACAATATTAAGGTATAAGAACAATGTCACTAAATACATCATGTTTAATGTCGAATCTATTTGATGTATTTTCCTCTTGAACGCTGAATGATAATGATATGGTAGTGCATTGAAATTGAAGTGCAAAACATCAGTGTGACTTCGGTTCAGTAGTCACAAAAGGCAAGCTACTGGCTCTTACAACTGTGTAGCGTATTATTGAAAACAAAAATTGTGGATCATCAACAGCATTACAGTTTGTAATTAATATCATCAGTCATGCTTTTATTGTATTAATTACAATAAAATAAAGATCTCATTTTTATAAAAATCCGTGTGCTACTCTTTAAAAAATTACAATGGAGGAAACAACAGAGTTCCAAAGTCATAGTAATGCAAATACCTCTTCGGTTGTTGTAACTCCAGGGGAAGAATCTGCAGATAGTGACAATGAACGCTATCCATCTTCATCATTTCATCGTAAATTGCCTACCATTAAAGATATTAAAAACACTGTAAGTCACAATTTTTTAAATATTGAATATTCTGATTTATTCTATCAACACGTTTATTTCAGATTGAAAAACTAATTCAACGATATTGTAGCAATACTTAATGCTTAATTGAACACTCGTCCTCGAGGTCGACTTTGAAAAGTTTAAGGTACACTGCTTATAAGCTATGGCGAAAGGTCACAAGTAATCAAAATTAAGTACGGACGCGGGACCTCCTATATGTTACCTACACTACCATTTCTAACATCACACTTCACCATCCCTTACCATCGTTCGTACCATCCCTTACTAACATTGTACTGCCACTTAACAGTCCTTACCATCGTACTGCCACTTAACGGTCCTTACCATCGTACTGCCACTTAACAGTCCTTACCATCGTACTGCCACTTAACGGTCCTTACCATCTTACTGCCACTTAACAGTCCTTTTCATCGTACTGCCACTTAACAGTCCTTACCATCGTACTGCCACTTAACAGTCCTTACCATCGTACTGCCACTTAACAGTCCTCGGATGCTAGTCTAGGGGTTACAGATACTGTCACTAATACAAGCATAACATAACAATTTTAAGGCTTCCAGTGAAATTATGTTGAGAAGAAATCACGCTGTAATGGGGGCTTGCAAAAATAACGTTATGAAAAAATCGTTCACCCCTACACTCCCTTTTTTGGTATGTACGCACATGTACGCAACATGACCCCTACCCCCCTAAAATCCATAGCGTTATTTTTGCAAGCTTAAGACATGTATTTCACTATTTATTATTTCGCTAGTCAGTTCTTTCTCACATGATATATATGCTTTTATGTAGGAATAGTAAATAGTAGTTTTAGCTAGGCATTGTTTTGCATTCTAGACTCAAGATTACTTTGTTGTAATGATTTTAAATCTCATACTCAATGGATTTCTTCCTATTAACTTCCTATTAAACAGATTAAATAATACAAATTATTTTATTTCTGAACTTGTTGTATAGAATTTGTATATCAAAATGTATGTTGTATGCTACGTAACAAGATTGTATGCCCCATCAATTGTGTTTTTGGAGCAGAAAGTGCATGCTTACTGCTTACTTGGATGCTGTGGTTATAGATTATGGAATAAGAAAATTTTATTTTTCAAAAAATGTATTTAGGCTTCTATCGAAAAGATTGTGTTCGTAAATCTGTGAATGGAATTACGTCTGCCCTAATTTAAATAATTCCATGGGGAAAAAATATATTACCTGGTTGCTGTACATTTTTGGGATAATTTATATTTTGTGTTACATGTAGCACGAGAGGGATGGCCCGTTGACAAAAAATGAGGTTCAGTGTCCAGTTTGCTGGTCAATTCTAATGCAGCCGGTTACGTTACCTTGTGCCCATAGTTTGTGTCTAACTTGTTATCAAAACACCGTTAAAGAAGGTTACCTGTATTGCCCATGTTGTAGGAAGAGAATATCAGTTTGGAGTCGCCGGGCAGTGAAAGCAGATAATTTGGTGAATGTGGCTTTTTGGAATAGAATAAAGGAACAGGTACTGTTTTTTATTACAGTTTTGAAAGGTATTTCAGTTACTAATCTGTGTAGAATAATTCTGTTTTTTATGTAAGTTCATAGCATAATAGGAAATAATAAAGCCTACTTAGTTCGGAATGCCTTCATTTTGTACTTAATTTGATACATTCTAGTTTCCACAGTTCGTGACAGCGCGCGAAGAAGGGATAGATTCTCAAGATGTTTTACCAGATTTAAGTTGCGATTCCACCGAAAGCGATTCAGCATTAAACTTGAATGTTACAAACAATACCAATAATAATAGAAGTCAGTTTGACGGCACCATTTCCAAGCCGGGAGAAATTGCTACAGAATTCCAAGCGCTGTATAAACAACATGAAGAGGAAATTGAAGCTAAGAAAGTTCTAGATTCTAAAGCTAGTGCGGCGTTAATCCGAAAATTAAAGGTACGTAAAGTTTAGTTCCATTACTAATAATTAGGACATTATATATAATATAATATTGTAACTACGTTGTGTTTTATGTTTGTCATTTATGCATTTTATAATTGAAAACGTGGCAGTATTTAGCACATACATTTGTGTAAATCAAAATACTTTAGTATTATGTGGAATATCATATTTTTTATTATTTTTGTGGAAATTGTTCAGGCTGATGATGGGTTTGCTACCCAGCAAATAAACCTAGACGAGAGCGAGGACGAAAGTTCTGGCGTTACAAACAGTTTATCTAGTAGTGCGTATCAAGGCTTGTCATCCATACCTAAAGTTTCAACTAATAAAAAGTCTGCATGCAGTCATAACAGCCTATGCCGAAATCTTTTTTCCGAGTGGGGAAATGATACGGATTCGCAAGAGATTTCATCCGTTAAAACATCTGGTAAACTAACCATTGGAAGTAAACGAAATTCGTCGCACCTTACCTCACGCGCAGTTCAAAAAAGAATAACGTGGCCCGATACATTAAATGACTCCACGAGTTTTCCCCCTCAGCGCAGAAAACAAGCAAAACTTTCTGACGATACAAATATGGCTGGAAGTTCATCGAAAACAGTCAGTTATATTGACAGCATTTGTTCACCTCCTAAGCCGTCAACGTCTCAGTGTATTTCTGTTCACGCCAACGCTTCCTCTTCTTTTGTGCCTGTGTGCAGTCCGCGAATGGATGGATCAGAAGCTGTAAAAACAACATTCAATGGCAGTCGGAGATTGTCTATTGATTCTAGACTAACTGAGACCAAGACAAAACTTGATTACATAAAGAGATCTCACGCTCATACTTCTTCCGATACTCCTGACTCTATCAATATTGAGGTTAACAGCCATTTCCGCCCAATTCTTAGTGCTCCGAAAACCCCTCCTAAACAACTTCCAGACGGATCATTTCTTCCAGAACCTAGACTTGTAAAATCTACTCCCATTAGGCTTGGTTCAGCTTCAGCCGCTATAATGTTAACGTCATTGTCGCAGCAAATTGCTAAGATAGAACGGAATTCCGTGGCTAAGTCTTCGAGTCGTCAAAATGACGGAGGTGGGTCCTTCGACATCGACAGTTCAGTGTTGCCTAGCAGTACACGATCAGCTGAGATATTCAGTCCTCAACCACCATCCTTGATTCATTACTCATCTCAAAGTAAACGCATACAGAATATTATCACCATATCGTCGGTGAAGGATTAAATCCATAAACTTCCGTTGTATACTAGAAGGAAATCCATGCCGTTCCAATTTTATCTAAATACAAGTCCGTATACTCGTAGCTATATCGATGGAAAAATACGGTTTTACTTTTACAGTAAATTGGAAGGGCACGGGTTAGCTTCTAGCAAAGAATGAAAGGATACGAATCCTTAACTAGCGATATATCAAATTACTTTTTCAAATACGATTTAAGTAATTTTCGTTTCATTATTTAATTTTTTTCGCAATATTATCCCCTGCAGTGCCGGTCTCCCCTGATTCAAATGATAATTCGACCGAAGAGGGTAGAATAACGGAGCCGCCACCAGAGCTTGATTTATACGATGGGGAGGATGACAGGCACGAGAAAGAGCGTCAAGTTTCCGAGTTGCGGTATCGCCAGGTTCAGGCTATTCAGCTTGAACAATTCCGCCAGAGAAAGTTACAGGAAGAAAAGGATCGTGCTTACGCTGAAAAGCTGCAGCGCGAACTGAATACATCCGAGGTAACATTTACTCGAACTCGAGGGTCATCAGAACGATACTCAATTCGAAACTGGGTAAACTCTGATCCACAGTCAGTGGAAGCAGAACCATTACCGTCCACAACCGTACCTGTTAAGAATCATTCTCTTCGGACTACACGAACCAAACAGCAAGTTTCGAAGCCACTGCCTGCCACTAGGTTTTCCAGCAATAAAAGCACCAACTCAATTACTCCGAAGCGTACAAGGACACGGAAGTCAAGTTCTACTACTGCCACCATTTTGCCGAATTCCAGAGTCACACGAAGTCAAAGTCTACGTAGACAACCGCTACAAAACTAATATTTCAAACTCGTATTACCATAATTATTTCAAGTAAGTTTAAGTTAACCATAATTAATAATCTATCAAATCGAGCTCAACAATTCATCAGCTTTTTGGTTATAGTGCAATTTGTAATAGGAGCTACATATTACTATCGTAGCGTTACATTTAAATCTTGAACTTTATTTTCTGATATGAGAAGGAATCTATATAGTGCATTAGAATTAGAATATCTTTAAATAGTTATCCCATTCATGCTAGCTCATATTGATGACTGGCAGGTATTTGGTATGTAACGAATTGGTTTTAGTGTAGACACATACGACATACACTTTATACTTTTATGTTAAATATCTTGCAATCTTATTCTTATAATAGGTCTGCGTTCTTTGCATTTTTAGTCGTAGAGTACCCTGTAGTTATGGACCTACCTGACAATACATTGTAGGTAAGCAGTCCCAAAATGTTTTTGCTCATTTAATTTTTTGTAATGGGTTTATAATCTACCTACCTGTGCATGTAATAGATATGTTGTCACACAAGTGTGTTTCTATATTACTTATTTTTGTGTACAGTGATACAAATAAGCTTTGTCGTTTGAATCTCATCGTATTTTTTGTAAGTGCTAAAAGTTTCGGAGAAATTTCGAGAGAAATATATATTCGCAGCCAACTCGTCATCAGCTACATATTATTATGTTAAAGAAAATTTGTGTTTTATCCCCGGAATGATAAGGTATATGAGTGCATCGGAATTATGAGTTTTTGTTAATGATTCAAATCACAATATTTTCTGTCATTTCTAGTCGTAACTTTTGTTCAGAATAAAATAGTTTCAATACTGATTTAGTACAATATTGTCGAAAGGCAAATTCATACTACTGTGACCGCTACTACTATATACAAAGAGTAGTGAGAGTGTAGACAGCGGAGCGGGAATTTACGGCGATGCGATGTGGAAAGCAGAATGAAGCTTAAATTATCGAGCTTGTGAAATAATGTATTTTTTTTGTTTTGACTGCAAATGATATGAAAATATTGTGATTTGTATCTGTAGTTACGGACAAACTGGACAGACTTCCAGAAAGCGTTAACAGATTCAGGTGAATTATGCTACTGTTTAACGACGCTATGTCTTTCATGTTTAATTATCATGTTAGACAACATCTAGCATGATAAAATTATGATTCATAAATTATGTTCCTATTGCCCGCTATTATTACTGCTACTACTACTATTACTTATATATATTATTAAATATTTGTGACTAATTACTTTTAACCTTTTTGTTATGTAAAATAATTTTAACCAATTCAATTGAGTAAAAATATACTTGTTCACTGATTCATTCCAAAGATATTGCCATGCTCATGCCTATGCAAATTTCAGATTTCTTTGTTACTTTTTTTTACTCATCTGTTATCATCTTGAAGTAAGACGAAAATAATGTTTGAAATATTTAAATATAAACAGTTCTCAAATCCAGGAGAATCTACAATGTTTTCGGAGGTTTGCGGTTACCTATTTGTAGTTTAACAATTATGCTGATTATGGGTCAATTGATCGGTTGAAATATTTTTAATCTGAGTTCCGTCGTTTTTCTTCGTTATACAGAATGGAATTTTCCTTTGGTCCAGAAAGGCGTTTGTCGTTGCTGTTAGGAATAAACTGACTGGTTCCTTTGAATGAAACTCGTCGTTCTTGTTTATTCTCATATAAGCTACCACGTTTCTGGCCTCCCCCTGCGGGACCAACTTTCCTGTTTTCCCTTCCGTACTCGTCCTCATGTGGATCACTATCGTTGGATCTCCGATATTGTCTCTTCTTTTTCAAAGGAGAATATTTCCAATCCTCGGGCCCTCCACCCGGGACATATTTTTTCATGACAACAAGAAAAAATAATGTTAAAGCGAGTAGAATACCAAATATGAGTACTGTTCCTAGTAAGATTCCCATTTAGACAGTGTCTTCAAAACTAGTCACTAATGGAGCTGGAAAAATCTTGAACATCCCTATACAAATTCTAGCATTCACGCTTCTTCGGGAGATTATTTTTGTGTTAATAATAATATTATAAAGTGTTTTCTGTAGCACTGAGCACTATGTACCCTAGTGAAGATCGGATGATTCATGGTGCTCTGTGTCGAGATGATGGAAAATAAATGAGCCACAAGATGTGTACTCGTAGTCCGGGTTGCAGCTTTGAAACCATCCCAAATTAAAAATTATCAAGTCTTTAGCCCTGTAAAAATTAACTATGTACGCGTACCTACAGTTAAATAGTGAGTACCGATATTTGATTGATCAAATCTCGCATACTAAAGAAGTGCAACAACGTGCTATATTGGGTTTTTCTTAAAATAACCATGCACTTTAAGGGAGGTATCACAAATGGCGCCATTGATTATACACGGGGGTCAGATCGTAAAATTATGACACGTAATGTTAAAGATAAGGAGATTAAGGAGGTGACAATGTGGGTGGGTGGGTTTCAAAAATCAAAAATTTCGATGGTGCCATTTGTTTTAGCTCCTTAATAAGTTGTGCGGACAAGAAGTTTCAAAATAGCCTGCGTTTGCGCGAGTTAGAAAAAACTCTCTGTATTTATTGTAATACCTGAATTAAGGCCCCCTCCCTACGGCAGGGTCACCTTGAGGGGCAGACAATGATGGGTGAAATAATGAACGATTACATATGATAAGAATGAGGAGAGAAGTATTTATTTGGCAACAACCAGCTTTAAGCATTTAGTTAAAGTACTGCATGACAGAATGTGTGTGAAAAGTTCGCAACCGTACGCTGGTACGACCCGCATAAGTGTGATCAGGGCCCGGATGGAGCGGGGAAGAGGAGGCAGCAAGTATGATATACCGCTGGCGAGGGTGCTGGTTCGACCGCTGGCTCCGGCGCTGGCTCGGGCACTGAACCGGCCGCTGGCTCTGTACTGTTCCTGTGTTCCTTACGTGATTCTACGTCTATTAATACCACTTGCACTTTTGTACGTCCAGTAGTTCGCGAGTTATAGCTAGATTTCTATGTTGCATAGGGCTGTTTTATGTTATAGATAAACAAGCCCTGGCACGTTACCCCAAAATGAAAAAAAATTCCTGATTTTGATTTTTATATCCTGGTATTTCCTTCTTTTTCCTGTTTTTTAGGGCTAAATTTCCCGATTTTTCCTGGTTTTCAACCCAATTTTCCTGTTTTTTTCCGGATTTAAAAATAATTTTTAAACTAGGATAATTTTTTGAAAGCCTATCTTCATACTTAAAGAATGTAGTATTGTTTCAAAACGCTTAAATGTATTTTTTAATGCATTTTCGTTATTTTTTTTTAATTTAGTAAAATAAGAAGCTAAAACTAGCCATAAACTTTGAAAATTCAAAATTTTCCTTGTATTTCCTGATTTTCCTGATTTAAATTTTTTTTTTTCGAAATTGGGTTCTTCAATATGCCAATATTGAATTCCACAAGCTAGTCACAGTCAAAACGGCACTTCCTGGTTTTTCCTGATTTTCCTGATTGTCAGGGCTTGTGATATATAACATGGCCTATACTTTAATCATCCACAATTATGTAGAAATAGGAATTCCAATTAGGTGTAGTTTAAATTGCTTGCAGCGGAGTTATTATTTTTGCTCAATTACAATTACTTAAAGTGGAAGCATCTGTATATGGCTTGTCATTGTGTGTAGGCGTAGGCGTCGAACCTTGAAGTGCATGCCTACCCACCTACATATTTTTTTACATTTTCCTTAAAAATGCCTGCCTGCCTATTGCCTATTTTTTACCTATATTATAGGATATGATAGGCGCCGAGCTTTGTATGCATTGAAACTGGGTAAGGGAATGGATTTGGAACGGAAACACCGTCGGTAATATTTCCATAAGCAATGACTTCAATGTTTCTGCCTTCTGTCTGCCCCTGCCTATAACTGTGCAACAATGTGGTAGATGTTACTTAACTACTTACACTAGGTACTTTATTATAGTATACATACGATATTCATAAAAAATGTAGCATTATAGTCAACATCGAAGGCATTGTCCGTTTAGCAGAAAAAATAGGAAGCACGACCAAGTAAATTATAGAGCAAACCCATTTTACAGTCAAGATGCAACTTAACTGTTAAAAACTTCCGACAGTGCAGGACTCTCAATGTCTACTTTTTATTGTCATAAATGGATATTTCCTCTATTTTCAAGGAATTTAGAGCGGTGTCTGTATTACAATCTCACGTTACACCAGGAACCCAGAAACTATTTTTGGTTGGCAATTTTTGGTGTAGTAATTGTGGCTACTAGTACTATGTACTACTACAACTGCTTATGGAAAATTACTTTAAAAACCATACTGAAAATACTTACATCCTTCTAATGGAAATGGCATCTGTAATCTGTAACCTGTACGCCTTGTTGTTATTTTTGGTTAAGGGACCTTGAGTTCACGCTTATGGTGGTATAGTATAAATTAAGACGCTCTGAATACTCGCCTCAAATTGCACTCTTCAATGTATTGACTATAAACATACATAATAAAATCGACTAAATTAAATAATTTATTATTATACTAAAAACCCACGCACACAAGTAATTCATAAACTCAAGATTATAAACATTTGTAAACCATTGCCATTATTATAATTCTGCATAATTGGCTGAGTAAGTAATGTAACTTCCTGCACTGCAATTATAATCTTGCAATGTAGAATTAATTTTTTTAAATCCTCTCGTCACCTCTCATCGTCGTATTTTTCTTAGTAGCTAATAGTAGTATCGAATTTAAATTTTATATCGTAGTCGTCATAATATTTCTCAATGAATTAATCATAGCTATAAAAAATTGGGGTTGAATTGCTTTTTGAAATGGTAATTCTAAAACATTAAATTGTTAAAATCTCAATTCAACTCATTAGTCGAAATGCTTTACTACATCGTTTATGACACCTACATATATTCCACTCCACATTCCACAAGGAGCCGCACACTGGTGTACTATATTACACCTTGTGTACGTAATTAGGATAATTTGAACGTCGATCTGATTCAATACTGTGCCATTGATAAATCCTTATTGATTTATCGTAGTATAATTTACGTAATTAGCCTTGAGAGTTAAAGATAAAATATGGAAAAGGAATAAATATCTGCCCCCATTTCCTTTACCATTTTAAGGGATATAATTAAATATGACTACGTTGGCACTTGGCACATTTTTCTCTCAAACTTCCCATATTTTGTTTTTTTTATTTTTGGACTGCATATAGTCCCTTCGCCACTTCCACTTCCACCCTACAAGGGTGGCTAGGCTTGTAGAAAATAAAATAAAATTACCATAGGTTAGGTATATCATATTCGTATTTTTCAATCGTGGTCATGATGCTCAATCCTTGTCCTTTGTTTTTTTTGTATTGTATTAATACTTGAGAATCCAAAAAGTCAAATATTAGGCTGGGTTAACAATGGTCCAGTTCACATTTTGCTCTCAGCCTCTCATCTAGTGTGTGCCTGGTATGGAAAAGTTATAGAAAATAAAATACCATCAACAACAAGCAAACGGAGAATTACTGTTCTGAATTCTAAAGTTTAATTTAATTCGATTTCAACCAGATACATATATACACATATTTTTTTAATTTACTTGAAAACAAAAGAGTACGTATATTTTACAGTTTTCATTTGACTTGTGCTTTGGTTGATGTTATTTTTATAAATTTCAACGAGTGTAAGAAAGCCTCTGAATTGAAAATAAGTAGCCAAGATGCGATTCATAATTCTCACTACCCTTCTAACATCATTTCTGAGCATATTATTTCTTCAAGTTAATTCCCAAGGTCAGCCTCAGCTGGAGCAACGGCCCAAATCCGATTTCCGATTCCCATCCAGACTTAAGATTATCAACCAGTACGATGAGAGTACAAATAATAATAATAATCAGTATCAACAGGAGCAAGTACATTTTGTTCAACATCTTCCCAACCAAAATCAACCACCACATCAACAGTACCGTCCTCGCCCTGAGATCCCTGTCAGCTACCGTGAGTGCGTCTGTCCCTGTACAAAAGAGTATTTACCGATCTGTGGAAGTGATTTCAAAACCTATGGAAATAATTGTCTTTTCCAGTGCCAACGAAAGTGCAATTCAGGTGAACTTTATTATATTGATATATATAGCTATATACGCATGCATTCAATGGGATAAATTTCATTTTCTTTGCTTGTATCTGTCCAAAAAGCTGTAGGCTTTGATTTATTTGTTTTTAGTTTTAAATGATTTATAATTAATTCATTATGTACCTAGTAATGTATTAATCTATAACCCTATTCCCTTTGTATTTTAGCATTGCAATTTAGAGCATGCGGAACTTGTGAGGAGCCGTCGGAAGAAACAAAGCTGCCTTGCCTATAATATTTATTGTTAGGAATTCTGTAATGATACAATTGCCTAAAGCCCATCTTACCTTATTATGACACTCATAACTTTGATTTCACGACAAGGAAATTCCCGCTTTTTAATTTAATACAAGCATTTAACTTATTTTGGAGTTGTAAACATTGCGCATTTTTACTTAATGCTGCCATCAAATTATTCCCATTGTAAACAAACATGTGAATAAATTGTAATCAACATTTGTTGTTCGTGGTGTCAAGTTTTGTGAACCCATTATGGCATGCGTCACTGATTGTCCAGTGTAAAATTGAAGGTTGTACTTACTGCATAGTATATTGTGTTGAGAGTGAGCTTAGCACATATAAGTAATTTAATGTATAATGTACCCATATGTGATCCTGACTGATACAATGACAAAATCTCTTGAAGATTTGAGCAAACCTTCAGCATAAAGTGGGAAGCATATAAAATCAAAGATGTAGAAACTGCGATTTGAAGATAATTAAATTAAAGCAGGTGTTACTCTCTACACACAGACAGAGTACATAGTATAATAGCCTATACCAATTACTTACGCTAGATCAGCGTATTAAAATCGCCTTTTGTAGTTGGACTAAAGGAGCCTAATAAAAATGAATATGAGAATATGGGAAGAGGACTGACTACTTATGCGACTTCACTTTGTCCTTGATTGAAAAAAATACTAGTATTATGCCAATGGACTCGGACCACGCATTGCATGATTGGAACCAGTTTTCGTCTTTTTTTCTTCTACATTCTAAACTTTTGATTTTTTTTCCTAAGGGCTTATAACATGTTAAAATGTATTATAAAAAAAACTAAAATTCATTGAACTATCATCAGTGTCATTATTGCCTACTGCCTACTGCCTACTCCATACTTAGGTACATATTTGTTGTGTAGGCTGAAGAACAACATCAGAATAACAAACTAAGCATTAGGCGTCAATTCTTTTTACAGATATATATACCTACATAATATCAAGATAGCCTTTTTGTCGTATTGTCGTTCAGCTCACGTTGACGACCGAGCATTGCATTGGCGAGACGTTTCATAGTGATTTTGTCTCTCTCTCTCTCTGAGAATTGAGAATTATAGTAATTATTTATTGCAATTTGTAACTACGATGAGAGTAATTCATTTTCTTGGATTTTCTTTGTGGGTGTTCATTACTGGGATTGGGATTCCAGGAAATGAGGGTCAAGTCATTAATGGGTCGACAAATGTGGTGCAAAATAATATTGAGCTAAGTCCTATAGTGATCACGGCACAAGGGGAACTAAGAGCAAAAGTGCTACTCTCGAGAGGTGAGCAGAAATATTATGCATTCTTGGGAATTCCATATGCAAGTCCACCTGTGTTTAACCTTAGATTTCGGGTAAGTTCCTTAAAATTTCTGGTTGTACTTACATTCTTACATTCGAATTACTACCATAACAGAAGCTATTCTTATAATTTGTTTATTTAAATTTTAAATTAATTATTATTTTTCAGCCTCCGTCCACACCCTTGTCTTGGCAAGGGGTGAGGAATGCGACGGAGTACCAGTCTAAATGTGTTCAGTATAATCTGAAAACTAAGTCAGTTGAAGGGAATGAAGATTGTTTATATCTCAATATTTTTGTTCCAAAGGTAATTAATGCGTTTCCAAAATTGTAATACAATGTTATTAATTGGTACTTCTATTTCGTATGTCATCAGCAATGTAAAATTAATTTTTGTACAATTTACGTACGAATTACACCCCCTCCCAAATGTACGTATAGTTCCACTTGAAAGCGGGAGTAACCAAGTTAATTACAGAGCCAGAGGAGTCACAGGAGGCTGAGGAAAGATTTCCCGTCATGGTCTTTATTCACGGTGGAAATTTTCAGACCGGATCTGGAGCAGACTACGGCGGCAAGTATTTGATGGATGAGAAGGTCATCCTTATCACGCTCAACTACCGCCTCGGAGTCTTTGGTTCGTTTCGATTTTTTTAGCTTATATGCTAATTTTAATTTGAAATTCAAAAATACTGAGCCCACGTTGATATATGAGTACTCTATTCATTTTTAAAGCCATTTGTCCATTTTTATTGAGTTGCTATATTGTTGATAACAATTTTTGTATCGATGTGTATATATAGGTTTTCTAAATACGGGTGATAAAGAAGCTCAAGGAAACATGGGCTTGAAAGATCAAGTTTTAGCTCTAAAATGGATAAATGAAAATATTGACAAATTCGGTGGAGATATTAATCGTATCACGATTTTTGGAGAGAATGCCGGTGCAGCATCTGTGCATTACCATATTTTGTCTCCAGCAAGTAAACGTAAGCCTAAGTCATACCAGTAAAAAAAAGTGGTAAATAATTTACTCTGTGTAGAACTATAAAAGAAAAAGATATATAAGATTTTTATTTTTCATTTGTTTTCTGAAAAAAATTAGGGTTATTCAGCGGAGCCATTTCCCAGTCCGGGACAGCTCTCTGCAGTTGGTCTTACTCAAGACAGCCGAAACGAGTTGCACGAAGGTACCCAAAACCCAAGACCCAAGAATTTCCGCCATCTTACTCACGAGTAACCTAAGAGTCTTGGGTTGTAAAGCATTATAAACTTACTATTTTGTTGCGTATTTTGTTGTCAATAATATGTTTCAGAATAAGATACAGCTTTTATTGGGCAATAGTCTTTGGTCACCCAAGGAACTGAATGCCCAAGACTCTTGCCCAAAACCCATTGATTTTTTATAGGCTAGGGGTCAAGCTTAACTGCCCAACCAGTGACATGCTCGAATTAGCATTCTGTCTTCAAGGGAAAGATGCAAATGAAATGGCTGTGAAACAAGCAGAACTTGCTGTAATAATTTGTCATTAACATAATACATAAGTAGTGCTACGAACACATTAATTACATTTTCAAAGAAATCGCTGCATTCCCCCTTTCCTTGCACGGCTTATTATAAATAGAGCTTCTACTATACTCTCCAAATATATCCGGTTAAATTTTCACCATATAAAATTATTGTTTAAAAAAAACTATGTATTCAGGAATGGAACAACCACCCAGTGTCCCCATTTGCACCGTCCGTTGAAACAACATTTGATGATTTTGATAAATTCCTACCCGAACCGCCATACACCTTGCTGAAGAAGAAGCAAGAGAGCGATATTCCTTGGATTCTTGGGATCAACGAAGACGAAGGACTTTTTGAAGCGGCAAGTAAGCTTGTTCACAAAAGTATTATGTCTCACACCATGCCCCTCTTTTCTATAGCATGTGTATTAACATACAAGAAGGAACTTAAAAAAACTAAGAATTATATCTAACGGTCTGTCAGGCCGTGAAGAAAATTTAAATGTACAAAATATTAAAATCTGATAGTTTGAATTTGAATGCATAATTTGCATCTCTATATATAGATGTCCTCGTGAACTCTCAGCTTCGTGCAGAAATCAACGTTGACTGGCACCGCGTCGCTCCCATTTACTTTTACACTAAGGATACAACTCAAGAGCCGGAAGCAATCTCCAACCAAATCCGGGCTTTCTATTTTGGACCTGGTGAGATTGACTTTGAAAGGAGGAAGAATTTTAGCAATTTGTACTCTGATCGATACTATACCCATGCCACTAGGAATAGTGCCATTCTTCATGCTAGAATCAATGAGGGGAAGCCCATTTACCTCTACTACTTCACACACCGCAATCATAATTCTAAACTTAACCAACTCGGCGTTGGAGAAAAACTTGGTACAAATCAGCAGTCTAATTCACACTCACACTCATATATATATATGATAATTAAGCTTACCCAAGCAGCTCCACTCTATATGCTAATTATTCTAATAGAACAGAATATGCTATACTCATAATGGTAATCATAATAATATTTCTAATTTTCTTTCCCGCAATACATTTTAGAGGTGACACAAGGAGATGAGCTCCAATATTTATTTGACATGAAAGATTTCCCAGAAATAAAAAAACTGGATGAACATTCAGATTTTTCAAGAAAGTTCATTCAACTTTGGGTACACTTTGCAACGACAGGGTAAGTCCAACAACAATATTTTTCTCAAATAAAGGAATTTTCATAATTAATTTGACTACTTAAATCCAATGATATTTTCTTTTGTTCCTTTGTCTCTGCCAACAAAGGAGAGTGGGGAAGACATGGGGTCAGAAGCCCACGACATGGGATCCCATTTCCCCTGATGAAGTTAAAGGTGACACAGCTTTAAAGTATTTCCATTTGGATGATGACCCTTACATCATGGATGAGCCGTTTCTTCAAAGAATGAACTTTTGGGACACACTCCCTCTCAGAGAACATGGAAGTGAAGAGCCAACGTTTCCCTATAGTCGGGATGACATTAAGGATGGACAGCGGCAGGGGCAGGACTCGGATTATTAAGATTTAGCCATTATACAATAATTTATTATACCTGCTTATAGTCTTTAGTCTGGTTTTGATTTGTAAATCAATAATGATGCTTTTACTTTTACCTTTACGTCAACTTGTGCTCATTCGTATATCATACAAGAACACGAAAATGAAGAAATTTTCCTGCACTAATTTATTGTTGTTGAAGTCGAATTGTCAAAGTGGACGGTGAACCTTTGTTATTTATTTAATACCTATATGTATACCTTACTGCATAATATAATCCAGCCATGAGTTTGTTATTATACTGAGTTTGAAATATCTTAGTTACTTTTTTAATTGGAATAAATCTGAAAAGATTGTTGTATCTAAAACAGTTTGCATTTTTTCATTATGCATATTTAAATCCCAAATATTATAAATAGTTATCTATTTATCTTCAAAATTCATTTAGAAATTAGCAGCTCGTAACTTCATAAAAAAACGTCTTCACTGAATCATGTCATTTCTACTCAAATTTCAACGCACTTCTTTACATAATATGCTAGGCAGATTATTAGCCCCAGAAAAGCAGAAATGCTCTTATTACGTTTGTTTTTCAGACGCTAAAATTTTTAAATGAGGAGCTCGACTTGCTCCTTTTGCTATTACAATATTTGTATACAATATTATTTCCCCGTCTTATTGGTGAAGGCTATATAAAGGGGATTGAGCTATCAAATCCTGGCATTCTGTGAGAGAGATACGCGACGTTTACATCCGAGTAGAAGTTTTCAAGTTTCAAATTTGATTTTAGTATCTTTTAATCTTTAATCTTTCATTCGCCGTCCACTCACTCTCTCTCTCTCTCAAGGCTCTAATAACAACTCCGAAGGTCCAGTATTTTGTTAAGAAAATCCCTTATTAAATATTTCTGGAACGTGAGCCCATTCTTAAGTAGGAAGCTACAAATTCTCATTTTACTCAGCATCTATAATGGATTTCCTCAAATACATCGCCTTGTTCTTCGCCCTCTTGACCTGCATCGCCGCTGTTGCCTTGCCTGAAAAAGACTCTCAACCCAAAGCTGCCAGTAGTGGAAACAAATGTAAGCTTATTTTGTATTTAAATTTTGAAAGCGCCTAATTATTTATTATTGGTATATTACGTCGTTGTTTCCGTGTTATATACAGTTACATAGTTGTGTGCGAGGAGCTCAAAAATAATGTGCTTTCGTTTGTATTCAGTTTGTTACAAAATCTGACACCTGCTTTTTTTAAATATTTTTGTTTTCAGCTTCTGCTCTCAAAGCAAAGCTAAATAGAACCAGGCGTCAATTCGGTGGATTTGGTGGAGCCAACGCCAATGCTAACGCTGCTTCATTCACAAGTGGGGGCGGATTTGGTGGATATCCACCATATGGTGGTGGATATGGCGGTGGATATGGCGGTGGATACTTCCCAGAACGTCAAAGTTCGTCGTCTTTTGCTTCAGCCAGCGCTGGGTCTGGGTCTTTTGGAAAGAAATAGAACTGATTTTCGCTGAACCAGTATCATAACTATTATTGTATTTTGACTTTGGATTATATTATTATTATGAGTTATATTTTTGTACTACTTAGGAAATACTATGAAAACAGATTACGGCACTTTTTTTTCAAAACTCACATATTTTTACTAATTTATACTAAACGAAACAACAACTACAGTACTCATGACTTTTAGAAACTTGTAAAAATATCCGTATGCTAATTATTGACATTTTTTAGATCTACTTTGGCCACAGCTATACTCAAAATTCAAAAGTGAGATTTTCACCACATTTTTTAAAAGGAATTTACCAAAACTATTGTCGCATTTAAAATTCGAATTGAAATCGCGCAATCTGAATTGACTTTCCAGTAATAACTGAATTAAATAAAACATTTTTTTTCTACTATCTTTACAATAAATTCTGAGTTTCATCATCTAGTGATGATTTGACAATAACAAACTGTAATAATTATGACTGTCTATTGCGTGTCTATGAATTTCCATTTTCATACGAACTGCCTTCCTAGTAATTATTACTGTACGCATGCATTTCTATATGTACTTAAGCATTCATACGGCTATTACTTATTAAAGCTAAAGTAACTCTCAGAGTACTTCAGCCATAAAAAATACTGCTCCTGGTCCATACAATGCGAATAGATTAGAATTATATACATAAAATGGATAATTTAAAATTAGCATTTAGTGCACAAACTATAAACGAACGGATACGAACAGCAGGTGGAACTTCAATTTTGATAGTTAATTGATGATAACAACGACAACAGTTTGCCTTTGACTTTATCCCGTGGAAATTGCACAATCACTCAAGTACTTACATAATATACGGAAAAGCTCAAACTAAACACACCTCAAATAAATAGCACTTTGAATTTTTTCATGAACTAAAAAATTATATCTATATGTGCAAAATTTATATTTGGTGCATATGTTTAATGAATTCATGGGCTTAACTAATTAAGTAAATTATACTCTTGGCTTAACTACTACTAATTATATACTATCGCGCGAGTGGAGTGATTTAACGAAGCAGATCAAGGTGCTTTTGTATAGTAGGTACATACATTATGTGTGTTAATGGGGCGCTACCTACATGGAAGCTTGCATAAAGTACGTCATCCGGTTTAGGGAAGGGAAGATCTGGCTAATATGCCTATTGTTTTACATGGGTGCAATAATTACAAACCAAACAAGCGGGTGGGGTAGGGGGTCAAAATCTCCGACGATTTTTGAATGACGTTATTTTTGCACTCTCCCTAGGAACATAATCTAACACTTGTTATATAACCACATAACTATATAATTACATTTGTTTTTTTGGATTATGCTTAGTAAATTAGTAATAATAATTAATATGCATGTGTAAGTGTACAGCATGAGTAAATACTACACTATACAGTAATACTATTATGATGCAAGCAAGAACTAAACTCCCAGTTCTTTATTAAATTTGATTTGAATAAGGTCAAAATGGAACAAGAGCCAAGCTGACTCGCTTGTTAAAAATAAAATAAAATGTAAAATTAAAATAATAGAATTTAGCATTATTCTTAATTCAGTGTAATAATTTGCATACTAATTTGGACAGGAAACAATTTTTATACAACATTTAGATCTAAAATTTTAATGCAAGTAGGGTATCAAACGGGGAATGACGACTGCTTGCTGTTGAATCATAGCAACGGAAGATGCAAGGTTTTCAGGGTAGAGAATACCAGCAAGGAGCCCGTTAATAATATTTTTAATGGTGCCTTGCAAGAGTTCTCCAACGACACCCTTCACCAGATTTCCGAAAACGTTGACGACCTAAAAATTTAAAAAAAATACAAATAGAATCGCATTATTATACAAACCTGTGACGATATAATTACAATAATACCACCTAAATTATTATTGATAATATTATTAATATTAATAACTCACGATTTCAGCGAGGAAGTTAAGGATGATGCCAAGTCCCTTTACATCAATATTGAGAGTTCCTAAATTATGAATGTCGAATTTCTCTAAAGATGCAACTTTGCTGATAATATTGACGCGGATGGAGAGTTGAACCTGAATGTTCTTAATTGATCCTGTCACAAATGCATCATCGACTCCCATACCCATAAATACAGCTTTCAAGGAGGCTCCGAGGACTCCGTCGTTGACTCCAGCATCAACAAGAATGATAATATCACCGTTGGGCTGATGGTAATAAAAACATGAGGAACTCACTTAATTATGAATGTTCGAATCCATATCACCAATTGGGATGATGAATTGACACTGTATTATAGTTTGTAATGCTATAATAAATACTTGAAGTAATTGTGCATGAAGGAATTTGAACCCCATTTACCTCAACGGAAAGCTCTGCGGGACCAGTTCGATGAATTGTTTCAAATCCTCCAACGAATCCTCTGGTGAGAGAGGCTTCTCCGTGCCATGTAATGCCAAAAATGACTTGTGAAAATTCAAAGTTAGACTCTGGAATGGGAATAATGGACAAATTGTTTGCTACGATTTCATCCCTAAGGTTGGCAAAGATTTCGTCGACAAAGTCAGTAGCATCTGCTTGGGGTACATTATTGCTTTTCTCCATGTACTTTAAATATTGAAGTTGAAAATGAAATTATGAATACTTTTTAACTTCAAAATTTAGTTAACAATTTTATTTAATTAATACTGATTAAAATCTGCAACAAATCAATATAATCCATGAAAATATGAAAAAATTAGAGAGACATAAAATAACTTTACCTTCAATAAACCTTCGACCACAGAATCCCTAACAGGTACAACAGACCCATGGGCTACACCAAAGGCCAAGGCAATTAAAAACACAGACTTTGCGAACATTTTGACACCCGAAAAAAAATACTAAGGGAAGAAACTTTAACAGCACTTAATCAACGACTGAAATAATAATGCAAAATTGTTTCGAGTATTATTGGAAATAATTAGTGATTAATTGCCTTATGGCTGTGTATTCCATGAATTCACAAAATTTATTTTTATCTCAAGAGGCCTCGTTTTCAAGTGGAATTTGATTGCATATTAATGTTCAATTAATCAATTCATTTTCCAAACGTTTTCAACAAGTTATCAATTGCGCTTTACAACTTTATCCGATTACTTACACTCACTATGACAAAAGTATAAGTTATGCGCACATATAGACATATAGACATTTAAAATCATTATCATCCCGGTAAGTTTTAACTAGCGTATCTGTAAGTTACTATTTTAATTGCCTCATAATATAATCCGGCTCACCGGATTTTCTATTATGAGAATTGTGAAGGAAAATATTAACGTATGTAAAGGGGCCGTTTATTAATAGCAGTGGAGGGAATGGAACAATGGAGCTGAGAGCAACAACCGGAGCGAGACGTCAGCTCGGTCAGTTATTTTCCGCGGTCTATAGCAGTGAGGGAATGTAGGTATAAGGACCGGAGCGGGATAGATGGTATAGGAGAATGGAGAAGAAGGGCAGGGCAAGGAACGACGGTGGACGAGTTGGATGGTGACGTGGCACTCTCATCCGGAGCTGGGCTCCTCTCGTCCAAACGAAGAGTTTTGACTTTACTTCCTAACGAGAGACCGAACGATATACAACGTCGGGTGGAGCAGAGTTTATTGAGGTTAAGATTTAAGGTTGCCCGCCACCATCTTGGATGTAACTAATTATTATTACTTCATTAATCTATCTACTCCTCCATTAATTCTAGTTATGAAAGTTATTGTTATTTACTAGTGTATAATAAGTGTAATTAATTGATCGGACAAGTTGTAGCCGTTGCGGCTGTATATTTATTTGTAAAGTGTGAACACGAAACAGACATAGAACGGGAATTATTAAACTATCATTTCCTGTAAAGTGAACTGTGTAGAACCATTAATTTGAGAGACATTACGGCCCGTAGAAGCCGGCAAAGAAGTGTTGTGGTGCATAGCATAACCGGGCACCGGAGTTATCGCGGTCATTAAAGTAATTCCGGGTGCCAGTGGCGAGGCTTCATACCGGCACCGGCACACCGACCATAGCACTTGTGCATCCCATCTTCCACCACGGAGCATACACCGAAGCACCAGGAAGTTGACTGTCCTACTAGGACGGTCCTGGTACGTAGACCGAAGAGGCCGAGAGGAAGCGAACCGGGCGAGGAAGACGGCCGACCGGGCAAACGCGGTCGAACTGAGCTACGTGGTCTTTCATCCCAAGACGCGAATACCGAGACGCGGTCGGACTTTGGTCCAGCAGGAAGTGGAACCACGACCGGGAAGCGTAGCGCGGTCCCGGCCCGATCAGAACTTCCAACATCCCAGGAGTCGGATACCGAGACGCGGTCGGTCTGTGGTCCAGCAAGTAGAGGAGCCGCGACCGGGAAGCGTAGCGCGGTCTCGGTCCTTCTAGAACTTCCAGTTTTGCGGCTATCAGGCAGGAAAAGGGGAGAGATTGGGAAATTCTAAGTGACACTGGCGACTGTGACGGACACAAGACTTTTGTCTTGTACAAGAACCACCGAGGGCGGAATCGAGTAAGCTTTACAGGTTCTTTACTATTTTGATTTCCAAAAAGTATAAGGTTAAGTACATAAGCGCAGAAAGGTGCGTAAGGCTCCTACTAGGTTTCGATCGAGGTGTGTTTGCTGGTAGTCATACCCAGGCGACATCAGGAAGCATCATAGACCGGAGTAGATAGGAGCGTAAGACAGGAAAATACTCATATTTAACTTACATTAAGCGCGTCAGCAAGTAGGTGCACCGGGATCTGAGCAGCTGCGAGGTTTCATACAGACAGCATTTCAAAGCATTACAGACCGGGATAGGTTGGAGCGTAATACACTAACTTGCATAGTGCGCGTTATCCGGTGTATCTTTGCGGTGGTGAGCAGGCACACCGGGGTCCGGCTGCTGCGCGGTTTAGTTTGTCCACGTAGAGCAGTTGCAGAGCACATATCGCGGCGGTAAGGTGTTTAGGACCACAGAGCAAGTTGTAGTTAGTTTTTGGTAAGACTAAGGGGCAAACACAAAAAAGTTCCGTATAGGTCTGGTCCCGGTTAAAGAGGCTGGTACACTTCCCGTGTTTTAAGCGGACAGCGAAGACCGAAGACTACAAGGATGAGTGAGCTGAAGTTTGTGACGGAGGACACAGGGACATCACTGGAACCGGGTCTACGAAGCAAGGAATCGCGCGGTACCGACGGGCAGGAGGTACAAGCAGGGCAGCACGGAGTACAGGACTTTTGTGGCTCAGCGCACAGTGAAGGGTCGACTGGGGTCACACCGAGAAGTGAGGAGGAACAAGTCGGTTTAACTCACGTACCGACGGGCAAAGAAACGGTTGGGTTGGCATTGGTACATATGGCAATAATGCAAGAAGACATGCGGTCAATGCACCGGACGATCCGGGAAATACGCAAGGACCAAGCAAACATGAGTGGTCAACTGGCATCCTTAAGACAAGCCGCGGCACCGCATCATACCAGGACTAAACCGTCCCGGGTATGCACAGTCGGTGAGACCATGCAACGGCGGACGGCCAGGGCAAATACCGAGTCTGGGGTGGACAGCAATCTAGCACTCACACAACCAACCGCGTCATTACCAGAAGGTGATAGACACTCCGACCCCCATAAGAACAGACGACCGGGTCAAAACAGAAACACAAACCAGAGAACCGGGATGTGGTGTTGTTTCTGTAGAAAGGCGACTCACAAGACAGAGGACTGTCGCTCACAAAAAGCGAAAGCGATAGCCAGGCACATACTAGCCAATGATGGTAAAAACCAGAGCAGCATTGAGACATCGGCAGACTCCTTACCAAATAACGTACCGGAGAGTATGCAGGGCTGGTTCTTATCACCGGAAGACTCGGAGGAACCGGGATCCAGAGACGCGCGGAAAGAAATGCAGAAGGCAAAGAGGAAAGAAAGAAGGGACATACGGCGTCAGACCGAGAAGCGGGACCGGATGGGAAAAGTGAATGAATTCCAGAAAGTCGTTAGCGACTTGGAGGCAAAGCTTGCCCGGTTATCAACATCGGACGCTACCGCCTCTTTAAACTAGGTCCAGACACGGACAGAAAAGGGGACCCGTGTCGGTTACATAGAATGAATAATGCCCCTTACGCAGTAATAAATATAAAACATAAGAATAAAACAGTTCCATATTTTGCTTTAATGGACTCGGGTTGTACGGCGCTCGCCATATCCAGGAAAGAGTGCGATAGGTTAGGGTTGAAGGTGAAAAGTTCGAAAGTCCGAATGTCGGGATTCGACGGTACGGTAGTCACGGCAGGCGGAGAGGTGACATTAGACTTCAATATCGCAGGCCGGTGGTTCAGGGAAGTGTTCTTGGTACAGGAAGGACTAATGAGCCCAATATTCATCGGGAATAAGTTCCGGTGGAAGCACGGATTAAGCTTCAACGACGTAGAAGGCGCGATGCGGTGGAACACGCAAGGGGAGGAAGGAGAAGTTTGCCAGTCGGTCCGCGGGTTATCGGCGAAGTCCGCAAAAGTTGGCTGTGATTCATCACTGACACCAACCCCGGACGAGCATGACCGGGCATGGATAAAGCGAACGCCAATTCAAGCGTTCGTTGAAGCTTTAGCCGGGAAGTACCGCAGGGTAGTACGGAGCGACGGTACATCGGGAATCACTAACGTGCTAGTTCATGACTTACGCATCCCGGTCGACTGTCCCCCCATACAGTGTAAACCGGCACGCAGACCACCGGCCATAGCAAAATGGATAGACGAGACATTGCATGATTTGGAGAGACAGGGCAAGATACGGCGGTCGACTTCGGAATGTTCCTCACCGCTGTTGGTAATACCGAAGCCTAACGGCGACAAGCGCTTAGCGCTGAATTACATAGAGTTGAACAGCCATATACCGAAGACGCAGATCCCGGTCCCTGAGACTCGAAAGATCATGGAACGTCTCCCACGCACCCGGTTTATGTCAAAAATCGACCTACAAGCGGGATGTGAGCAAATCCCGCTAGCCGAGGGCTCAAAGAAGTACACGGCATTTCACACTCAGAACGCTTCTTATGAGTGGAACGTGTTACCGAAGGGGCTGAAAACCGCGCAAACAATTTTTCAGAAACTTATGGATAAGATTCTCGGTAAACTTATGGGAGAATCTGTGCATGTTGAATCGGGCGGTCTCTTGATCTTTAGCGAGACCGAGCAACTGCATAAGGAGCATCTGGAGCATTTATTTAAGATCCTAGATGCATGTAATTTGTCAATAAATTGGAAAAGGTGCGAGTTTGACGTCCCTGAGGTAGAGCTCTTAGGCCATATTATCACTCGTTTCGAGATCCGGAAGTGCCCAAAGAAGGTAGAGGCGATCCGTAATTTTCCAACACCGAGAACGAAGAAAGAAGTCCAGCTGTTTGTAAATGTTATGGGGTGGTACATGCCGTTCATGCCGCGGTACGCCACGCAACTAGAACCCATACTGCAGAAGCTGAGACCGGAGGCAGATCCGAATATACCGTTTCGGTGGGGGGAAAGACAGCAAGCGGCATTCGACGCGATTAAAGAGGAAGTCGCAAAAGAAACCGCTTGCAATACCATACGTTACGACCATCCGCTATACGTATATACGGATGCCAGTGACACGGGATTGGGAGCGGTTCTCGCGCAAAAATACTACTGTAAAATTGCGGGTAAAGACCGTTTTCGCATGATCGAATGCAGCAGCAAACTGTTAAATACGGCCGAGCGGAGATACGACGCTCGCGAAAAGGAGTGTCTGGCAATCAGGTATGCAAACCGAGTGTTTGAACCATTCACAAGATACCATGAAAATGTCATTTTTCGGTGCGACAATCAAGCATTGACGTACTTAAAGAATGCAGCCCTGAATGACCACCTTTACAACAGACATATTGTAAGGTGGACCATTGAATTAGGCCATATTGTGAATGACGTCGAATACGTAAAAGGTACGGAAAACAAGCTTGCAGATCTGTTTTCTCGAGGCGCATTACCGGATCCCGGCGAAGATGATGATCCGAACCGGCTCGATTTGTGCTTAGCAACGTTCACGAACTCGAGAACCAATGTGGAGGTTGATATGGATATGCTGGACAAGGGTATGCTGCGGGACCTGCAGAGAGAGTGCGAGGCACTGACCACCATCGCAAAGAGCCTCACTAGGGTAGGTCACAGGTCAAGGTACCGGTACGACTACGTAATCGTGGACAACGTGTTGTGTAGATATGTCCCATGCAGAGACCAAAGCAGGTCGCGGTCAATACTAAAGAAGTGCACACTGGATGGCGGGTTCTATAGCGAGCAGGTAGATAAGTTGTGGGAACAGAGAGTAGAAGAGGAAGAGAGGACCGGGCGATCGGTGCTGCCCGGTAGAGTGTTACCATCTAGGCTCTTGAGAAAGGGTAGGCACATCAAATGGGCACATCCTCTCATACAAGCAAACTTTTTAGACCCGGAAGCAGCCACAACCAGGAAGCGCATAGTACCGGTCATACCGCAGTCAATAGAGAGAGATGTTATTTCGCACTTCCATGATAGCACGACAGCCGGGCACCAAGGTGTAGAGCGGACTTACGACCGGGTCCGCAAAAGGTTCTGGTTCTATAACATGCTCAAGACCATAGAAGCATATGTTAAGACTTGTGGGGTTTGTCAACTAGTTAAAGCATCGAATCAGGCTAAACCCGGTAAGATGGGTATTCACTCATACCGCAATAATGTATTTGAGTGTGTGCATGTGGACATCGTAGGGGAGTTAACCGCGAGTGCAGGTTTTAAGTTTATCGTGGTCTGTGTTGATGAGTTCTCCAAATGGGTCAGCATGGAACCATTAGTCTCGGTGTCATCGATCAAAATTCTTAGATTTCTAGAGAGAGTGTTTCAGTCGTTCGGGACACCGAGACGGATAGTTTCCGACAATGCGTCATACTTTTCCGGTAATGACTGGAATGACCAGTTAAGGCAGTGGGGGGCGGTGTGTGTGCACGTAGCGCCATACCATCCAAACCCGAATCAGTCCGAAAGGTCAAATAGGGACATAAAAAGCATTTTGAGGGCGTTTTGTTTAGCAACACAGACGAGGTGGGCGCACCAGTTAGACGACTATATGGTAGCATTAAACACCGCGAAGTCAAAGTCATCTCGGTATTCACCTTGCCAGCTGAACTTAGGCAGGGAGCTCATGTTGCCCATTGACCGGAAAATGCAGTTACAGGAGACGATGGGTATAACAGAAGAAGAGTTCGGTCGAAGGCTGCTGCAGGATGTAACGGACATGCGGGAACAGGCTCGGTATAATTTAAGACAGTCTCAACTGCGGCAAAAGCAATACTTCGATCGAAACCGTAGGGACGTTACATATAAAGTAGGTGACTTGGTCAAAATCGTAAATAAGAGATTGTCATCAAAAGAGGATAAATACGCAAAGTCGCTGGGTCCGCGGTATACAGGACCGTGGAAAATAGTGGAGGTCCACTCAAACTTAACATACAGTATCCAAGACCCAGAGGAACCGGGCGGCAATCCGTCGCGGTTTTACACGTCCCTTATGTTGCCATACCACGCAAAAGAGACCGAGGAGCAAACCGTGTGCGACGATATGGTTCCGGTCGGTACAGAAGACGAGATACCGGATACCGAGAACCGGCCGGCGCCGGTAAGCCCAGACCCCGTTACAGCATCAGTAGCGGGAACCGAGCCCTCACTAGACTCTGGGATGAGTCAAAGTAGAGGTACGACCGCGACAGACAGTACCAACCGCGGTACGGGTTGGATGGGAGGTATGGGACCTCTGGATCTGTCGGATGAATACGAGATTAACATTGATGACCCACCACCACCGAAGCGGTATCCCAGCAGAGCGCGTTCAGCACCTGACCGCTTGGGCATCAATTTTATTGATACCGGGAATGTAACCGGGAATGTCGAAAGGGATGTAGTTGAATAATTTTTCGTTTTTTTTGATTTTCTTTCTAATCTTACTTTTAAACTATTTTTGCTAAAAATAAAAATCACAATAAATTGCATGATATATAAAAATAGGAAAAAGTTTATAAAAATAAATAAATAGAGTGTTTTAGGTTAAGGTGGGAAGAATAGGGTTGTCTTGGCGGGCACAAACCTTATTCTTCCTCACGTCCTATGGCGTGTACAACGTTAAACTGCGCCGCACGCTCGTCCCGATCTCCACCGTAGGGGCGGGCATAGAAGGTAAGATCTGAACTAAGGAGAAGGTCTAAATCCTTCACAGGTAGGGAAGTCGGGAGCAAAAGCTCGGGCTCAAAGCTGCAGGAGCGAGGATAAACCAGCCGGAGTTAAACTCCTCACCCTCATGGTCCATCGAAAAGGATGTTAGTGTAGGGAATACCGAGATACTCGGTCTAGCGCAAAGCTGTGAGCGGGTAAAAAGCAGCCACGATCCTAAAGGCGTTCGAGAAGATGTGAGTCCGGGGTCCAAAATCGTCATATTCCATGGGACAGGTTCCACAGTCCGTAGAAACTACGCTAGCCAAGGGGACCGTCATCATGAAGGCGCAAGCATGATAGTGAGGCATTAGGTTGCCGGGTAAAGCTCAAAGCTTAGTGAGGGTAAACAAGCCAAATCTAGACTTAGATCTGAAGTACCGACCGGGATGCGGTAGTTGATAGTAAGAGATATCGGATTCCATGACCATCATAGATGCCAGTCAAAAGTGGAACCCGGTAGGTAGTGAGTCTTGGGAGAGTCAGCAACCCAGGCCCATGAGCTTGGGCAAACCCCAGTAGCCACAGTTAGCAGAGGGGGCACCGAGATCACGGTAGGCGGTGCATAAAAATACTTGCTAGAGCGGAACATAAGCGTCCCGCAGCCTAAAACTAGGTTAGGGAGCACGGTACTCGAATCCCGTGCGAAAAGAAGGATTGAGGTAGCGATTCAGGTCGACCGGGATCGGTAGGAGAGTTAGAGGAACATCGTAGGTAGACACCGGTGGAGCGCCGGGTGTATCAATATGAAGGCTCAGGTAGTTCAATCGCGGTAGGTAGGCACCGAGGACCGGCGACGCGGTCGTTGGTCACAGTAGTAGTCTTCGGGGGGAGTCGTCTTCGGTTGGCAAAATGACAGTACTAGGATAAGTAATCCCTGACAGGAATGACGGGCGGCGGTCCCAGATAAGTTTATCCGCCGCGACACGAAGTTTAAGCAAAGCACCGGGTTGGCCGGTGTCCAAATTATTTAAGTAAGGCCACGCTTCGGCGTGGCCACATGCCCGCAAGTAGAGAAAGTCGGTAATCCCATGTGATAGTATTACCGGGCGTGACTGAGATACCGGGAACAGAGTTGGTGTGAGACTCGGGCTTGGTCAGATGCAGGACCAACACGGGCAACCAGAGCGGCGCTGAGGCCTGGTTGGGGCATATCGTTAGTTGTAAGCGGCCGTATAGGCCGCATAGGTGATAAATGTTGGGGTTTTGTTTCAATTTTTATTTGCAGTAGCTTTAGCCACCCGGAGAAAGGTGATAACAGTCCGGGGGGATGGCCAAAAGGACGACTAGCGGCGCTTAACCAAGTCAAATCGGCGAGGAGCGCAGAGATTACCCCAGTCGACCGCGTCCTGGTGAAGCGGATAAAGATCGGGATGCTAGAAGTCATGGGAACCTTATTCGACCGAGGCTTCAAAGTGGAAATGTTCGGTGGAGGCAACGCATAGGATACCCGAGTCGACCGCGTCCTCGAGGAGAGGAGGTGACCGAGCAAGACCAACAGGAGGTAGTCCCGGTTCAGCACGCGTTAAGGAACTTGGAGGCACAGTTGATGGGAGTCTTAAACGCGGTAGTGGAGTTGAGGGTACAGAACCGGAAGGAAGTTACCAAGTCTGGTGAAGACCGGGCTGCTGATGAAGAAGCCAGAGACACATCACGAGCAAGTTGAAGCGCGACCGAAGACCGCGAACAAGGCATCAGGATCGCCGGTCAAGACAGAGTTTTACTACACGCTGACAGCGACGCGGTGCAGCAGCATTGGAAAGGCATAATGTATGGATGTAAGAGTGTAGGGTTGCGAGAAACCGGGGCGTATATATTTTTGTACTATATTTTAAACGAAATTTTAAACTTTTAAATATTGCTGTGCAATTTATGTCTAATTTTATACCGCAGCGCGGTCGATGTTATTCTTATGTATACCAGGGCGTATATATTTTTGTACTATATTTTAAACGGAATTTTAAACTTCTAGATATTGCTGGGCAATATATGTCAATTTTTATACCGCAGCGCGGTCCAGGTTAATGTTAAGTTAAGTTGTTAAGCCAAGGGTTTGGAAAAGGAACCGAGAATATCTATTTTTTGTACTATTTTTTTTATTTATAAGTTTTATGCGTTTTGATGCGAGTATTTAAATTTTATACCGTAATACGGTCATTTTATGTTTTGGCGTTGGGCCGTTGTACAAAAGTCATGAAGGTTATACCGCGATGTGGTGGATGTGATTTTTTTTACCTTAAGAGAGGTTTTTTTTATGCATCTAGTTATACCGAGTTACGGCTTTGAGGTATGATGTGTTTGTAAAATATTAGGTTAAGTGTTGACGCGGTACCGGGATACGGTCCGGCGGTATTGAGTATTGTATTGTAATAGTGTGTTAAAGTTTGTAATGCAATGAATGAACTAGACAGGAGCTAGGACCGGGATACCGGGATGTGGTACCCGAGTGTGAAGTTAGATTTAGAGTAAGGACAGTGTGAAGGAAAACTGGAGCATAGGCGCGGGAATAACCAAGCTGCTGGTCCCAGGGCACTCTCATTTACACCTTTCTTTCAACGGTCACGTACTCAAAGGGCATGCTTCGATGCTGTAAGAGTACTAACCAGTTGAAATAGGTGGGGGGGGGATAGTGTGAAGGAAAATATTAACGTATGTAAAGGGGCCGTTTATTAATAGCAGTGGAGGGAATGGAACAATGGAGCTGAGAGCAACAACCGGAGCGAGACGTCAGCTCGGTCAGTTATTTTCCGCGGTCTATAGCAGTGAGGGAATGTAGGTATAAGGACCGGAGCGGGATAGATGGTATAGGAGAATGGAGAAGAAGGGCAGGGCAAGGAACGACGGTGGACGAGTTGGATGGTGACGTGGCACTCTCATCCGGAGCTGGGCTCCTCTCGTCCAAACGAAGAGTTTTGACTTTACTTCCTAACGAGAGACCGAACGATATACAACGTCGGGTGGAGCAGAGTTTATTGAGGTTAAGATTTAAGGTTGCCCGCCACCATCTTGGATGTAACTAATTATTATTACTTCATTAATCTATCTACTCCTCCATTAATTCTAGTTATGAAAGTTATTGTTATTTACTAGTGTATAATAAGTGTAATTAATTGATCGGACAAGTTGTAGCCGTTGCGGCTGTATATTTATTTGTAAAGTGTGAACACGAAACAGACATAGAACGGGAATTATTAAACTATCATTTCCTGTAAAGTGAACTGTGTAGAACCATTAATTTGAGAGACATTACGGCCCGTAGAAGCCGGCAAAGAAGTGTTGTGGTGCATAGCATAACCGGGCACCGGAGTTATCGCGGTCATTAAAGTAATTCCGGGTGCCAGTGGCGAGGCTTCATACCGGCACCGGCACACCGACCATAGCACTTGTGCATCCCATCTTCCACCACGGAGCATACACCGAAGCACCAGGAAGTTGACTGTCCTACTAGGACGGTCCTGGTACGTAGACCGAAGAGGCCGAGAGGAAGCGAACCGGGCGAGGAAGACGGCCGACCGGGCAAACGCGGTCGAACTGAGCTACGTGGTCTTTCATCCCAAGACGCGAATACCGAGACGCGGTCGGACTTTGGTCCAGCAGGAAGTGGAACCACGACCGGGAAGCGTAGCGCGGTCCCGGCCCGATCAGAACTTCCAACATCCCAGGAGTCGGATACCGAGACGCGGTCGGTCTGTGGTCCAGCAAGTAGAGGAGCCGCGACCGGGAAGCGTAGCGCGGTCTCGGTCCTTCTAGAACTTCCAGTTTTGCGGCTATCAGGCAGGAAAAGGGGAGAGATTGGGAAATTCTACGTGACAGAATATCAAGGGAAGGCCCGACAACCAATTAAAAGCATAATTGGCAATAGTTTACTGTATTTAGCTAGTAATTCACTTGATTTGACATGATTGATTGACAGCCCAAATATTTGCATAGAGAAACGAAACGTGGAAAACATAAGGACGTCATAATGTATAAGTATACCAATACAAACAGATGCCAATATCATTCGTTTTCGTTCATAAATCAGAGAAATCAAACAACTGAAAATCGTTGCTACATTTTTTTTGTTGCTCTTTTTAATATGTCGCCAAACTGTATTAGAGAAAAAGTATTTATTCCATTATAATATCTTAAATTCAACTTGCATTAACCAGTATAGTTAAATAATTTCTGACTACCGTATCTCATTTACGATATTACGATAGACGATAGATAGATGCGATATGGGTGTTTTCATTGGATTTTAAGGACGGTATAAATTCTCTTCCACATGTATGTATTTATGTATATACAATGCCTCCAACCAAATTCTATTTGAAAAATCATAATGCATGCGAAACATTTTCTTATTGTTAGTTCAATCTATGTATCATAGCGATAGCAAAGTTTTGATCTTGTAGAATATTAAAACTATTCTTGCAAATGATGCCCATCATAATATCAAGTATTAAAATATGACACACTATTGCAGACGGTAAATGAAAACTTTTAAGACTAATCGTAAGTACTGAAATATTTACTTCTTAATCGCCCATTATACCCATTATTATATGTATATCAAGTCTGAGGTAGTGAAAGTCATCATAATGTAATGTTAAGCCAACGTCCGAGCCTTAAATTAAAATATGTACCGTAAATGCTCTAATAATACGACCTGCGTTGTATTCAAACTCGAAGGTTTACCCCCCGCGTTGTATTAGAGACACGTAATGTTAAAGCATAGCAGACCCCCGCGTTCTATTAGAGACCCGCGTTCTAATAGAGACCCGCGTTGTATTAGAGCATTTACGGTACGTACATTTCAAGTATATAGACTTATGTGCGGATACTTGTGCGGTATGATGTATTAATTATGTATGTTGTGCCGGTACTATAATTATGTTTAAAAACGTCCTGCAAATGACAACGACTCATATTTTTAAAATTGATTTATTTATTGACTAAATTAATCCACATCAAAATTTAACAAATTAACATTTTCAAAATTGAACAGAAAATAAATAAAAATATGTAGATACAATAATATGCTGTTTACAAGTACATTATGTTCTACTAAATGGTCAGCTGGCATGATGTTTTTTATTGCCTTCAGGACGTCGAGAAGAAATAATTTAAAGGGTGAACAGAGGAAGTTCAAACTCCGGCATGTCAAACGGTTTAGGTTTTAACAATTCCTGCAACTTGGCCAATGTTAAGTTCTGAAACACAGTTTACAATAATTATAGTTAATATCAGCATCGTGAAGAACGGTAAAAAGATTAAAGGATGAGTATGCACGTATGTATATGAATACCTGGCTGTCAAAGGTTCTTGTGACTCTCTCTACAGTCAAGGGAGTCAAGACTGGGACAACAATGTTCTGTATAACCTCTGCAATATTTTGCCCTAACAAGATCTTAATTCCCGCAACGTATTGTGTCAAAAGTTCGCTGACTACTCCAGCTAACTGCTCATCCCCAAAAAGCCCGCCCAGCTGTATACGAAGCGTTTGAATGTCAGTAGTAAAGGTGAAACCTTTAAGCTTCATCAATCCAATTCCACTGGAAATATTTCCTAAGAGTTCTAGTCCCAAACTGTCAAAACCAATTGTAATATCCCCTGCACCCCGGAGTGGGATTATACTTGAAAGGATAGCATCCATTGAGTATCCAACTGTTACAGATAGAAAAGTTTTAATTTCAACTCATAAAAAAGAGTAAAATAAAATAGTCCCATTAATCAATCTTTCCTTACATCCAATTTTCAAGCTCTTTAAATCCAGGAGAAAGTTGAAGGGAAGAGGGCTAACAATGCCGTTTAAGATTAAACTAGATCTCTCCACCTTGAATCCAGATAATCCTTTGACGTCAAGCATGCTGTATAAAAATTATTTTAGTATTTTACTATTTTTGAACATTTAAAAGGGTGAAAGCATAATGACTTTTTAAATTCCAGAAACCAACAAACCTTATATTCAATTTTCCCTTGATTGGGACAGTTGTATTTGCAAAAACCGTTGTTAAATCTACTCTTATGGGGTATGATGTAAAATCTAAAATAGGCAGAGGATCCGGCAAAGTCTTTACAATATTGTGAATTGCGTCGGCAATCTGAGGTCCAAAATCAGTAGCACGTGCGCTTCCTGCATAAGTGTTACATACAAAATTGTTTGAGTCTTAAAATTTTCCTTATACTCTGCTGCTTCTCAAGTGTAATTAAATATGAAAGCTTACGAATAAATTTGTCAAAACTCACCATTTTTACTCAGCTCGACATTTTCAAGAGAAAATCCCAATGTTGAAGTTGCGGAGAGCAACAGGATTACTGCGAAATTTTTAAATCCCATATTGGAACAATTATTAATAACAATACTTTCACTTTCAGAGACTGTGAGACACAAAGACAAGAGTTGCAAGCAAACCAGCAAAGGATACTCAAATGGCTTTTAACTTTTAATTGACGCCTTCAACAACCTCCATGAAATTATTAGTCATTCTCATCAATTTCATTTAAAGGATCTTCTTATCTTTGACTGCTTCTATTTATTTGACATAGCTATTTTTACCGCACAAATTCATTATTATGTTAGTACTAGTGGTATATTTGAAAGTTCTGGGTAGTAAGTATTAGTCAGGGAAGTTAATAAAAACAACTAATTTCCAAAACAATGCCAAATTATTGTTATCAACAGATTGTAATTTTGTCACCTGTTCAGTTTATCTTTGAGTTTCAAGTGCTTTCCGATCGGACGGAATTAATACGCAATATAAAATTAATAAATCACACCATTTGATAGCTTCAATTTCCTAATAGATCAAAAATACATGTAAACCCACAAAAACAAATTTAACGTGGACAATCTTTATTGGGCTATTCCCACCGATTACGTATGTTCAAATACAGGATGTTATTGACAATTAAAATTTAAAATATCGTCAAAGAGTCAAAACATTGTACATAACTGGAAGGCTGGAGCCTGGAGCTGCTTTCGTTGTGTTGCGTAGTGAACGCTGGACACTTCACTTGATTTTATTTCTTTGAACTGTCGGCGGGACTCATCGTGACGGCTACTAATTTGAAGTGATATACGTAAGTATAGCTTTTGCTGTGGGGTGGCAGTATGACAATGAACGTAAAAATAAAATTATAGTGAAAAATATTTTTCAATTTATTCTGTCCTACAAAAAAGAATGTACAGTAGTATAACAATTGAAAGCTAACTTAGTAAGTTTATTAATGGAAAAGCTTCGAAAATTAAATAAGCTGTATTAATTAGTGTACAGAAATGTATATCCAAATCTTCGTATTAAAAATTAGCATGATTAAATTGCAACGATTAACTTCAATTATTTCGTAAGTATCTGTTATTACAGTGGAATGCTCGGTAGGTTATTAGGCTGTTGCTACTTCTGACTGATTGTCCTGTGGTTACGGTAGCCGGTAGCCTCTGGTGGTGCGAGAGTTGTTGTAGTCGTAGTTTTCCCTGCTCCAATTAAATCCGCGAGTGTCAATTCCTGAGAAATTATGTAACAAATCCATATAATATACTATTGCGTTTTGTAAGCCACTATCTTTAAATGAGATAAAATGATCTTAAATAACTTTTTTACACGTTCCTAGTAAATAGTTATACATTTTAAAAACAGTATTATAATGCAAACCATTACCCCAATGACTAAATTGACAACAGCCGTGAAAGTGTCCACAATGAATTTGTGAACTAATCCCTCAATCGCATTGAATACAGTCAGTCCAAGATTATTTATAATTTGATTAAAAACATCTCCAAGTTCACCCCCTCCTAAGAGACCTTCAAATTTAATATCAAGTTGTCCCAGTGAAAGTGCATAGGACACATTGGCGAGGTTGAGGTATCCTCCGGTGAGAAGTTTCAGTTTACCACTCCCCTCCGCAGTGACTGCTGACACTTTAATGGAAAATGGTCCTTTTCCATAAATAGGAACTATTGCGAGGGCTTTCGCATTGATGTCGTAATTTCCTATTTGAACAATATATAATTTTTAAAAAAATATGCATATTAAAGTATTGTAATTGTAATTCTTTGTTCATTGGAAATAATATATATTTAATAATAATTTTTAGCCTTACCAGAAATATCCAAAAGTGGGAATTCAAAGCCTAGGTCAATTTTTAATTGAATTAAATTTGCAACAATTTTTGTGACATTGAAATCAGTAACACCTGCCACATTGACGTCACTGTAAATTATTAGCAATCAATTGGGAATAACTAATTAAATCATTTTTTGACATCAAATATTATTTTTTTTTCAATTATTTATTTAGCATTAATCTTTCTTTTTTTTGTCTCGTGGTCAGGGGCCAGAAAGTGGTCATTACGCTTTGCTGAAAACAGATCAAATAGGATTTCCTGCAGCGACGATTAACACTGAATTTAGACACCGAAAAATTATAGGGCTATATAGTTGTATCTTACAAAATAGTTTACCTTAAACTGATCTTTCCCTTTAATAGTTGTTCCGATAGTTGCAAATCTATGTTTGGAATGGGAAAAGGATCTGCATTTGCGTCAATCAGTCCTTGACGTATAGAATTAATGATACTTTTAATTAAATCTGCGAGTGCGTCTCGATTTTCTTGTGTTTTGTAAATCCCTCCTTTGAAAAATAAGAGCCACTACTTTAGTACAACCTCCTTCCTGTAGTTAATACTTTATCAAAATGTTATTTTTTAATTTATCGTGTCTGATTTTTCAAACAGTCACATGAGAATTTTGAAGTTAATCAAATTTCATCCTCTTTAAAAGTATCTTTTGATATTAATTTACAATCAAAGTAAAGTACCACTGCTATCTTCGTAAGTATTAACTGGGCCAGCATGAACAGCTGCTAAAACTGCAGTTAAGAAAATTATTGCTTTCATTTCGTATTATTGTGTACAGTGCACAGTGCACTAATGGAGTTAAAGTGATAATTATTTATCAATCAGAAATGTAGTAGTTTTAAGTTTAAACTAAGCAATAAATTAATGAAAGCATAAACTTGTATTGGAGAATAACTCAAGTGATATACACGAGTCAGTCGTTGCCATTGCGTAATTTGCATTAACTTAGATGATTGACCGTCGACCACTACAGATTATAGAGACAATCACTAAATTTGAACTTATCTGCTCATTATCTGTAATTTCATTAGTCTTAAAAAAAGTTTTGATTTTGCTGACCATGTCACACAATGCTATTGATTTTAAACGTTTGAAGTTTTATGCAGCCATCCTAAAATTCACACTGATACAGCCTTAGCCGTAGCCGTAGCTGAGTTGATGCTTTCGACACCCTTCCAGTTCTTGAATGGCGAAATAAATGAAAATAAATAATGTTTATACATAAATATTTGTTGTAATTTATTGGGTTGATTTCGACTTAAAATAAATTACACGATTCTACTATAATTTAAATTTACACCCAATCCATCGGTTGTTTCTATTCTATATATACTATTATGGCGCGGTGAAACTGTGAAATGTGTGTCAATTTAGACTTGTCAAGATGCCCTCAGGTTGAAGTTTTTGTAGTCAATAATGGTTGCTTCTCTCGAGCGCGTTTTTAAATTTAAAAAAAGGGACCAAATCTATGTTTAATGTTTGCTAACCAATTATTTTAAATTATTATTCAAATTATATTCTAAGCAAAGCCGGTGTAAAGTTGAATGCACTTCCATCCAACATACTATTTATTAAATCCTTCATATTATTTTCAACGAGATTAGCCACTGTCCCTTTCACTAAATTTCCTAGCGCACCTACCACCTGTAAAAATACAAACAAAATTTTGATTGCCATTTCCTTTACTTTCTGTTGGTTTCTACTGTGTTTTGGTTCTATGCTTTAACCATGTAAATTTTTTTAAATAAGCAAATTTCTCACCCCCTCAGCGACATAGTCCAGCATAGGTCCAAGTCCTTTAATGTCAAACTTGAGCTGTCCAATGTCATGAATATCAAGTTTAGTGAGGACAACCTTCCCTGGCTTAGTTCTACTTGTTTTTGCTTCCAGGAAACATTGCATATTTTGTAATTTCCCGGTTACATTTGCTTCTGGTCCGTAGCCCATAAACCGAGCTTTCAAACCGGAGGTAACGTTCACTCTATCAAACCCAAGGTCTGATGAGAACACAAAGTCTGTGTCCTACAACGTAATAAAAGATTGACAAATTAATTTTATAATTATAGTATTACTTTAGTTGGAGCAAGGTCTATATTATTACTATTTGTGATACTGGATAATAATTGGGAGGAACTGTACAGTGATTTCTAAATTTGCGGGGCCAATGCGATGAATTGTTTCCAATCCCCGTAAAACCCCATTGTAGGCGGATGCTTCCCCGCGCCATGTGACTCCGAAAAAGCTTTCACTGAATGACTTGGTAGCATTGGGCAACTTAACTTGATCGTAGCCACTTTTGGTTAAGACTTTTCTGAGGTTTGAGAGAATTTCGTCGATGAAGTAACCTGCATTAGCCCTCAGTTGGTCTTCCAGTAACTGATCTGCAATTATTGAATTATTATTATAATTAACGTTCTTTTTTAGACTGCAGGCAGTAGATTGAAAAAATTTGTAGGCTTTTTATTTAAGCGCGTCAGTGAATGTGAATACAATTAATTACAATATATTATTTTTATCGTTGCGTTGATTATTACAATATTTTCAATATTATAGAATTACTTTACCAAAATTCAAATTCAGGCTTCCCAGACTGAAGCAAAAACCCGAGTTTGACAAAAATCCAGTTATTAAAAGTCCAAGTAGTAATGATCGCATTTTAAAGTTGAACAATGTATTTTTCTTGATATAAAATAGGTAAAAAGTTGAATTCTGAACAACGCTAATAATAATGTGAGCTTCACTGCATCAGTTGAGGTTTGAGGCTTTGAGGTTGAGATTGGAAACGGAAACTATATAAATACAACTGCAACTATTTTCCTTGTAGTGATTAGTGACTGTCAAGCTCACTATGAATTCCTAGCTCAGTGTTTAAGTAAACTGTGCGAGCTTATATATTATTATTTTATTTTGTTGAAGATGAAAATAGGTTAATACCTCAGTTCGATACTTTAATAGTTTAATTAGATAAAGTTAGTTTGTATACTACATATGTATGTATTTATGCGCCCCCACCCTTGATGATTCAAAATTTATTTACTATTATTTTGACCCCATTTCTATGAAACAACATGCGAAACACTAAAATTTGTAATGTTAAAAATATTGGGGCCATTATATTATTGTAGTAAAGTAAGTAGCTTTATCATAATATGATGTTAGTTCAGTTCAGTTCATACCAGGCTCGACTACGTGAGGGGCTGATGATGACGCATTATTATTATTGTACTATTTATTGTTGTTTTTATTCAGAAACAATTTCTAAAGTAGAAAAATGTAATTCCATTTAATTTTGAATATTTATATTGTATTACCAAGCCATTTTCTACATTTTTTAAACCGGCAGCCTCTCATTAAAATTAAAACTCTCAGAGTCATAGTTTTGAGGATATTTTAATACAAATTTTAGATCAACTAAAACTAAAGTAATGGAAAAAATATTGTGACAGCACGTTATCAGTTTACTTAAATTAAAAATATGGATATATGTAGTAGTGATGCGTGGTGGTAACAAAATAATAGTATTTGCATAGTATCTTTATCTATCTATATATGTTATTTTAGTGACTACTTGAATAATGTCAAGTTCAGATGTCTATTGACTCATTGAATTAAAACCTTATGCACAGTGTCGTAGGCCACAAGCACATTCAGGCCACAATTAAGAGGTCAGTTATTCGTGTCAATGCCACACAAGGTATGAGATAGCAAAATACTATGAAAAAGAAGGACTTATTTAGATTTACTGAATTACTGATATTGTCAATTGTCAACAAATCTGATCGAAAATGCTTAAAAGTTTTTTATGAAGTTCTAAAATTCTTCTTTACGAAAGCTGTTGAGAGAAAAGCTATATATACATACAATGAAAGTGAGAAACACGGAAAGTACTTACTTACTAGTAAGTATACATAACGTTTACAGGACCAAGCCCTGCTCTGGACTGGGTGACTTGACTTGGGTCAGATCCGCTTCTGGCCCACGACATAATATCATAATATGTAGGCAATTCTAAATATTTTGTAGGTTCTAGACAAAGGCCTATAGCCATTGTCGAATAATCATTATAATGGGAGGAGTGTATACTGATGAGTTTCTTCCAGGACAATCTGTAGTAAACAGTCCTATCGATATCGATAGGATAGGATCCAACGAAAACACTATAAATTCAAATATCAAATTTGTAGTTCATTGACCGTCTCAAGGGCAGTAAACCTTCCTGCTTGCTTTATCCGGGATGAAATAATGATTCACGCTATAGAAGTTATTTCTTTATCTGGGAAATTACATTGATGTATTGCTGAATTTCCAGGGGTAATCGACTGTTTAAAGGAAGTAGTAGTGAACAATGTCTACTGACATACCGTGATTCCGTGATTAAGTAATTAAACATTTCGTATTTCTCAGAACCGTGCAGTTACTTAGGCTATGATTCGTCTTTCTCGCCAGATTCAAAATGTTCTTAAATGCTAATTTCTTGAAAATGATAAGTCTTCTTCTTTTTTTCAATGGTAGAGTAGTATTAGTAACTTGTGCACAAATGTTCTTTTTGCTTAAGGGATTTAACATGGGAAAAAACAATCTGCGATTGTGCAAAATTGCCGATCGAATTTAACATTTTCCAACGTTAAATCCCATCAGAAAAAGAACAAAATGCTGAAGTTGTGCACACAACAATATAGTGGAGTGCCCTAATTTATTTGTCTTTGGAAAAGGAAACATTTTCAAATAACAGATTTTGATTTTTGGGACTTTTGTAAAAAGTATTCTGGAAAGTAGATAATTTATTTTATTTATTGATTGAAGAAGATTATCAGCTGAGTTTTTAAAACTGCAAAACTATAAGCTGCTGCAAACTATGTAAGTGCTAGGTGCTCTGATTTAATTGTTTTAAAGAAATTAAAAGTTATGTATCTAACAATACGAGGCTTCAGAAAGGTTTAAAATTTCATTGGTTTAATGGATTAATTAATAATGTCAAGCGGCCATATTGGAAAATGGCCGCTACTATCTCCGCAATATTAAGAATGTCTCGCCTAAGGAGGCTAAAAGTTCCCTGGCTCCGCCTACTGGATCCGCCACTGATGTACACTAAGTTCGATCTTGACTATTGCATAATATATTGCATACCTAGGCATTTGTGCCTCCTCACAAATTAATTATAATTTATTTAAAATACGTGGATATTTGAAGCGCAAATGAATGAAAAACATTGAAATTTGTCACCGGGATCAATTATTTTATTAATTTAGCCCTTTACATACTGTACTTATTGGTATTGGGCTACAAAAAAATATGAAATACCATGCGCTTCCACTTTGTCGCTACACGAAAAACGTTAGACTTGGCTACAAGGCTATGCATGCAAACTTTATAGAAGTGAGCTTGCATTTCTTTCAGTCACGCCTGACGAGCGCTACCTAATAAATACAAAGTTGATTTCGTGTGTATAATGCATACATTATAATGAATTGACTTCCGTTTGCTACTCCTAAATTAGATTGTAATTATTAGACATTGCAATTCCTTATAATGAATAATTTTGGTATAATAAATAATACTAACAACTTTGAATAGTTGTTCTCTATTGCGATTTGTCATGCGAATAAAAAGTAAAAAACTAAACATGAGTAAGTTAGAATAACTAATTATGATTACATATCTACAATGATTTAATGTGTTAAATAAATAAAAAGCATGTATGTATTTAAATAAATCCAATTTAAAACGGCTACCTGGGTTCTAGTTCCATGATTGATTAGATGCAGATGAAATTGAATGGTATAAGCTATGAGTTGAATTTGGATTCTCCAAATGGAATCTTAAGAGTAGACTCGTTTTATTACTCAATCAACAATATAATAAGTATCACTAATTTTCAAAAATGTATAACAATCTATGTATGTAATAATTATGTATGTAACATCAAGTCAAATTGAAGTAGACGGATAATTGGTTAGAAAAATTGATGAATTAGATATAATTATTATATGTATATTAGGCAACCGATTGGGATGAGGGATATTTTTTTTAAACATATTACTGAATGATGGCTCTCACAGTATAACTTAATTTAGCTTCAGTATCAGGATGAAGCTGTCAAGTCAGCTGCGAGATCACATAAAGGTACGTAAAAGCATCATATAAAGAAATTTTTTTGAACAGGCACAAAGGATTGTGCATGCTCATTTAATGTGCACATCATAATATAATTTATCTGTACTTTCCCCCGATGGCGATGACATTTAACGATAACAATAACGATGACGAGACGATGATACACATATCATATATCAAATATAATAAATTGTATCTTCTTTTTTTTCAAGTGTTTTGATTATTGAACTGTTGTAACTTATGTATATACATTATAATATACTATATAGGGTCAATAATCAATATTCAGCATTGTCTTATATACACTGCCTTAGTCTTCACCGTATGATATTAACAATAATTATTAAAATAACAATACAAATAGAAATCACAAGAATGAAGGTGACTCAATATTCCTGGAGGTAATTTTCAGCTTTTAATAATTCAGCTTTTTCTCTTTCGAGCTTTTTCCTTGTTTTTAACTATATAGTATTCTTTCCCCAGGAGAGTCACATTTCTGTTCAGTTTTATCAATCAACAAGTTTCTATTTTCTTTTCTCAAAGTAATTTACATAATTAAAACTAGTCAGACAAAACAAAAAGGATCGTATTCCATATGTTACGCTTTATGTGGCTAAAAACACACTACTTCGTAGCCAGTGCGAATGTCACCACCATCACTTTGTCATTATTATTTGGTATGATCATGATAACGACTCAAAATCTTAAATACAAATTAATGTAATTGATAATGTTTACAGCGTAGCTGTAGCATACATGATATATAATGGTAATAACTATTTTATGTGTATTAATAATTAATATCCACCAGATCATTTGAATTTTTCCTTATCTTACCCTTACAAGTAAATATTATTTCTAGGCAGGTTATAATAATTATTACAATCATAATAAAAACAATTGTATATTTATCAATTCATCTCGAGTTCGGTCTTTGATTTTGATAACAATAGTATTTATTCAGTAGAACTAACGTATATTATGTATGTAGTATATCATCTCCACATGTAATAGTCCTAATCTGTAATAATACATTTTGTTTGTACCTTTGTACAATGTCATTTATTTCGTAGTAACTTTTAGTAGTAATCATTATTTCAGTAGTCCATTCAATACTCATAATTCAAAGTACATAAAACAGGCTTGAGCTTCCAATTCGAAATCGAAATTGAAATCAAAACAGTATGCATAAAGTTCCCCACGCCTTACTTATAGCTTAACTTAAAAAATAGTGAATATAGTAGGAATTCATAATTTCTCACCCTCAACTATGACAGTCGAGTGATTAGGTCATATGTACATCATGTATGTATACACTGAAGCGCAGTTTTATGTTGCCGTTGAAACTTGTTTCAATTTCAATAAATAAAGGCTGCCAAATTAACAAATTTCAAAATATAAATATACTTATCAAATAATTGTAATAACAAAGTATTATCGAACCTAAACCTAGTTAATATAGTCCTCTATTCTATACCTCGTAAATAATTACAATAAATTCTACGTTCAAACTGTCGACTGTGTTATTTTATAATGTGTTTTTTTGTAAATTGGGCTTGATTGGAATACACATTTGCCCCTTCCACGTTTATAATAACATCTACATTATGCATTCCTATATATTGACCAGAAAATTCATGTCATGGATTACCACCGTCACATGATCAAAATCAAGAATTGTCTTATTAGAAAAAAATGATACCTATGGACTGATATTTTTGCCTCCTTAAACTGTAGCTAAGCAATATGTATAGGTATTAGGTACGAGTCAATAATTATTAATCGTATAATCATATGTAAAGATATACTTACAATTAGACACAACCTAAACTGAAAGTAAAATGTACCAAGGAGTTCATAATTTTTAAAAAATTCGAAAAATAATAAAAATTGGCCTCATCCTCGGTTAAGAGTAGAATGTATTAGCCACTTATATAGAACCCCAAATAAAACCATTAATAACCCTGTTTTATACAACCTCACAGTTTAACGAACTCACAATTTCGCATTAAATTATATTCCATAATTTTATTTATTAATAGATATAATGGAAGGGCGTAAAGTCCGTCATCCGTACAGAGTAAAAGTCATACATTTCAATTTCACTGTCAGTTTAATTTTTTATACATTTCCTTTGTCCTTCTGCTTCTTATTATATATATTTCTGTAGAATTATATTATTTTACTCTCTCCCGCTTCTATTAAATAATTGTGGGATGTATGTCTGTAGGTATACCTGTAGTCTATAGTATCGTCACGGTGGGCACGTGTGCACTTATTTGACCTCCTTGTTGATTTATTCACAGCCTTTGTCTTCTTCAAAATTATTCATATACTTAAAACCATGGATTATTAGGTACCCGCTGCACTGTACTTAATACTATAACTAACTACGTACAGAACCAAGATCAAAGCCATGACTACGTACGTACTCATGATGTCATATTTTTATTATTTTACTCAACAGTGAACTAAAAAAAATTAAAACCCTACGTGTATTTAAACCTGCGCACTCTTAGCATTATTTGCTTATTCAATTACCGATGCCAATATATGTTCAAATAGACTTGATATAGAGACAGGAAGTGCGGAAGGGCATACAATGATACTGCGGGATTGCGGAATTTTCAAGTACAAAGCGCTTTCTCCACACAGGGGGATTTTTTAGTAACTACATTTAATTGGGCATGAATTCCGCTTCTGTTTAAAATGTCTGTATTACGCAGTGACTGTGTACAGATAAAAGACAAAAGTACATAGGCGATTTAATGTTTTCCAAAAAACGTTATTTTTCACGGTAAGATCAGGTCGACCTAACGAGGGATAAAAAGTGTTTGGTTTGCCTTTTTGCTTTTAATACAACCTGAGGGAATATAGTGAAAAAATAAAACATCGGAGAACTGAAAGTCAATTTACAATATTAGAAAATATATTTTTGTGTCTGGTAGATGACCATGATCATGTGTGAGTACTCCACTCTGTACACTTTAATGCACACGAGCGGGATGATTGTAATTTAAATTTATAAACCTAAACTGTACTCACAGAAAGAGTACAGCTTACAATAACAAGATACAGATATTCTTTAGACAAATTGATAAAAATTGATAAAATACATTACAAATGGACGATTCATGAATGAGGATAATACTATAGTATAATATTACAAGATATTTTTTGAAAAAGGCTTAAGTTAATATCATTGGCTCATCCATTATTCTTGTATTTCTTTCTCATGATTTCCAATATTTCTTTAGGTTAATTTCCTTTCGTTTTCACCAAAACTTGTACTTTTTCTTGGCGGCGGGTGCTTTGCCAGGTGGACTTCGATTTCGTTGTATATCTGGCGACGCTAATACTCTCAGCGGCTTATAAAATATCTACACAGGACCACAAATATTCAAATTTAACAACGTGTTTTATACGTGCTAGAATCAATAATTTATTTCAAGGGTACTCGGTTCACATTTGTCTATGAAACTATACTGAATGGGGACAGCATGCAGTTGCATATATCTGCGATGATTTAATAATCCATCAAAACTTACCAGTTGTTGATTATCTGGAACCCGTGCAATTAGATTATAGACTTCATTAGTGGGTGTGGCGTTGGGTCTTAAAATAGGCCGAAGAAATCGATGAAGACCCCAGCCCATGGCTAAATATCTCATTGGAATAAAGTACAGCACGACAGTTACTATTAAAAGCCCTAGTACTGTCAACCACGATACAAATGGGATTACCATTCGGAAAGTGCTGCAAAAAACGTTCAAACACATTTTTATAATTCAATCAATTCCCGCAATTCAAATAAATGAGCTTACCAAAAGCTACTAGTGAATATAAGTGTTGCTATTTTTGTGGTAAAAATCACATCATATTTGTTTTGGAATTTAGAAAATTTCAGTTACACCTTTTTAAAATAGGAAAAAATGACATATTTAATACTAGATTCTTGAACATTACAAAATATAATGAAAGGAAATAAAAATAGAAATGAGTCTCACTTTCATCATTTTTTGTAAAAATGTGAAATAATGCGCAGTGACTGTTTTATATCACACTGAGGAGTAAATAAATTGTGGAACGAAGTGGAAATTTAGAAAAAAGTGTATGTCAATTTACACTTTCATTTTCAACGGCGATATACGATACATTAAAGGAATATTGGGGCAAGAATTCTTGCCTCAAATGCAATTACGTACTTCTAAATATAATGATGGGAATCATGCACGGGAAGTTGAGGGTAGAGCTATGCGACAAACATACACGTATAGATGATATACATATAAAAATACGTGTGTAATGTGCACAAATGGGGAAAGTTGGATCATCCACGTGGAAAGTGTAAAAGGGAATGTGACTGACTACGATTTGTAATGTGAGTACGTATATTTTTTATCACTGTAATTTGATTTCGGCAGAGTAAGTAAAAATATGTAAAGGATATTTTTTTAAAACTAAAATTACTTTCGAGTACTCTCACAGACTGAGGCAATGTCCCCTAAAGCATTTTGCAGTGTCTGTGTAGCATCTTGGACGGCTTGAAGTTTTTGCCTCAAGCTCATCTTCTTCTCATCTCCATCTCCTTGACTATCCTCCTCATCATCGTCCAGGACGAGTGTTTCGTCCTCAGGGAAATCTTCTGCTAGGGGAGTTCCCGTTACCGCACATACCTACATGGTAAATCCCATCAGATAGTATTTTATTATACATATATTCATGCCTCCTTTGCTTTCCCAGAGCTACAGAAATTTATGCATATTTCATTCATAATTTTAGACTATCTAAAATCCATCTGATAAGGATATCTATTCAACACATAAAATACTTACTACTACTACTAACTACAAATGAAACAAGATCAACTAAAATAAAACGAATACGAAAAAATGGTTCCACCACCACTAAGCGTAAAGGGCTTACAAATAGTGTTTACAAACTACATTTACCGTTATCTGTATTTTTCAACCTTGACTTTCTATTTCGAAATTTAAAATTTCGATCCACAATTTTTCAAATTTTAATACAACTATCAACTGTCAAAAAATACTGGAGCATGTAACTCTCACTGTATTTGTATTGTACTTAGGGCTAGCGTAGCACAGGTGAGGGTTCGAGACGGGCAAAACTTGAAAAATACTTGAAAAACTAATGTACCTATAGTAAGATTGTAAAAAATGATAGTATAGTTCCAGAGCTTTCCAGCAGACATAGACTACTGTGCTGGGAAGTGTGGGAAGGTGCTTAATGACCCTATATCAAGCGTAGCATTACATAAAGTAGTAAACCCATAAATGTCACTTTTTCCCTCCCAGACCACTTTTCATCACACTGCACTGCCGTCCAGCCGAAAAAAAGATCCAACGGTCATAAATATTACTTGCAAGATGTTCACGTTGGCTATTAAACTCGATTAATATTTTTAACGGATCAAGGGTGGTCTCAAGTACGTCTTTACTATAGTAGTTAGATGACAATCGACACTGACCCATTAAAGACAGGCTATCCACCATGACCATGGCCATGACTATACCGCTGCTAAACTGTAACCGTGAACTATTCAGATAACAATAACAATAATAATTTCTCTAATGCAGCTCTAAATAAATATAGAAGCTGTTCCCTGTCCTTGTCAAACTAGATATATTTGAAAGGAAAAATGACAACGTTGATTTCATTAACAATTTAGTTCCACAAAAAATCTATATACTACATTTATATTAGTGTCACTACCACAATATATCCACCACCACAAAACTACCACCACCCACTCCCGTCATCATTTCACTAATAATATTCAAACTAAAGAAAATATTTAAAATCCTACGTCTCAACTTACACGATGTCCCAAGATGTATAACGCTACACTCATAAATTTGTCATGGATCGTGTCATGTCTCGCAAGCACGAGTAGTGAATTGTCGATCATTTGTAGCTAAATAAAATAAATAGATAATGATAATGAGCAAAAAATACTACAAAATAACTAAATGAAAATAATGCCTGTAATTTACTGTACAACCTACACACACACAGTCTTCGCACAAAATTGCGGATACTTATTTATAATCACGCTTAAGGTACGTCCTTTTGTAACGTGCGCACTGCAATTTGAAAACTTAGCAGCGGTTTGAAATTTACAATTATTCCCAACGCCGAAACAATGAAAATAAAATACAGATAAAGTAGAGTAATAAAAAATTCAGCATACCTACTAAGTATACGTGACTAAAATTCAAATTAATTGATAGTCTCTATTAAATAATAATTTTACGATTTAAAAAAGTGTAAAACTAGGTTGTAGTTACCAGCCACTGACGTAGGATGATTAACATGAGAAATAGCGGAATCATATATGGTTGGAATGTGTAGCATAGAACTTGATATAATGTTAAAGCTATAGCACTTCTTACTGGATACTCCCATTCCATACAACTCCTGAAATTTTTTAAACAGAAAAATACGGCTTTGTTACATTGGACTGAAAAATACATCGTGTGGAAGATATGTCAAATATACGTGATGTATATAGGATCACATACTATACAGAATAGAATTAGCATGGTATTAAAAACTCACTACAATAACTACGGCCACATTTGTTTCCGAAAAAATTGGCGGCATTACATAGAGTACAAGTAAAATGTGAAGTCTCTTACTGAATGTATTGCATAATATCATAGACGCCTACACCGATTTTCCTCAAACGGTCGATATTGAGTAGGAAAACTTCACGCTTGAGCCGAACATCCGGAAGAAGAAATTTTGACTCTGGTGGATCCATGACGCGAACCCCGGCACGAATCTACAATCATAATCCAGAAAGAATTTGATCAATCACTTTACTTTCCAAAGTAGCTATTTCATTTTCTTTTTTTTTCTTTGGTTTCTGTCCGTGACCACATACCTACCGCAAAGCCATGCCATACCCTGCTGTACGTACCATACTAATGTCTACTGTCTACAATGCCCAGTTCCATAGTTCTAACTCTAGCTAGGTATCTTACAAAATACCTATAAACCTACAACCTACTGTAAAGGGTGGGGGAGAGGCGTATAATCAATAGACTCACATATATAAGAACATGATTTACAACGTGATGATGAGCAGACGCTGAGACGCGTAGTAGACGTAGACGTAGAGCGTGGCCATGACTTTGGTCATATAGCTCCGGACTACGTACGTCATATAATTAGGTACCTATACATACGTCTCTAATCTTACAGTGCACGCCAGTTGCATTCTGGAACATCCGCTTCCTTCAGCTTCCCTATCTAATATTCATAGCCGACTTCATTGTCAAGATCATAGTTCCCATGTGTGTATTTAGGAATAATGATATAGAAAAGGACTGAGGTATGAATTGAGTTCGGGACTAACAAAGTCATTCGACAATCGTGAAGCTAATCCTCAGATTCTTTCGTACTTTTGCTGAGACTGAATAATTTATTCATAAGATTATTTCGCTCCTTGGTCTTGGTCTCCATCCGTCCAAAAAATTACAATGCAAGCCTTATAAGCCTATAGAGTTGTTTCTAGACTTGTAGCTTTGGAGCTACTCGCATGATTATGGAAAGGGGAAAGGAATGAAAACGTAGAAGCACACGACAAGACTAACTACTACACACAACTGGGTACTATATACATCATACTATAACATTACATGCTGCACCAAATCTGTTTTAGAACAACTCCTCCAGGCGCGCAGTACACTTATAGCTCCAATAAATTTAAAAAAAATACATCTAATAATATCTCTGCTACGAGCAATGAGAACTACCTATGGTACTTCATGTAATGTAGTGAGGACGTGAGGAGAGAGTGGAGGGCTCAGGTCAAACTGTAACAGTTCTACTTTCCAGCGGTAAGTACCTGAACAGTGAACAGAGTCAACTGTAGATGCTGTACTCTGAAATCTCAATACGCAAATTTGAATTCGACTACCCAACTTCAAATGAAAGAGAGCATTTCACATTTGAGACTATATGCATGATCACCAGGCCACATGTAAGAGCATGTGTGTTAACATTATGCACGACAGTACATACGGAGGTACCTCGCCAGGTACATCTGTACTCAAACCGAGCATTAGCGTTACTCAATCCCATGATGATATTGTGGTGAAAGCACCACCCAGTTTTGACTTGTAATTGGTAATTGTTTCTGAAGAGACGCATGATTTTTCCTTCTGAGTTCCCTCTGATTTAACTCAAGAGCTTCTGGTGTTGCGACATATAATAATGGGCTCGGAGAGATCCTTTTAGTGCACATGATATGAGGGACTTGTTTCGCATACGTAGGACTAACAGCTGGAATTCGAAAGTGAAAAAAAGACGGAAAGTATGTAGTTTATACTGGTGCTTTTTGCCCGTGGTAAAAAACCAAACTTTTTCTAAAAAGGTCTCAAATATTACATGGTGCACTGGGGAAAGTTGTGGCGATGATTTAAGAGCTAAGGGACTGCCTCAGCTAAACTTTCTGTCACTCCCGAGCTTGTATTTTGATGCCAGTTCAACTTTGAGAGTCAACAATTTATTGTCAGACGCAGAGAGTGAAAAGAAAGGAGAGGGAAGAGAAAACGTAAAGAAAAACATTGGGAAATCTCTACTGAGCTGTGTCTAGCTTTGGAAAGTTAAGAGTGAAAGGAGAAAGTCGTAAAAGTAGTAAAAGGGAAATGAAGGGAAAAAACAAATCTTACAGGATTCCAGATCAGCTCCATTTCCAGTAAGATTTGTGGATTGTTTCCTCGAGCAGGGCGAACAAGCTTCCGGTCTTTTAGAGTGTACCATTTCTTCTCACCATTCTTGATTTTCCACAATGGAATATTAATTTTCCCCAAGAATTCCGTCTTGTGATGACGATCCTCATCATAGACTGTCACCTCGAGCAATGATGTCACGTCTTTGACAGCAAATGTAAAGATCTTATTCCACATGGGATTGAGGGTTCGGTACTCCGTCTGGGTCTGTTCATAGTGCAGTACATAGTCACAGTACATGTATCATTCAATGGAAAATTGAGTTTATTCATGGAGGGTAATGAGTGTGAGGGCTGTTTTAACCTACAAAGACTGGAAAGGGATAATTAATCCAGGAGGAGGATGTATGAGTTGGAATTCGGAATTGAGACCTACACTACCGAGTGGTTATATACACATTCACATTTCAATTGAGATTGGGTGAAAGAAATCCAAAAAGCAGCGCTCACCTGCAATCTAGCATTAACAAGCTCAAGAACAACAAAAGGATCTGATTTCCCTCCAATGTCTGCTGCAACTAAGCCAGTTGCCTCATACACTTTCACCGTTAGATGACCTACATCCTTGAGGTTGTGAAGGCTTCTTGTTATCGCCTAAATTGAAAGCGCGACAGTAAAAGAAATAGAAAGAAAATTCATTAAATTTTGTGAATTCACTTTGATTTTTTCTTTTTACAATCGAGAACTTTTCCACTGGGAATCAACATCTATAATCTATAGGACAATACTGAGATTGAAATAATATACATATTCCCTGAAGAAATCGACTTTTTTTGGGAGGGGTGACGAGAAAGAAAATAAAAGAGGCAAAAATGTGTGGATGTTTGAGTGGACACAGCGTGAAAGAAATAAAGCAAAAATCTGACGCTCGCACATACATATCGACTGTTCAATGTCTTGCTTTCCTCTGTTGAAGGCTTGTAATTCGTTAGATCCGAAATAGTTTCAGCTCCACAAGTCCCGGAAATGGTGAGGAGTAATGAGATTTCCCCTGGACCGTCTTGTAATGGGAAAGCGAGTACATGCGTGAGCTCTTTGTCTAGGAGACCAATATCTATCGAGCAGCGTCCAATGTGATCGCGACTAAAGGCTTCATCAAAAATTTGAACTTCAAGAATTTGTGGTTGTCCCTCGTACAAATAAAAGTCAAACTGCTCACACCATTTTGGATATGTGGTACGTGGTACAGTTCTGGATTTATACTTCTGGTTTCCTAATCTGGAACAAACCCAAGAACATATTTTGTAGAATTATACGCTCATGCATTTGATTCTACCTAAATTCACCTTTTCCGGTTTAACTTGCCACATTCAACTATTAGCGATTCAACCTATGGTCAATTTACCTTGTAACGATTTAACTTATTTCAATTCAACTTTTGGCCGATTTAACTTATTCCAGTTTAGGTTGAATGTGTTAAGTTAAATCGGAAAGGTAAACTCAGATAATACCCATGCATTTCCCCATTTAGCCATAAATACAAGTTTCTTCGTATAATTATTTCGTTATTGAAAGTAGATAGGCGAAGGGCTAACATGGGAACCTACCCTACTTGAAACTACCGAAAGAAGCGAAACTACCTGGAACGTATACTAAACAAACCTTTGCTCATATAGTCGTTTGGTTGCAAACTTGTCTGTTTGGTCACAATCGCGCGCGCGGAATTTCAAAAATATCTATTTTCTAAAATTTTACAGCGCTCTGACTTCAACAATTTTTATCATATTTTAATAAAATTCGAATTATTACAGCATATTCAGTATGACTATCTAAAATAAAAATTTCAGGATTTTTTAAAATTAGGTAATTTTAATTTTTTTGGAAAAATTAGTTAAAAATCTGTGCTGCAAAAATGCACTTGTTTGGTTTGTTTTCAAAAAAATAAAAAATTTTAAATTTACTAAAATCCTGAAATTTTGTGGAGCTAGAGAGCGCGGTAAAGTTTTAAAAAATCGATATTTTTAAAAATGCGCGCGCGATTGTAACCAAACAACGAAGCTGACAGCATCCGAACGACGATATGAGCAGAGGACACATATATGTATGTAGGTAGTATACCTACGTCCCAGGTAGTTTCGCTCCATTCGGTAGTGTCATTAAGTACAGTAGGATCCCGTGTGAGTGAAACTCCATTCCATGAAAAAGGGTAGAAGCTCTGATTATAATATAAGACAATTAATTAGATATTTGGGGTCGAACCTAAATTTAACAAAGGCATCCATAATAATCCGATCTTCTTTATCTTTTGATAAATTCTTTGCCTCTAGTAGAAGAACAGTGAGAACGCTACTCCAAATCTGACTCTTTAATCTTCTCTGTGAGTCGGCTAATCTTGCTGACGACTGACCATCTGTCAACCACTGCCAAAAACAATACCAGAAACACATTATATAGAACATAATCAAAAACAACATGCCTTGTAATTCGCAAAAATAACGCACTTAGACATATATAGCCACTTTTTGCACGACAAAAAATGCAATGGAAACAAATGAAAACGAAAATTGTGGAACATTGTGATTGTATTAAGTTAAAGGAATCGGCATGCGTGCTTCTGCTTTGCTTTCACAATAACATTTTAACGATTACAAATACGAATACGACAATGACTAGTTTCAGC